>LS485058.1:57225-159113 GCA_900490705.1 Pristionchus arcanus
CGGCCGGCCCATGCAAGCCATATTTTACTATTGTGTCTATTGTGTCTATCACTACTCGCAGTCCGGTTACCCCATGATCCCCCTTCCTCCCTCCCCTCCTTTGGATATCCCTCTGGTGGCTCTATCTCTAACTATCTCTGACTGTCTGCCTCTATCTCGCTTTCGCCATATCTCTAACCACCGGGCTGTGATCGCCCATAGCGCGAACTAGCCCCGGCTTCTGTTCGGTCAAATCCCCCCATCATCTCCCCCCAGCTAGCGCCAAATCCGCCATACTCGCCCAATTTTTCACACACCCACTTTCGCTTTCACTTGCTTTTTTGTGACTTTTGAAGTGCAAAATGTGACATCGTTTTCAGCCAAGAATCAAGAAGCCAATGCGAAGGAGTCCGGTCGAATAGCATCCCGATAACCGTAGCCGTAATTAAGCAAATGAGGGCCGGCGCGCTGTTCGTGGTGTGCCCAGTGCTTCTGGCGTTGTGCAATTTAGTAAACGTCGCCCGCGCGCAATCGCACGATGAACTGTACATTCTGATCGATGAGGTGTCCGTGTTCAATTGCAGAGGAGGTGAGAAACCACATTTATTCATTAAATTACCGTATTCCATCATGAAAAAGGGATTCCGTACGCTATTGTTAAGGTTGTTGTCAAAACAGGGAGATTCAAATATTCAAATGTTTAACTGCATAGAAGATTATGCGCTGAGATACCGTAGCTGATTATGAACTTGCTCATATTTCTAAAAAAATAAAGATTAAGTTTTTTGAACGATAAAATTGGCGATGACCGACCTTGATTCTCCCATGGGATTCTGTAGGATTTGTGAAACACATTCGCGCTGAGAAAATTAGCTTTAAAAAATCAATTTCCAGTTCGAAACGAGATCAAGATCACCGAGGATGACATCGATATCGTGAACGAGCGGGGGAATAAGGTGGGTATATTCATAATATAACATAAATCATAAATCAATAACAATAATGCAATAATATAAATTTTTGGTTCAATGCTTATTGATTATCTAGCAAACCTTGAGCCAGATAAAAATTCACCTTTACGGAATTTGATCAGTGAGCGGGGGAATCAAGTGGGGGTATCCATTATTGTTTCAAAGGTATTAATTCCTTTTCATTTTCATGTATGTTTCGGCAAGAGATAATTAATGAAGCGCGATTGGTCTTCACTAATAGTTCTTTCAACGAAAGTGAAAACTCAATAATATTTAAAAAAAAAAGATTATAATAAATTGAAATCTTTTGACGTCGCTTTTTGCTACCATTTCCGTTTTAGGTTTACTACATTCGCGCGCCCGGCAACTACACGATCGACTTCAAGAAGATCACTGTGAAAGTAAGAAACAATTTGATAATCTAAACAGGAGCAGTACTGTAAGCAACAATTGCTGACAAATAACAGTTTGTACAATTTTACAAATATTCATTCAGGAAAACTTCGGACATCTCGCCGGAGAGATTGGCATTACTCTTCAAGTGCCGATTATCGAGGGACCGGCAGGTATCGATTACCGTTCTCGTATGACATGTAGCAAGCCCGTATTTTCTCAAATCATTGACTGCAATCAACAGTATTGGATAGACCTTGGGTACTGTAACCATCATTGATACTGTACAGGCATCCGCTTCGACCTACCCTACACGATGGTGCCAGAAACGACGCTGTTATCGCAGAAGTGCGATGCCAATTCGGGCATTGTCGAGAGGAATGGGAAGCAGTACTGGTACGGTAGTATTGATTATTGATTTATTATCGATTTATCGATCGATATTTTCGAAAATAACAGGAAAATCGATATTTACAGTCGATACTGCGACCTGTGTGGTATCTCGAATGCAGTCGAGAGCGAGTTGAACCAATCCGGGCATCAGTTCCTGATGGGAGGGCAAGGTAAGGATTTGAAGATGAATAATTGGATAATCGTTACTTATCGTTGAAAACTGATAATATATATTTGTTGTTTTGTGGAGGACTAATAGACGAAAATTAGTAACGCGCACATTCTTTATTCTTTGAGATAACACTGAAACATAACACATAAGAACTCGAATTTGCAAAAGAACATTTTTTATCAGTATTTCTCAAACGATCTAAGAAGAATTTTCTTAGCACTAATCTCTGACCGGACAAACAAAACAATTAAGATTTCGGATTGTATAAATTTCAAACAATAATTAATAAAAGTTAAAATATTAAAAATTCAGAAGAGAACCCGCTACAGCCTGCGTGCGGCAACATCGAGCGAAGCAGCTACAATTTCAAGGTAATTTTTTATTCAAACGAAGGATCCCATACTTGCACTGCAAATCCCGCAGTAATGAAAAGTTTTTGATTTTTCTAGAGAGAACCTCACAACCATCATTGATTCGTTTCGGACAGTATCTTTGATACTCTTGTGAAACATATCTCGGGAAGGAAAAATGGGGATGATCTTAATATATTTCTTGTGTTGACAAAAGCGCAACTTCAATTAATAAATATTTATGTAATTAAACAAATTAACTAATTAAGAGAACGATCTCTCTTCCCTCTCGCAGTCATCTCGAGGGCATGATCAAGGACAAGGTCCAAGGTGTGGATGGAGAGATCAAGAAGAGGCTCAACAAGGGGGTGAGTAGATTCCTCAGTCATCATTCTATGGGAATAGGGGCCCAATATAAACGTTCAGGAACAAAATTACATTTACGTAGCACCTGAATGCAGAGCGCAATATTTACTTAGTACCTTTTTGTGAGCATGTTATCACAGTAGCCGGTAGGTAGGAAATATGGCGCAGAGGTTCCGGGGGAGGTCTGGTCATCTCGAGGGAATGATCAAGGACAAGGTCCAAGGTGTGGATGGAGAGATCAAGAAGAGGCTGAACAAGGGAGTAAGTAGTTGTAGAACTCGTACAATGCACTAAATGATACCCAAGATAGAAGATTGAAGGTATAACGCAAGCTTCAACGCTAACTACTTAGCCAGAAATTGTGAGGATTCGATTACCAAATAAATTAGCCAGGAATTATTGCGTAGAAGTTTGGGGGGTAAGGCGTAGTCATCTCGAGGGAATGATCAAGGACAAGGTCCAGGGTGTGGATGGAGAGATCAAGAAGAGGTTGAACAAGGGGGTGAGAAGTCCGTTTTTGTTGGTCTGAGTCTTCCGTGCAGTCTTAGTTATCTGGGTTCCCAGAGCAGGGTTATGGCGTAGCCATCTCGAGGGCGTGATCAAGGACAAGGCCCCTTTGCTCGAATTTAACCGCGCGTTGAAACATAGTTTTTTGCTCATATTGAAATGGGTGGTGTAAATCTCTGAACTAAGATGTGAAATTTTTTGTTGCAAATATAAGAACAATAATTCCAGCGCGGTCGCTTCCAAGTGTTCCTCAACCTCATCTCCGCCGAGAAGCCGCCGATTACACAACACAGATGGTTCGCGCAATCGAGAGAGGTAAGCAAAGGACCCAGAAGCTGAGTCCACTATGTGAGGACACGAATTCGTGAAAAAGTGAGAGAGTGAAGCCACAAGGTTCTTTCTAAACCAATCTTCCTTTCATACAGATAGGGGCCACAACGCAGATAGCCGATTTTTCACAATGCGGTCAAAAGCATGGTCAAAGTATCCCCCGTGGTCCTAATAACATCATGCTTTTGGCCGTTTGTCGATGTCTTTTCTCCGAGCCGCGCTAGAGCCCGAGAAGTACGTGCGCAACTCACTGGGGAAGAGGAGGGAATGGCGAGACGAGAGGGAAGGGGGCGGAGCCTAATTTGCGTGTGTCTCTCTCCCTCCCCCCGCCCTCTCGCTCGCCTCTCCCCGCTCATCTACCAACAAAAGTCACAAGCTTTTGAGGCATGCTAAAATTCTAATTTTTTCTCTAAAAATCCTAAAATATTCGAATTACTCAGAAAATCACTATCCCAACAGAAATTTTATACGGAGACATGTCAAAACGGCCTCTTCCCTTCCTTTGAGTCCAATTTTGACCTACTTAGCCATGTTATGCTAATTTTGGATAGTGCTTGATCGATAGGGGATGTCAGTAGCTATCCATAGCAATTTAGAGTGAGTGATTTGGTTTAGAATGAACCTTGTGACTTTGTTTTCTCGCTTTTTGGCCTAATCGTGTCCGCACAAAGTGGGCGGAGCTTGTGGCCTCTACATACAGAATAGATGGTTCGCACAGTTCAGAGAGGTAATCATGATCAAATACACCGTTTCAGAAACCGTTTGACAGAATATTAGATATTTTTGTGATGTGTTCAGCGACTCACTTTTCGGAAAGTCCTTGCATTACACTTTTTGTGTCCAAACTAGTAGTAAGCGAACTCTTTCACTTTCATTCGTAATCCTTTTTCGCGCGTAACATCTTTTCACAAGGGGCTTTGGCGTATACAAAGTTCAAAATACCAGCAACAATAAATCAAAAAAGAATCCCACAAAAAAGTTCTATATGAAGTATTTTATTGGTGATAAAAAACAACAGCAGCAATAATAACAACAACACATCAAAACAACAATTCCAGTGCGCATGCTGTCTGAATCCCCGTTCGCGCGAGTGCTCCTCCCTGTCCTTCCTCTACTGCAATATTGAAGAGTGCAAGTCCGCCTGGGCGCAGATGTGCCTACATAATACTGCCAGGATTGTAGCGTGTTATACGGTAAGTTATACTCGGGGATACGGGGCAAACTTCTCTGTACACAGTAATTTTATATTATTTTGAAAACAAAATTATGACAAGATTGAAAGATATTCGTATCCACACGATTAACCTATTGCTGAAACCTACTCGAACAATGCGCTGATGTTCGCGTAACCCACAGTCTTTCGAAAGTGTCTGTAATTATCATTTTATGACGACAATTGCTAGTCAAATGATAAATTTTTAAGTAAACAATATTCACAGGTCGAATTCAACTACCGCATGACCACATCGTACGCTGAGGTGCAACGATTCCTGGATGAGAAGGGAATCTCCGACCCGAATAGAGGCGATCAGCAGCATTTGCAGCGGAAAGTGATTACGCCACCGTGAGTTTTCAGCCGCATATTATTCATGTGTCGTAATAAGTTACACAATTCACTAATTTTTGGGCGTAATAATAGACAGCCAATGAAGTCTTGGACGGATTCTTGAATTCAAAAAAAATTATTCTCGCTATTCCAAGGGAATCAGAAAAAATGTAATGATTCTGTAAACAAATTTACCAACAGAATAAAATCGTGCCCTTTCATTTATTTAATTGTTGAATAAATTGTATTTTTGATTTGTTTGGAGGAATATGTTTCACAAACATTCCAAAGAGTGACCAAGGAGTGAAAGTTAATCTTGTTCGGACTTCCGTTCGTTTTTTAAAATAAAATTTAAGGTTTTCCAGTCGCTTGAGTTGAAAGTGCGATACTGTAGAGCTCAATTATTTGTCATAAAAATATAACCAATAATAATAAAAATAATAACTTAATTCCAGACGCGTGCAGCAGCACCGCTACATTCCCTCCTCTTCCTCCAGCGTGTTCAATCAACCGACTGTTGTGAGTATTTTTGAATCTATTCAAATTTTATTTGTATTTATTCATTAAAAAGGCGAAAAGAGTCTGCATACTTCTGAGATACTTTCAAATTTTACAGCTGCCGAAAAAAGAAGTAGATAGGAGTATTTAAACTTCTTCCATGGCAAATGCGCTTTGAACTGTGACTTCTCAAATTGGAATAGACTATCACCATTGCAGTTGTCGGCGCAGCAACAACTCCGGGAGGCGCAATCCTCCCGCTACTCCAATCAGCGACAATCACAGCAGCAGCAACCTGCTGCACAACAGTCGGTCGACGAGCAAAGGTGTGATTTTACATAATTCTATGGCCTTTAGATTGCTGATCCTTAACGGGTACTCTACTTTTCGGCTGTATCGAGAAGTGCGACTATTTTGTACAGAATCCCCAGATCCAGATGAAAAAGTCAAAAATCGAGTTCCCCCAATAATTCATCCCTTTTCCATTATTTTTTCGCCTTAACGTCTCACGGCGTGATTAGTCTGACGTAAGCAGTGATACATCTTTCAACCTTTAGTTTCTCGCAAAGATAACTACGAAATCGCACAGAATGCGTCCATGCACTCTGAGATCTTTCATAGTGGTCGACCATTCAGGGGAATACATCTCAAGATAAACTTCTCACCAGCATCATTCACTTGCTTACGAATATAGTATCATTTGCATAACACTGATGTGCACAATAAGCAAGTGAAATAGTTGACGGAATTATGTGTTTCACGAGCACTGGATCATCACAATTTTAAAGTGAAGAATGATCGGTGTGACGTACGCTCGCAAAAAAAAAACAGAAAAATGTGCACAGAAAGTAGAGTAGGAATTTTAGTTCAAAGATCAAATATCAACAATCAACCATCCAGGAGCGCCGTCCGAGAAGACAGCGTTTGAATTGAAAACATTTTTTTAAATGCAAAGACCAAAGATCAATATTCAACGATCACCCATTTCAGGAGCGCCGTCCGAGAAGACAGCGAGGGCTCCCTCAGTGATCGATGCGTTGCTGTGATGCCCGCGCGATTGCAGCACCTCAGGAGGTTTGTTGGAATTTGATTAGAACCACCTTATTACTCACTATTGTCACATGCTAGCCTGTCCTTTTGTGCATTTGCGCATTTGTTGTTTGTTTTACTTTTGAGACGTGCAATCTTGCCCTCTCGCACATGTAAGGGCAAGCTTTACGAGATTTGAGACTAGTGAAACTACGCAACCACCTGCGCCCGCACCCGTTATGAATTAATTGTTAGCCAAGAAGGTGGTATGATGTGATTTCAAAATAATAATACAATCTTAAAGTTTAATTAATTAATTATTATTTTCCAGGTACTGCACAATCTTCTGGAACGCGAAACTGTGCTGCTCACACTGCGCCGGAATCTGCTGAATACTTTCGAAATCCCCCCAAAAATATGCCCAAAATACCTCGAATCTCGAGTTTCAGGAGATTTTTCATGTAGAAACCGCTTAATAATCACTAACATTGCGCTTCTAACATTTCATCGATTAAAAATGTATAATTATTATCTAATTATCTTATTTTTAGTCCATTTCGTGTCGTTTTGCGTGTACGTATTGTCTTTCTTTCTCATTTATAAATATTGTAAAGTACGTATTTTCGAAACTCCAATTTTCGAAAATGCAATTTGTTCTCGCGATACGTGCCGCGTATCATGTGTTGTTTGCTCGTTCATTGAATTTTGTCCAGCCTCCAGATAAATCCTTCGAAAATAATATTGTTGCACATTGCGAATCATGTTTTTCTTGCACTACTTTCTTCCGCGTTTTCTGATCATTCCATTCGTTGGAAAATTGTGTTGAATACGCAGCCAAGACTTGCGAATTGTGAGTTCCCGCAACATCTAAGCATTGACTAGACCATTCCTCAATCGAACTCCCCCTTCTCAGAAAATTGCCGGTTTCCAATACGTAGAATTACACCGTTAAAGTGCGAGAAACATCTGTTAGGACTACGTTGGATCGTGAAGTTTACATTTTCGGCCTGCTATAATTCGCATAATATTTAGCTTACTTTAAATAGTCGCATTTTTATGATGGTTGGGAAAATACCCTTTCCTAATTGTAAGTACATTAAACTAATGCAGCTGTTTCTTTTACACTCGAGCGTGAAGTTACCCGTTTCTCGAGAAATTATACTTGCCCTTTACTCTACTTCATCTTCATTTTAGAGAAAAGACACCAACCGTCTGCCGTGCCTTTATGTCGTGGCTCTATCTGAAACCGCCGGTTAGTTTCCTATTCTCGAACACGCATTTTTAAAGGAGGCGTCCCTCGAATATCTGGCAAACTGAGTTCTCGATGTAAGATGATGGGTCGTGGGATAACACTTTCGAAACTCCCATGTTTTCAATTTTCGTTTGAACCAAGTAATGATCAGTTGGCTGCGTCCCAAGTGACCTTGAAACGCAGGCAACGAGCGAGAGAGCATGTAAAATGAGTTTCTCATTTCTCACTTTCCATAGTCGCCCGCTCGGTTCGTGGGACGCCTTCTTTAACATTACTTTGCTGACCTACTTCAGAAAATGAATATGTGCAAAAAAACAAGAAACAAATGTTCAGAGCTATATTCTCTGCGAAGACAACGAATACTTCCGCAATCGATGCCAGATTGGGAGGTGAGTTCGAAATTCAGTTCTCCAATATCAGGAGGAACATTAAACTAATAGAGCTATTTGATTTTTTATACGGAGTAGACCACAAAGCCAAACAATTTTTCATTGGAATTTGCAAGACAATTTTTGTACTACGTCTTTCTTTTGTGCTATATGTTTCACCGCAAAATCAAACAGGTTTGGATCATCTAATATGGTTAGCACAGAAATGTGGGAAGGGAAAAAAATCAATATAGACTAGGCTCATCATATTTGTTAGTGCTCACTACTCCCACACTAACCTTTCCCTCATTTATGCTTACAATTAGGACTGTTCGAATGAAGATTCCGCCTCTTCATTCCGCGTTCTTTCTCTCTATTCAAACCGATGAGTGGGAACGAGGAATGAAGAGAAATCTGAAAGGCCAGCTCTCAATTAAATGACATTTCCGTAACTTTTTCTCCACAAAGCCATTAGTGGTATTAGCAGGAACATTTCCGCTTTTCTCCTCACAGTTATGATATTTATCCGTCTAGAGCTGCTGCTTTACTGCTTTCTAGCTTGTGTATAATCTAGAGCTAGCTTACATTGAATAGTTTCGTCACTTCACATGGCCATGCACTGTAGTGATCTCTTGTAAAGTGCCTTTACTACTACGTTTTTTATTAAGTCCGGACATAACGAAATTCCGCGTACTGAAACCGTTTATGTTAAATTTGTATGCATTTAATCAATATTTTCCTATGTTTTTCATTGTAGCCGGCTAAAATCAACTGCTAGGAAGTATTGAATATCATTTTGGAGCGATGAAACTCTATTTGAACGCATTTATAGGCAGTTGGTGTGGTCGGGCGCCTTTTCCGTTAGTCGTCAATTTTCCCATACGCGCGTACAATTTATTTGTCAAGTTTTGTGAAAAACGTAATATCACAATATCTTTTTTTTTAAATAACATAACTTGCGACGCCGTCCCTACATCCATCAGATATTGACCAGACTAGTTCAGTCTTGAGACCTCACTAGTATACGTATCCTTTGTTTACTGCTGATATCATCTATCACGATACAAGATGTGACTAGATAGAGGCCCTATTGTCATAGATCAGGTCCTAAGTCCCGCCGCTAGAAGTTGCGCACTAAGTACTTTTCCTACTACATCATTTAGCGCTTACATGCGTTAGCTTCATCCATCTAAATATCTCGATACAAGATGTGACTAGATAGAGACCCTATTGTCAGAGATCAGGTCCGAAATTGCGCTAGAAGTTTGCAGTACTATTCCGACTACAGCATTTAGCACATCACTTCATTTTTCGAGGTATCACGAATCCATCTCATGTCCCTCCTTGTCTGACATTTGTTTTTGGAAGTTTTTCCTGAGGCACCCAGACACTCCCTAGTTTTAAATACCCACTATACTCTAGCCTAGCCAACGCTACTACTTCAGACTGTGTAGAATTATCATCGGGCCTGATAATTTTCCAGGAGAATAATAAAGTGATATTGCAGACCCGGCATGGACCTCCCCATCAACTGTTTGTTCATCTCGATCCAGCTGCTGGTGGCGATGCTGGCTCTGGCAGGTCAGTTTTGATAGAGATCAAAGATCAAAGATCAATAGTACGAGATCAGAGATCAAAGATCACTTCAGGAATGATCCCTTGCGTGATCGCGCTCGTGAGGACAGCAACGATGCACGGCAATTGCAAGTGAGTCAATTAATTAAATCATGTTTGGTTTTTATTCACGTCGAACCTTCGAAAATTGATTTTGTAAAATATTGCGCGCTTTGAGTTGCATTTGAAACTTACCCGAAAACTTTCGAATCTTTCTCTTCTTTTTCAGAGCTTTCCTCGTCCTTTCCTCCCTCTGCTCCATTCTCCTGCTCATTTCACAAGTAACCTTTCGTGATTTATAAATTTTTTATAATTATTGAAAAATACTAATTAATTAATTATCACCTCATAGATCGCCGTCTTCATCTTCGACATCGTCATCGACAATCTGGCACCGATGAGCGATGGTGAGGAGTGATCTTTGATCTTTGATCTCTAAAAGTGATCTCTGATCTCTTGATTTCTAAGACGCTTTCAGCTCTTTGAATTTTAGCCCAAAATTTTTATGATTGTTTTTGTCCCGTGGGTTCAAACCTCGCAGCAAAAGCGTAAAACTTGTACACTATAAACTCAATTGATGAAACATAACCAATTGCAATTGTGAGTTGCTCAAAATGTTCTCTTCAATGTGAGAAAATGTTGATCATAAAAATCAATTTACTTAATTACAACACACCCGCAACTCACTAATTATATTTTTCATTCCAGTGAAAGAGCGCTGGTTTCTCGTCTTTCACAACGTCTTCTACTTCACGACGAGCTGCCTGTCGTTGGTGATCGTGCTGGAACGGTGAGATTATTGATCTTTGATCTTTTGTTTTCGTCGCGATTATGATATCCAAACGTTTAAAAAATAGTGAACAAAAATCTCTGTTAGAAGCCAAGCCATCCTGCATGAACAAACATAAAATACCAATAGTGGTTGGTCATAGATATTTGATCATTGATCGTTGATCTTTGGTCTCTCGGCACTTCAGATGTCACGCCATCCGCAATCCGGCCGTGTACGAGCAGCAGTCCGTCAACTACTTCCTCGTATTGGTTGCATTGTTTATAGCGGTGAGTTTACAGACAATTTGTAATTAACGCTATCCAAATGATCTACCTCTTCATTCCTGGAAACCCTGTTTTTTTTTGTCAACAACATCTCTGAATGTGGAATGACTAGCGAATGAGAGGGCCAAAAGAAAAGAGAAAAAAGTTCGCCTACTCATGGTTCAATAATATTTCTTGCAGTCCCTCTACGCCGTCTGCACTGTGTACCTTATCTACTGGCGTGAGTTGTATTTTTTTATAATATTTATTTGTTTAAAAATTAAATTGATTATATAAAGAAGGCGTCCCACGAACCGCGCGATCGACTATGCAAAGTGAGGAATGAGAGGGACGCTCTCCTCATTCCGCACGCTCTCTCGCTCGTTGCCTGCTTTTCAGGGTCACTTGGCACACAGCCAATTGATCATAACTCAGTTCAAACGAAAAATGGTGACTTGGGAGTTTCGAAAGTGTTATCGGGTAACAGCGACCCACTACCTCACATGGAGAACTCAGTTAGCCGGATATTCGTGGGACCCCTTCTTTAAAAATAAATAATTTATTTTTTGCAGACGGTATTTACTTCGAAACAATCTACGCGATGTACACAATCGAGGCTACGGTGATTTTAGTGAGATTATTTTTGTTTTTACATTGTTATTCGCATATTTTGGAGGTTTCCTATGTTCAAACATTAAGAGATCACAATTCCGTGAGGTCATAGGTGCAACCTAGAAACTTCCTGGGTGCGTAGTCTGACGTTATGAAGATTCTCCACACATCTTGTCCGTTTTAGCTGACTTTACGCTTACTTCGCGTCTAGTATAGTCTTGCTCGGGGCTCATTGAAATAATACTGACCAGACAACACATCTATCCTCTATTATTGGATATCTTCCTGAGCATAAATTTGCACACTTCTGCGAGCAGTGACGAAAACAACTACAAAATGAATCCTGAAAAATCGATAATCATAAAAAATCAATAATCGTAGATATCGGCGGGCCTGTACTTCTACAGTAAGCAGCGACTGCGCGACCTACCGTACACCAGCGATCGAGTAAACGCCAAGTATCAGGTGTTGAAAAATATTTTTTCCAGATGGATTCCCTCTACGATCTCAGCATTTGAGTGGAAAGCATTTTCAACAGTTCTTGAAACATATTGTAATCGGGTGTACTGAAACATTTTCTACTAGATACCAGAATTCGTTATCTTGTGCCTGTCATGCATTCAATACATTATGTGATGTTTCACATCTGCTCATTACTTGGTTTGGCGCTCACTCAGTGGGTGCTCAATGACTCACGAACACATCGCTGGACAGAAAAAAAGAAGGGATTATCGAACTAAATGTCAGTGGGAATACGAGAAAATCAACACTTTTCTTCACACCTAACTACCTAGTTAATTGAAACATACGAGTGAAATTGATGACGAGGAAACAGATCGGCATAACAACAACAACAACAATAACAACAACAATAACATATTTTTTCAGGTCGTCGAGATCATCGAGTTCTCTCGTGCAATAGTGCCCGCATTGGTATTATCAGCTGCTCTCAAGTCAGTTCAACAGTCGAATTATAAACATTGCAAGTTCTTACAATTAGCATTGTTGATGATACCAACGATGGCATTTTATTCTTTTTTCCTAGCCATCGGATTAATAATCTCAGTCTATGTGCACTTTCAGCTATTCGTGAAACATATTGAAATGACTTATCAGTAATCGCGCTTTGAGGAAACCTATTTGCGCGTTAGATAATAGTATTAGTTCTTTATAAATATCAATTAGGTAATTACAGTAATTAATTTTCCCTCTTGCAGATCTGCATCGCTCATCCCAACGATGCTGTGGCAGGCCGGGTTCATCAGCTACGTGCTGTGCTGTCTGTTTTACTTCACGGTAAGAACTAACAACATTTGTTGAAGAAATTCTGAATCACTCGGCAGGAAATAAAAAAAAGTTAACTCACATGTCAAACAAATTCAAATGGGTATGTTTCACTGCCGCTATGTACTGAGAATAAATGAACCGCCGATAATTTCTTGGAATCAATGACGTAAAAATTAGTATACTGAACAACTGTTGTAAGCTTGACTCGAAAAAAAGAAATTTAAATATTTGTTCAATTCAGATCCACGCGCTCAACTGCATCCTCATGAAGGCCACGCTTTTCTTCTACCATCGCGCACTGTGGAAGAACCTACAGCGGTTGTTCTGTGCGAAGTAGGAAATAATAATAATTAAAAGTGAAAAACATTAAAAACAAAACAAAAAAAAACTTTGTATGGTGTTTATTTTTCAGTGGCCGCATCACTCCCGAATCGGCTCCTGTGACAAGCAAGGAGGACGAAACAAAGCTGTACTTCAGCATGATCCAGTCGTCATGGAACCAATGAGTGTATCGAATATTCTCCTACAAGTTGCCCTCTCAATAAAACTATTTGACGTATACTTCAGCATAATTCAGCCGTCCTGGAATCAATGATCTTTCGAATATATTATTTCGGAATCTATTTCGGAATTTCTACGCCTTTCCCGTACTAAAACTTTTTTCCATTATTGCGGGCATATCGCGAGCCTAAAGAAGAGTTTCTGTTCACACGTAAGAAAAACAACCGTGGAGCAGTATTCAGCAGTACTCAGTTGTCTTGGTTGCAATCATTTGTTTACGCATCTTCTGTATGTTATGTAATATTTGAATGCTCAATACAGCAACCACCTAATCTGTTCTACTAATCGCCGTTGAAATCCGAGATGCAGAAAAAAAGTGTCCACGAATAGCTGAGGCGGAATATTATATTTCATGTTTAACTCCGCCTATTTCCAAATTCTGCGGTCATTGCCCAGCAATCGTTCGAATTGCACGTTTTCAGTTCTCTAAATATTAATTTAGTGGATTTTCTATATTTTCTATAGATTTTCTATAGATTAAATAGAGATTAATTTAATAGATTAATTTAATTTTTTGTAGCATCGGACATCAGTGTTTCTTGTTCTATGTGTCATTCTTGAGAAATCACACAAGATCTTGTCCGAAATCACGCAATCCTGTCCTTCATTACACATATCTCATATTGTTGAAATCTCGAAAAGACTCTCCTCTTTTTTGCATGCACTCTCGCCTCCTTGACTGATGCGAGAGTATGTGAAACGAGGAGATGAGTCGTATTGTTGAAATCACAGAGTAACAAAGGGAAGGTGTCTGTTACATCAGCGGCTGGGTATGTGTATGGGATACGGCTCGGCTGGCTCTGTCGGATCAATACCCAATACGTATGGGAAACTGAATGATTTTAGAGATGATACAGTACGTGCTAATCGCCTTGGCCATATGCTAGAGCCGCATAACGCCGCGTGCCGCGGCTTGCGCGGCTGTGTTTTTAAAAACGACGAGTAACTTTTTCGCAATGAAACCTCGATTTTCGTCATCTACGTGAAATTCCGCACCGACTATACTTTTCGCCATAATTTAAAGTTCCCCCATTCGTGAGTTGAAAATATCCAAAGAAATAGGTTGACACAGCGAACTAAATCTGACACAGTTGACTAACCGTCTTTTTAATGTTTTTTCTACCTCAAAATGCTGTAGACATGTAAAGCAGGCAGAAAGGAGATAAACGATAATATAAGACCACTTGTTAAACTGTGTCAGATTTAGTTCGCTGTGTCAACCTATTTCTTTGGATATTTTCAACTCACGAATGGGGGAACTTTAAATTATGGGCGAAAAGTGTAGTCGGTGCGGAATTTCACGTAGATTACGAAAATCGAGGTTTCATTGCGAAAAAGTTACTCGTCGTTCTTCAAAACACAGCCGCGCAAGCCGCGGCACGCGGCGTTATGCGGCGCTAGCATATGGCCAAGGCGATTAGCACGTACTGTATTGTCCTGAAAATTAGTACCTTGACTTTTCTTTTACATTTTTGCACGGGAGAGCAAAGTCAATCAATTGGGTGTTAGCATTTATATGATTTCACTTTGTTACTGCTTTCAAATCAACGCAACTTCTTGGCATAATTTGTGAGAAGTTTACAAGCCCTCCGCGAGATTCAATATGATATTCGCGCTTTAAATTCAGCTGTTTGCAAACTGTTTACTAACTCGGGGAATCACGTATGTAATTGCTATTCTTTTTCGTGCCTTTTTCACACTTTCCATTCACTATATTTCCCCCTTCAAGCTGTAAATTCATTTGGCCTCTTGGACTCAAAGAACCCCGTTCGGCACTTCCAAAACCCGCTTTTTGTGAAAATGTTAAATTATGGGCGTCGAAAACCTATTGCGACGCTCACACAGAATCCAAAGTGGTTTGCACTTTTTGACACTTTATCGGCTGAATTCGACCAATGACAAACAAAAAAAAGATGTTCAATAAGTGGATTGGTGTATTCACTAAGATTTTCCGCATTTCGTAGTTCAATCTTCTATTTCTAGTCTCATCTTTTCGTATATTAGCTCCTCCTATCTCGTCTTCTTTCGGATTAAGACCTCCTTGCATGAATCATTTCAATGAGACTCCTCCCCTGCTTCCGAGAGAAATATGAGCTGTAGTCTCTTCATTTCGTTCACTCTCTCAAAGGTCAGAGAGGCGAGAGAGCACGGGAAATGAGGAGAGTCATGTCTTGACAAGCCATTCCTCCCCTCCTCTTCCCATCTCCGAGTCCCGCCCTTTCAGTCCCTCAGGATCTCACACACTCTTTATCGATTTTATTGGCTTTTCCCATAAACTTTTTATCGATCTTTCGTGAGATAACTTGTAAAGAAGTCTCCATTTCTCACACTTTCCTGCTACTCATTTGAATTTGTAAATCTAAATGCAACCCCCTCTGCACTATCCTAGGAACAGCCTTTCAACGTTTCAGTATTTTTTTAAAACGTTTCCCGTCGACAACATCAATCAATGTTTTCCTGGTCTATGCATTCGTTTGAATCTTTTGCGTGATGTCTGCTTTTCATATTCATCGAACTATCTACAGAATTATTTTACAGTACCCTTTCAGTAATTATGCCTCCCGCCTCTGACTACATCAACTTGTCAATCGAAACCTTCGTGAATACGGTATCTCTGGTCGTCATGGCACCTTTACTGATGACACTAGTGAAGACTCAGGGAATGCACGGGAACTGCAAGTGAGTAGGCTTATTTTCCAATAAAGGTTATACCCCAACAAAACGGGAAGAGTGAGGCATACATGCACCCGTTAAACACGATACCCCTCCTTATGACGGCACCATTGCTGATGACTCTAGTGAAGACTCAGGGAGTGCACGGGAATTACAAGTGAGTGGTCTTACCTTCAAATAAGGTATACCCAACAAAACGGGAAGAGTGAGGCATACATGCACCCGTTAAACACGATACCCCTCCTTATGACGGCACCATTGCTGATGACACTAGTGAAGACTCAGGGAGTGCACGGGAATTACAAGTGAGTGGTCTTACCTTCAAATAAGGTATACCCAACAAAACGGGAAGAGTGAGGCATACATGCACCCGTTAAACACGATACCCCTCCTTATGACGGCGCCATTGCTGATGACACTAGTGAAGACGCAAGGAATGCACGGGAACTGCAAGTGAGCCAATAAGTTATACCCCACACAGAATGGAAAGAGTGACGCACCGTTTAAAACACCATCCCCCTAGTAATGGTGCCATTGGTGATGACACTAGTGAAGACTCAGGGAATGCACGGAAACTGCAAGTAAGTAGAAATCGAATTACGAGTAATCGTCTCCAAATTTTACACACTATCTTGCTTGCTCAAATCACAAGCGAGCGTGCAGAATGATTAGACGGCAGCTCATATTTGGTGGTCCAGATGATACTATACTAGTGGACAACAAAGTTTGTTGACGTACACTACATTTTATGCTTCACTGCAAAATCAGTCACTATTATTGATGTCATGCATGGGCTCCATTTGGAGCTTATAATCAGCCATTTTTTTCATTCTCCGAGTATCAGTATACCTTTCGTGGTAGGAGGGGGCGAAATTGCTGATTGAAATGCAGTATTTCACCTGTTTGCGACTGCTCTAAATATGCGGGAGCCCTGGTTGAAACGTGAGTAGGGATAGGTACTACAAGAGTTGACAACTTGACCACATAAATGCGAAAGAAAATCTTTTTTTTGCGGATCCCAAAATACCCCAGCTGTCGTGGCCCTTCCTTCCATTATCATCCCAGCCTCTTACTTAACGAGATCGAATAAAACAAAGTGAAGAGTGAATGCCCAATCTGGAATAACTCAAAGACACGGGAAAATTGAGAATAATGCTAATTTCAGAGTGCTCCTGCTCGCTTCGGCCCTTGTTCAAGTGCTTCTCCTTCTTACCCAAGAGGCTCTTTTCGTGCACAATTTTATCATCGAAAATCTGGTGCCGACGACCACTGGTTGGCATTTCTGTAATTCAGCCGTTGAAAGACAGCACATCAAATGTGTGTAATAGTAGGAAATGAAGCTCTTTACGAGAGACTATAAGGAATTTAAGTTTATGCTGATTTGGAAAGACAAAGTAACTCAGAAAAGGATTTCAGAAAAAGAGAGATGCTACCTTATTGCCCAGAATTTCCTGTTCACCCTATCAAGTTGCCTGTCGTTTGCATTGATTTTGGAGAGGTTCGTACTTTTGTTTGATTTTTTTTACTTTTCAGGAGTCCTAATGGTTCATTTTCAGAGCCTACGCTGTATGGAAACCGGCTGATTATGAGAGAACCGGAGTCAATTTCATGACTCTGTTCTTCCTCATTGGCATCTCTATTGCAGAGGCTATGGCGATTACCTACGCGATTTATTGGCGTATGTTAACACTATTTCCGGCTTGAAATCTTCAAAAAAGAGATTTTTTTATTTAAATTTCAGTGTTTTGGAATTTCCAAACCATCGCTATTGTCTACGTTATTGAAGGCTGCACTTTTCTGGTGCGTTTTAATCTTTATTTTTTAAATTATTTACGAAAAATAAATATTATAGATCGCGATTGGCCTACGGTACTATGCACGGAGAAAGTTCGCCCGAATTCCATACAGCATTGACCGGCTGAATGCCAAGTATCAAGTAAGTTCCTTTTCTATTTTGTCTAGAAAATACTTTAAACGTCCACCAAACCAAAGACAGTAGGTACGAGAATTCATAGAAATCGAGGAGAAGTGTGTGTCGAATCGTGAACAATAATGTTAAATTAGTTTTTTTATTAGGAGTGCCTCGAACGAACACACAATCAGCCCAGTTGACCATACCAAGTGCTCGTGAAACACATCCGAAATCGATGCGCGTGCCGAATTTCATATTTTCAATTTTGATCTTTGATCTTTTGACGTTTTACGAGTTTTCAGGTCAAAGAAGTCCTCGATTTCTTCATAGCCATTACTCCCTCTATTCTAGCCATATTAGACCTAGAATATCTCCAAATATACAACTTTCGGCTCTGGTCCGTTTTGGGTGTCCCATCAAAGTTTCCTGGTCCCAAAATAGTTTCCTGGTCCTTAAAAAGTTTCCTGGTCCCCGAATAGTTTCCTGGTCCCAGAAATAGTTTCCTGGTCCCAGAAATAGTTTCCTGGTCCCATAATCGGCCGATCAGGGCACGACAAAGTTTCCTGGTCCCAGAAATAGTTTCCTGGTCCCAGAAATAGTTTCCTGGTCCCAGAATCGGCTGATCAGGACACGAAAAAGATTCCTGGTCCCAAAAATAGTTTCCTGGTCCCATAGTTTCCTGGACCCATCCAAAGTGGGTTGTCATTGAAAAGACGGTTCTATGTAGAAACAGTGTTATGTGTATACGATGCAATTCCTCTTCTCAGTGTCATGTGCACTCATTACCAATACCATGTTAAGTCCGAAAAGAATCTAACTGCAGCTTATGAGACTCTGCGAAAATTCCGCGAACACTGCCAATCTGAGCTTGGCCTGTCCTGCGTTTCAAATGGTACACACACTCAATGTGGTGTTAGAGAGATATCGATCCCCTGGGAGGAGGAAAGAAGTTACGAGTTGAGGGTTAAAAATGTTCCTTACCGCCCTTTCCGTCCTTTCCGTCATCATTTTACATTGAAATCGCCACTCACTCGCTTTCTTTATGTCTTTTCTTTTCTCCGTCACCTCCTCAAACTCCCCAAACTCCCCTCGAATTTCACGAAAAGAATAAACTAATTCTAAAAATAAATTGAATCATATAAACATAACAATGTTTCTACATAGAACCGTCCTTTCAATGACAACCCACTTTGGATGGGTCCAGGAAACTATGGGACCAGGAAAATATTTCTGGGACCAGGAAACTTTTTGATGCCCTGATCGGCCGATTATGGGACCAGGAAACTATTTCTGGGACCAGGAATCTATTTCTGGGACCAGGAAACTTTTTAAGGACCAGGAAACTATTTTGGGACCAGGAAACTTTGATGGGACACCCAAAACGGACCAGAGCCCAACTTTCCTATAAAAAACGGACAGCGCTCAGCAACCTGATGATAACCGAATTTAAAATTTTACTATTCTTCAGGTAAAGGAAGTCCTCGATTTCTCCGTGGCCATAACTCCCTCCATTCTCGTGTCTTCCGCAATGCACACTCTGTCACTCGTCCCGTCCCTTCTCTGGATCCAGGGAGTGATGAACTACTCGATGACTAGCGTCCTGTACTTTGGGGTACGGTAATGGTTGCTTTTCTAGTGTCATTAGACTACAGTTGTCAAAAAGGATGAAAGTTTGTGAAAAAAGCAGGGAAAGGGTCGATATTCCCGGCCTCAGGAGGTGCCTGATGTCTTAGGATACGGTAACTTACTAGAAGCTGATGCATTACTCCCTCCATTCTCATGACTACTGTGGATTCAGGGAGTGATGAACTACTCCATGACTAGCGTCTTGTACTTTGGGGTACGGTATCCTATCATAACAACACCACCCTACCCATTCTTACTATATTTTTCCCTAGCGGGTGCTTTTTTCGCATATAATAGCCGTCGCGATACGTTTTGGGGGGAAAATATATATACTTCTTTCGCTACGATGACCATTTGCTTCTTGCATTAGCTTCTGAGCTCGTACATTAGTATTACGAATCATACCGTACACATTTTCCTATTCTTTCCAGATCAACAGTCTCAACTGCATTCTCACTAAAGGGACGCTCATAGCGTGTCATAAACAGCTGCGAGCCCGATTCCAACTTCTGTTTGTCGATAGACTCAGGTTAGAGATTTTCAAAAGTATCATCATAAAATGTATAAAATTAGCATCAAAACATGCGATTCACAACAACACTCCAGATAGTACAAGATCTTCTAATGTTCATCATCATGCGCGTAAGACCAAAACAATCCCTGGTCTGATGTATATTTGATCTTCCAAAAAGGGAATTGTTTGTGCGGGATTAGGTCTACCATAATCCTCAATGCGTGTATCATCTTGCATGCCTAAATGTTCACGCGAATTGGTGCATATCACGCGCACAAAATGCCATCAAAACAGTGCTGATCTATTTAAAAAAACGTGAAAAATGTTAGTACCTTCAATGCTGTTGCTGTGCAATTCTGCAAGATACGGGATGTGTGAAATTGAGAAATGAAAATTAATTTCAAGAATTCTATCCAGTACTCCGCCTGGAGCAAGGATCACGAGGGACGTTGAGAAGGAGGCAGAGGACCACTTTGATCGAATGAAAACGGTATGAAACAGGAGAGGGAATCTGGTAAAATTAGAAAAAAAGTATCTTTGACGTCTTTGGTTTCGATTGAGTTGAGTCTCTTAACATCTACTGCTTGATTCCACTGAATTCTTGTAAGTGCGGGCATCGTGTTAATTTTGCACAAAAAATAGCAAAAAATGTCATAGAATATTGCTCTATGCCGAGCAGTTTTATTCCATCTTTTCCATACATCAACAATTTCTTTAGGTCTGGGGAGTGCCTCGCGGACCCGGTATCCGCTACAACAACACCAGAAGAAATAGTGCCGGTTATCAAGTGTTCACTACCGGCGGAATTCGAGTGACTCCCGTTTAAGTTCATCATTCCCGACTCCCAATTTCATATCCGAGTTTTGTAATCTATCAATCAGTTGAATTCATTCCCCCATTGCCTATTCTACGAATCAACAATCACAATGCGTTTTACTACTGGCGGTGTGACTCCCGTTTGAGAAACATTCGAATTTGCAGATTAACACAGTCCTTGTCTTTCTCACAATGTCTTTCCTCCATTTCCTTCTCCATACCTATCCGATAATCTGAGGCTCCACGCTCCACAAACAGAGCTGGCCAAAATCGGAGATGTTTCACACTTTCCTGAGCTACGCTCACTGCTATGCGTGGGCAGAGATTACATATCACGCCCAATTATGCTGCCACACCCTATACTCTTTATTGTGCATCAGAGGTGTGCAAAAATTTCTCGACCTCTCATTTCGCAATGCTCTCTTGCATGTCAGAAAGAGCGAGAGAGTATGGCGAAATTAGAGGTCGAGAAATTTTTTGCACACCTCTGTTGTGCATGATCGCTCGCCTGCTAGAGTGCATCGCGAACTGAGAAAACTTGGCAACACTAACATCCACCCAACCACCTATTACTTGTTGTTGTACGAAGTTGATATTACTGTGAGGAGAAGTTACAATCTAGTTACGAGCAGTGTTCATCATTCACGGAACTAGGGACAGTCTTATTGTATTGTATCTATTGAAAAATATTCGAGCAATTTAAACTATTTGTATCATAACTTTTTTCTACTCTGTATTCAGTGATAAACGATTCCGTTCGATGAACCTTATGGCATTTGCATTTTCTTTACTTGCATAAACAGAATCAGCAGTACCCCGTATTTCTGAACATGAAGGCCTGCAATTCTCGCATTTGCGACGTCCGTATCAGTATTCACCTGTTGCCAAATTTCTTATGTCGTTACTAGGGGCTGCCCGGGTGAAGATTTGGCCCCTCTTTCCTAGTACTTTTTCACTGTCAAAATTGAAAAGAAGAATTATTCATCCTGACACCCTTGCCGATAACAATTTCGTATAGAAATATTCGGATTTTCCATTACCTCCGAAAATTTTGTTTTATATAGAAAGCTTTGTCATTACTAATAATGCTAATTTCAGGAAAGCATGTCAGAGTCCGTAGATTATCTGTTTCTGGCAATTGAGACTCTGATAAACACAATTTCGCTCCTTATAATGGTGCCGTGCATGCTCACTTTGTTGCGAACTCGAGGAATTCACGGGAACTGCAAGTGAGAACTTTAAAAAAATCGATAAAAAGTGTCAAAATGTTTCGGCGCAAGCAGTAATTTGCACCAAAAACTTCCACTCCGTAGCGTCTTTCTGTATAATTGTGCTTCTAGTGTGTGATTATGGAGCTTGTTTTGCCTAAACTTGTGCTCACCAAAACATGGAAATTACTAAGCCGAATGTTGATATCGCATCTAGGATAATTCGAGAATAATTTAAAAGAAAAACAAAGAAATATCATGATTTGCATATTGCGCTGCATCAATTTAAAATTCAAGATTCCTTCTTCTCACATCGGGTACCGTGCAATTGTCCATTTTATGCGTACAAGAACTTACCTTCGTGTATGATTTCATTATTGAAAACACACTTCATATCGTCGGTAAGCTCGATTATTCGTATATTTCTCATCTCCAATTCACTCTGAGTGATCGGAAAGCGACATTTACAACGAAACATCTGCTATCGTATTTTTACTAAAAATTCAGATAAGGAGATGTATTTTCTCATCGCTCAAAATGGGCTGTTTTCAATGTCAAGCTACATCTCGTTAGGACTGGCGTTAGAGAGGTGAGAAATGCTTAGAGTGACGGAAGATTGAGATGAAGTATTTATAATTTCAGACTTTACGCAGTACTACGGGCGTCAGAGTACGAAAGGAGCGAGAGAAATCTTGTCGCTCTAGGAATAGTGATATCGATAGCTTTTGCATTGGGAATGCTCACTTCATACCTAATTTATTGGCGTTAGTAGTAATCTTCTATACAATTGGCATCTAATTCTTACAGATGGAATGAACTTCGAAACCGTAATTATTCTATACGTTGTTGAAGGAATTACACTGATTGTTAGTTACAATTAACAAAAAATAGGCAAATAAAAAGTTTTTTTAGATTTCGTCCTTCCTCATTGTCTATGCTCGCCGAAAAGTTCTGTATTTGCCATTCGATGAGGATAGGCTGAATTCGATGTACCAGGTGAGTTCAGCGCTAGAATAATGAAGAAAAAATTCTGGGTCGTAGTCTTATATTTTGTGTCATGCGCTGTGTAACAAGTGTGAAATTGAAACACTGCGATCCGTATTTCGAACCTTTGTTGCTAATTGATGAAAATGTAGACACATCTATTGCAGATCAGAGAAGTCCTCACTTTCTCCCTGGCTATCCTTCCTTCAGTCATTCTCACAGTAATCATTCATACTCTGTCCCTAGTACCCGTTCTACTCTGGACGCATCGAATCATTTCATATCCCACGGACGCTTTTCTTTACTTTTTGGTAAGAAATTTTGTTTTACAAATCGCCATTTTTCTTACTAGTATCGCATCAATACCTTCATTTTGACCGACCTGAAAGAATAATACCATAACCTACCGTTACAGGCCCACAGTCTCAATTGCATTCTCACCAAGCTCACTCTAATTTGGTCTCATCGGACCATGAGGAATCAATTCCTGATGCTGTTTACTCCCGCGAGATGCAGGTAAAGGATATTCGGCTGTTTATTTCTTTCAAACTCTCTTCGACTAGAGCTATGAAAGAGCGTTGCGTGAAATGAAAACTCTATGGACTCCTGTAATCTATTTGAATAATTAAGCACATGGAATGCCAGAAGGCGGATTACGAAAATCATAGTTAAAAATTATAACGAATATTGCGAAATTGTAGCGGCCGCGTCACACCCGAGCCCGCATTCATGCCTAACAAAGAGGAAGATACGCGTCTCCACTTCAGCGTGATTGACGCTTCGTGGAGTTAAGGAAGACGTGCGCTGAGCATTATTCCTCGTCTGATTACCACAATTTTAGAAGTTTCATTTTTTCAATTGCTTTGTTATGAATCATCTTTCTATATGCTATTCGATTGTGATGTACTGAAGAAAGTTAATACGACTAAAATCGAGATTTCACTTTTGGAATGGACACAGATTCTCAGCAACACATACAATTTTACTAACCGTTAATTTTCGGCCCTTTTGATGTGAGACATGGCAAGAATTCATCTGCTTCCAAGTTCACGTATTTTGACTTTGAATATATCATCATAATTTCCCTAAATATTGTGCATTTATTCTCATTCTTGTAACGCTACAAAGACGTTTTATAACGCTTCATTTATTTTTAGAGTCCAAGAAATGCCAGAGCCGGGGGAGTATTTGTTCCTGTCAATTGAGACATTAGTAAATACGATTTCGCTAATTGTAATGTCTCCTTGCATGCTCACTTTGCTGAGAACTCAAGGAATTCACGACAATTGCAAGTAAAAACTGATTTTTATGAACAGTAAAATTTTTTGATCGATTCAAAATATAGATTCCTTCTCATTACTTCTACTATCATTCAACTTTTACTTTTACTCGTTCAAGCAGTTTTATTCGTCTATGATTTCATAATTGAGAACCTACGTCATGATTTCGGTAACTTTTAATTGTGCATGTTTATTGTACGAATTGGAATAGGCATTACGAAAAATTTCAGAGAAGGACGTTTACTTTCTTATAGCTCAAAAAAATGGGCTGTTTTCTATGTCCAGCTACGTCTCATTGGTAATTGTCCTGGAAAGGTAGGGTACTTTTCATTACCGTATCCATTCCAGTAATTTTCCCAAGACTACTATATAAAGAGCAGTTGTACAATATTCCTTTCAGAGTGTACGCAGTGTGGCACGCTGCTGACTATGAGAGGACCGAGCGAAATTTAGTTCTACTAGTCATTTTGATTATCATGTCTTCCCTTTTAGGAATGCTGACACCATATCTTGTGCACATTGGCAAGTTTTCATTCTTTTAGTTTTTTTCTTAATTCAATGTTTCCAGTAGGACTCGAATACGAACCTATCATCATTCTGTATGCGGTCGAAGGCATGACGTTTATTATTAGTAATTTGGCCTATTTTTTCATTTTTCTAGCGAATAAACAATTTCCAGCTTTCAATATTTCTAATCATTTACGCGAAACATAAAGTTCAGTACATTCCTTATAATCAGGATAGGGTGAACGCCAAATATCAAGTAATTGCTCTTTTTTTCTTGCAATGAACTACAAATAATCCCTTTTTAGGTCAACGAGGTTATCCATTTCTCTATAGCCATTCTTCCCTCGATCATTCTATCCGTAATCATGCACACACTTTCTCTCGTTCCCGCCATTCTCTGGATGCATGACATCATCTCGTTTCCCACTACTTCTTTACTTTACTTTTTGGTAACGATTCAGCAGCATTATCTCCCTAAAATAAGTAGAATAAATGACGATGTTTCCAGGTGCACAGTCTCAACTGCATCCTCACCAAGCTTACACTGATTTTCTGCCACAGGAGCATGCGAGCTCGATTCTTGATGTTGTTTGTTCCAGCAAGATGGAGGTACTACACTAAAACTCAAAATATTCAGGAATTTTCTTTAAAATTTGAATATATAAAAATTTCAGCAGTCGCATAACTCCCGAACCGGCTTTCGTATCGAACAAAGATGAGGATACTCGCTTGCACTTCATCTTAACTTATGATTCATGGAAATAGAGAGTCCGTGAAATTGGACTATAAAATCATAAAATTTGTTCTTGCTGATTAAGAAATTTTTATATAAAAGGCTCTCTAGAGTACATGGATTTTGATGAGTCATTTTGGACAAGTTATCCTTGAAACACATTTTGACTGAAACGACGGTCAAACATCCTGCACCTCAGTTTTCATCACGTTACTCACCAATCTCGTTGTTATCGCCATTTGTGAGAACAAGAAACAGGTGGGAAATCTATAATTACGAGTAGAGTGCGCAATGCCGTCTCTTCATTTCACATACTAACTCACCACTTGAGCGGGCGAGAGACTGTTTTAAATTGGGAGACGGAGATCCATATTGCGCACTCTAATTTGGAGATTGCTAAGTGCATGTTTGACGCCTTCAAGCTCAGACAAAGTACGGATCGCAACGTTTGTGTCCCTTCCTTGTACTCCTTGAAGTAACCCTGATGAACCTAGAATCGTCTTCAATTCCAGTTTTAGCGTCCTCATAGTTTCTGAAATGTATTGTTTTCTTGATTTATGATTTAAATTAACCGTATCCATTCAATTTTTACTCGAATCGCAAAGTCTTCTTTGTACTCTATCAATGCACAAAATTAGTGACTCCTTTAACTTTCTCTGGCAGTAAAGAGTCAGCATTGCATCCTCTAAATGCTACCGCGATGCCTTCCCTGTACTTCTTGAAGGCGCGCTAACGAACACAGATCCGTCTTCAAGTTCAGTTTTAGCGTCATATTAGAACGCTTTTCTTAAAAAAAAAACACTTTTTATACTGCATATTGTTCAACTCCATCAATGCACGCTATTAGTGGCTCACTTTGTTCCACTGGCATTTATAAGCATTTCATTGCTGAATCCTTTATCAACATCATTTAAACATTACTTGTCGCGAAGAGTAGTAACTTTATCCCTTCCCTGCACTTCTTGAAGGCGCGCTAACGAGCCCAGATCCGTCTTCAAATTGTCAGTTTTAGTGTTACAAGAGTAGTCTTCGGCTTGTTGCAAGGACTCGTTGCATAACTATAAGTCATTTGTCCGGTCTATCTGTATCCTGTTCTCGGATAAACCTAAACGAACCCCGCGACTTCGAAGTATTTTTTTTACATTTTTGACTAGGCAATTTTGCAGTATTCTCGTTATTCATCTGCTGGCAGACCGGATAAAAATAGGAAACGAAATTTAGCCAACTAGACCGAAACATTACTTTTTGAATCTGTGGTCTAATGGGCTCGTGACGGAAACTATTGCAGCTGCTGATCAATATCTTCACTCGCGCATTCGAAACTCTGCCCGTCGCATATCTGAGTATTTCTTTCCGCCCTCAAACTCGTATCGCTTTTGATATTCCTTATTTGTAGCATTTATTTATTGTTTCAATCACAATTGTTGCGATTATACATTTATCATTCTGAGAATTACAGCGCTATGACCACTGAACATCTCTTCCTCTCAATAGAGATGCTAATCAACACGATATCATTGATAATCATGATTCCATGCCTGCTCACTCTTCAGCAGACAAAGAGCATGCACGGGAATTGCAAGTGCGTTATTTTCAGTTAAAAAAAAGTTCTCCAATCTACGATCTAGTGATTTTCTGACTTCATTTTGTAGCAGCGATATTTTTTTTGAAACGGAATTATAAAAAGTTTCACATCACGTTTGTTTCACTGATACCTCACGTACATGATGTGTGCCACAAAGAAACAGATTTCCACGGTTACCGCAAAATTATAGTTTACACCTGAATTTCAGGGTGATTCTGGTCACCTCGGCTAGTGTGCAATTGGCCATTTTGGTCGTGCAAACATTATTGTTCATCCACAACTTTACGATCAATAATTTGTCGCAGAATGAAGGTTCGAATTTAAAAATTTAAAAATATTGTTGATAATCGTGCTACAAATATTGAGTATACTGTAATCGTAGACATGCGAATTCTAATGTCATGCGTTCTGACGCACATTGGACTAATAACATCAGCTGAAACTAAACCGAAATCAAATTTCAGAAGCTCAAAGGCCCTATGAAATGGCGCAGAATTCGCTGTTCATAATGTCGAGTTGTCTTTCGCTGGTTCTAGTTATCGAGAGGTAAATAAACAGATTGACAATGAATATCTTACTTTATCTGATGACACCAAAGAGCTCACCCTTTTGGCTACGGGGCATCGTAAAGTTCGAATTTCAGATCATTCGCCATAAGACATGCTGCCGAATACGAAAGGCGTAGTTATCATCCTCTCCCACTTTTTCTTTCATTCGGATTGTGTCTAATGATGTCACTTATGAAAGCACTAGCGGTATATTATCGTGAGTTCCTTTCACTTTTCTATCAAATTTGATTTTTTTTTCAGAAATCCTGAACATCGAAACGATATTCATTTTGTACACGATCGAAGGCTTCACACTCGGCGTGAGTTGTTTTTTTTTTTAAATTTTGAAACTAGCAAAGTTTACAGATCTCCGGATTCATAATTGTCTACGCTCGCCGAAAAATTCACTCCATTCCATACGATGGGGACAGAGTTAGCGCAAAGTACCAGGCAAGTCGTTTTTAAATTTAAATTCATTTGTTGTTATTATCATCCGCAAGTGTAAAGAAAAGGAAAGAGATTGCTATTTGTTCTCTCGGGTTGGGGCGGTTTAGATCCCAGACTGATATTTCTGGTTTGTGACTCGTGGGAAATTATTCGAGAACATTCCTAGAATTTCCAAAACTGCTCTAAACTATGTAGCTGATGAAAGATCACGCACGTCTGGTAGGCAGATTTGTAGTGGGTGAAAATAATTTAATAGATCAGTTAATATTCCCATAATTGCACCTCATCGGAGCCATAATATCGCATTTCCGATTATACCTTCAATATGTCGAAGAAAAAACGAAATACAAATGTCAAAAATCGAAGAAAGCGCTGAAATCTAAACACTGTGTCGTCTGGATAATGTACCGAATTTGCAGGTGAAAGAAGTCCTGGACTTCTCAGTCGCGATCCTTCCCTCGGTCATCCTATCAGTGATCATGCACACAATATCCCTCGTGCCCAGCCTACTCCTCATCAACGACCTGATGAGCTACACGATGGCTTGTCTGATCTACTTCTCGGTATGATATTTATGTATGTTAGGGCTGGTTAATGGAGAAAGGCGCGCCCACTTACCTCAAGTGCACACTCCCACCGAATTGACGTGAAAAATCCTCGCTTCTAGTATTCGTTAGATAAAACTTACATTAATCAACCAGCCGGGACTGCGCGCCTTCGGCGCCCGAGCCTAGAAGGGGTACGTTAGGTATACTGTAGTTAGGACACTGTAGGGTTACGGTAATAGGCCATGACATTTGAGTAGGGAGGTGGGGGGGCATGTTTACACTTGTTTCCTCTGCGTCTCTGCCCGGGAGAGTTCTGGCGCTCTCACAGTGAACAAACATACACACGAGCACAGGGAGGCCTCTCTCCTTTATTTAGGAGTATGATAAAAAACAATCGTATTCAAAGGTGCACAGCCTCAACTGCATCCTCACCAAGCTGACGTTGATTGCGTGCCACAAGGGCATGAGGAACCGATTGCTGGCCATTGTTCTGCCTTCGAGACTGAGGTATTTAAAAAGATACATTGTTTAGGAGATAGAAAGAATGAGGGATACTGCTGGAAAGAGAAGAAAGATGACTTATTGTAATTTCTAGTCTGATTATGAGATAAACTACTCGAATCCATGTAATGTATTTACACTTTGTTGTTACAAGATCATTGGCAAAGATAATTACAGTGGTCGAATCACTCCCGAGCCCTCACCAGTGTCGGACAAGGCCGAGGATACTCGCATCTACTTCAGCATGATTCAGTCGTCCTGGAATGAATAAAATGTTACGATTTATAGCTGACGTGCATTTTACACGTTTGCCTTGAAACGAAATAGGCATATTTTTACTGTTGTTTGATACCTTTGAAATAGCTGGGAGAAATTCTCATGAAGTCCGTTACTATGTCCTGGGAATCTTACGAGATGTAAGATTCATACGAAGCAACTACTTGTCTCTAGAGCTCTAAATATGAGCTGCAGCCTCTTCATTCTGCACAGTTTATCGCCAGCAATAGTGACGAAAGATTGTGCGAAATGAAGAGCCACATTTTGAGATCAGACGTCAAGCTAAATCTTAGATTTCCTTTCTTGTTTCGCGCATTATTAGACAGAAATTTGCTTGAACTCTATTGAATCCGCATTGAAAATTATGTGAATGCACCGACTAGTGAGCGTACGAATAGCCGTTAGCCAACGCGACATATTTGCTCTCAATCAAGCCCGTTACTATGCCGTGGGAATCTCATGAAACTCATGAATCTCATGATACGCAACTCAGCGAAACAACTATTCGATAACGCCTCGGAGAGTTTACGCGATTTATTTTGAGTTGAGTTATGCGCTGTGGCATAGGTGCAGAATACACCTAGTGATAGATATGCTATCTCGGTACCAGCCTCCAAACATCAAGTATTGAATTGTGGATTTCTTTTTTGTAACTCTGATTCTGTATATTTTTGTATCGCCAGGTGTTAGAATGGATTGCACTGGTAATGTTGGAAGCAATTCATCAACACTGAAACGTAGCATTTTCCCGCATCGATGTCGCTTCTCCTTATTTTCACCCTGCATTCACCAAGCATAGTTTGCAAAAGCATTCTACATTCCCCTAAGGTTGTGCTGCTCCGAGTTTCCAATATAATCCTTAACTCGATTGGGCTGCGAATATTGAACAACATTCGTTCATAATTCAATCCTTTCCGAAAACTGCGATTGAACCGACTAGTTAGTAGTGTCTAAACACCAACTATCGCCTCTCATTTAGAAATGTTCCTTCGTAGGTCTGAGAAGCGAGACATCATGGAAAAGTGAGAGAGTCAGATAAATAATCCCAAACACCCACCAGCCTATTCATGACCGCTCTACACCTTGCACGCATTCAACGTAATTTTGGGTGTTGATAACAAATATTTTGTTCCAATCTGCTCGCAATTCAGGACAGTTTGTTTGCTATTGGCACGAACATTTCTAGTTGATTACTCCACCCCGTAGACCTAGTGACATTCGTTTTTATTAAACTCACTACGTGATGCATACATTTCGCCAAATTTACTAGCCATTCAGGACAGTTTGTTTGCTGTTGGCACGAACATTTCTGGGTGATTATCTTCTCCCCTCCGTAGAGCTATACTAGTTTTGTGCACATAAAACAGATATTTTCTACCACACTTCTCTCATTTCCTGTCATAAGGAACGCTCAACTATCTAATGTCATATTGTCGGCCCGAAATTCTCCGAAATGGAATTTCCTACCGGTCCATCGCATGGAATATCACGCTTGTCACGAGAGAATCGAGCTAAAGATGGGAATGGGGCGAAAATCGTGAAATGAGTTAACATCAGTTTTGGGTACCTCTAGGCATGCCCTAGCACCCTCCAAAGTCCCATAGTACAGAAATCAATTTGGGGCTCCGTACGCCGGGTCGGTATCCTGCACCCCCAACTTTGACCTCGATTATCTCGGTTCTGGTGCATTTTAGAGAAAATTTGTTCTTAGAGTAACCCCGGCTATTTTTACGAGCTCTATCGATCTGCACAGACTAGAAGTCATGAAAGAGCTTCCGGACAGTGCTACGCTCAAGATTGAATAACTCAAAAATTTAAATTTAGAAAAAAAAAATTTTTTTTTTTTTGGAATTTAATTTTTTTTTTTAAATTTTTTTTTTAAATTTAGGTAATGGAGGTGCCCTGATTTATCTATGTTGTGCGTCTCGTCGAGCTCTTTCGAATGAGTGGTTTACGAAAAATATAAATCCATCCTGCGATATGATTCGGTCCGTTAAATCATATCAGATGATTTGAAGATTTTTATGCACAGCGAAAAAATAGAGAAGGCCGTTCATTCCGCGCGAATTCAGTAAAGTGAGCGGTGTCGAGTGAAATTTGCTGTTGAAAAAAATCTTCAAATCATCTGATATGCTTTAAAGGACCGAATGATATCGCAGGATGGATTTATATTTTTTGTAAATCACTCATTCGAAAGAGCTCGACGAGACGCACAACATAGAGAAAACGGGGTACCTCCATTACCTAAATTTTTGAGTTATTCAATCTTGAATGTAGCACTGTCCAGAAGCACTTTCATGACTTCTAGTCTGTGCAGATCGATAGAGCTCGTAAAAATAGCCGGGGTTACTCTAAGAACAAATTTTCTCTAAAATACACCAGAACCGAGATAATCGAGGTCAAAGTTGGGGGTGCAGGATACCGACCCGGCGTACGGAGCCCCAAATTGATTTCTGTACTATGGGACTTTGGAGGGTGTTAGGGCATGCCTAGAGGTACCCAAAACTGATGTTAACTCATTTCAAGATTTTCGCCCTATTCCCAAAAAATGTCATTCTAGCTCGATTCTCTCGTGACAAGCGTGATATCCGATTATTCTCCCATCAAGAAATCAGGAGTTGGCATGAGTTTGGGCGTTGACAGCAGTTGTCCGTTAGCACTCGCTACACGCAGCATAAATTTCGCCTAATTTTCTGGCTATTCAGGGCAGGCTATGTGGTGGTTTAGGATGAACAACTCTACGTTACATCCTGCACATACATTTCGCTCTTTGCGTTCATTAGACCATATTCGAAGCATATGCTTCCTCATTCAAAGGGGGAAGTGGCATGCGTATCTTGTTATAGATATGAGTTCACGACGTGGGAGTATTTCCCCCGATAACAGCCCAGAGAGCTTACGCGATTTAGTTTGAGTTGAGTTATGCACTGTTGGTCGATGACTGATCCTGTATTCTTGCTTATTTATATAAGATCAATGATTAAAGTTTCAGTTGCAGGAATAGCTTGACAAGGCCTTGTTTGACGCGCTCCCACCAAGTGGGAATATACCTTATAAAAGGGTAAAAGAGATAGCAAAAACCATGTAGGCGCATGCAAAATTCCCACAAAGTGGAAATTTACTTGCTCCGACATGGTTTTTGTTAACTCTTTCATTCTTTTCTTCTGTGAGAAAATGACTGCAAATGGTTCACATAGTAGCAAAAAGATTGACATAGACTCTCATGAAAGCGATAAACGCAGCATAAGGAATTCAGCATGATGCATTACTTCCTGCTAGCTCGTAAATCATTTGGCATCTTTAGCATGCACCCAATCCCGCGTGCTCATTGTTCAGTTCTCACGATCTCCCGAATTTCACGCGATTTCCTTGTTACACTGATCGCAATTGCGCATGTTCTTTGGCCCTAAGTCGACTCGTTCTCATCTGACCTAGTTTTCGTCTGATCATTAACTGTGGTTCAAAGAAATATTCAAGAGATGGTTTCGTATATCTAGCATGTACCCAAACCCGCGTGCTTATTGTCTCACGAGCTCCCGAATATTCTCTAGTTGTACGTCATCACTGATCGAGATTACTCATATTATCTGCTCTTATCGCTAACGAAATTTCCTCCGGAAGGCCCATTGCATAATTTCAGCCCAAATTTATAAATGTGTCTAATCTATTTTCTTTTCAAGGAATCATTGCCGAAATGGCCCCTGCCGGAGACTACCTATTCTTGTCAATCGAAACTCTGATTAATACCCTATCTCTGATTGTAATGATTCCCTGCATGATTACACTTGTGAGAACACAAGGAATTCACGGAAACTGCAAGTGAGTTGAAGTTTACAATTAGCCTCTATGATCGATTCGACAAGATTTTTCACCTGAACGCAACACTTTAGTTACCTCTTTTTGCAACCCCAAATTTAAAGATGTTTCTGATGTTTGAGCATTTCCAGGGTTCTCCTGATCACTTCGGGCTCTGTTCAAACAGCACTTTTACTTGTGCAGTGCTTACTGTTCATCTATGATTACGCAATCGAGAATCTTATCCATGATGCCTGTAAGTTCGAAATTATGGAAAGCGTCTTTTCAATTTCATCCGCTTTCTTGCTTTTGCTGACTGGTTTCCCAACGTTATTTTTCAGCCAAGGATCAACCTTTTAACATCGTACAGAACGGACTATTCTGCATGACAAGCTACTTATATTTGGTGCTCGTACTGGAAAGGTCCCATAATTTTTGAAAATTAAAAAACTCTTTCCTTTTTAGAAGTTTCGCTGTGCGGAACCCCGTGCAATACGAACAGAGCGGGCATCATATTGTTCCATTAATAATTTTGATCAGTGGCTCAATAATTTTCGCGTGCGCTATGCTATACGCTATTTATTTTGGTAAGTGTTCACAATAATTTATCACCGAAAGTTATTTTTTGTAGCTAACCTGAGCTTCGAGATGATCTTCGTAGTCTATGGTATCGAAGGGATCACATTTATCGTAAGTATACTTGACAAATCAGTTTTGAAATTATTTAAAATATTTTTAGATCTCGATAATAATTATTGTCTACTCCCAGCACATACTCAAACACATGCCTTATGATGAGGATAGGTTGAAGGCCAAGTATCAGGTGAACAAGAATTTGTCAGTCCTTTCAAAGTAATCTTTGGACAAAGGACGTGCGACGAATCGTTACCTCCCCATTAGGTGTGACAATAGGAATGCTCTCCATCAGTAATTTTTCGATCATTTCCCCATTTTCCGGAGTAAAAAAGTCCCAAATAAGACACTTCCAGGTCAAGGAAGTGCTGCGTTTCTCCATTGCGATTCTTCCATCCATCATTATGTCCGTTTTCATGCACACTCTTTCCCTCGCGCCAACAATGTTGTGGAAGACCGGAGTGATCACCTACCCGGTCAACTGCGTCATCTATTTCTCGGTATGATATCCTTTCCTAAGGTTTGACCTACTGTTTACTTATCCTCAGGTCCACAGTCTAAACTGTATTGTCACTAAGCTTATGTTGATAGCCTGTCACAAGGGCATGAGACAACGATTTCAGTTGATATTTATCGCTCGAATCAGGTAACTTACCATTATTGATACTCGATAGACACTATCATGCTATTTTCAGCACTCCAAAACACGCTCGGAAACCGAGGGACTTCGAAAAAGAAGGCAAGGAATACTTTAATCAGATGAAGTCAGCGTGGGATACTATACCGGCGACGTTATGAGGGAAATAATCATGCTTTCTAGACCAATTATTCCTTGCAACAAGGACTGAATAAAAGCCTTTTCTATGTATCACATGCGTATATTTCATACGTGTCCTATAGATCTTCTATGTAGTGAAATATGCGGAAGCGTCACGAAAGCATATCCAAACACCGCCTATTGTTTCTGATATTACATTCTTGAAATAACATGTATACTAGATTAGAAGCAAGGAACTTCCTTCATATTGGCTATATTTACTGCAGTGAAATCTTCTCGACTGGTTTTATTTCAATGTTGCCCAGATTCTCTTTTCCAAAACACAAAGTCCAAGTTTCAATTAGACGCGTAAGACTACAAGTTTTGGTGTCCTAGTTATGTACAACAGATGTTTTCTTCAACACTTATCATTTCCCGTTGCATGAATTCGGTCAAACGGAACGCACTTATTCCTTATCATATATTGACGGACTAATTTCCCCCGAAATTGCATTTAGCTCCACCACGCAAATATCTCAGCGTTCTTTCCACCATGCAATTAGGAGTTGGCATGATTTCGGGTGTTGAAAGCAGACATTTTCGGCCAATTTCTGGCCATTTCCACAGTTTCTTGACGTGCAGCGCATGACATTCTCTGATTCAATCCTTCTTCATTTTCGATATTTTGCGATATTCCAAAATCGAAATGTTTTAGACTAGTTGATTTGCAACATCGTATCTCACGTATCTCATTTCCCCCGTACCCTAAACTTTTTATTTGCGTTAATTACATGATAAACTATTTTTATTAATTATTATTATCTCGTTGCTTTTATGAGTCCGATGTGGAGCCCACAATAATACGTGCATAGCTGCACATATTTGCGCCACAAATTCTTTTGTATTCCCTGAGACTCTCCTTGTTTCGTGCCCATTTGTCAAATGTTGCGTCTGCATAGAGATCATTTCATTACATTTTCACTTATGCGAAATATTTCGCGTTTAATCTTCTAGATCTAACGCGAACCTGACACTAAATTTCTAAATGCACTATGGCTCCAGCAGCTGCATATCACTTCCCCAACATGGAAACATTTGCTGCACGTCATTCCCCCCTTACTTTACAATCTTGTTATTTACGGCAATTACGTTAGTAAGTTATTCAACCTTTAAAAAAAGATACTCTATTCCTTTAGTCCTATTCTCGCTTTATTCCTTCGTATTCCTCTCTATTCCTTCGTCCTATTCTCGCTTCATTCACATTTTGGTTTAAAGCTTTCAAAGATTCTGACGAATTGACAGGCATGGCACCTGCAGCTGAATATCTCTTCTTATCCATCGAAACGCTGATAAATACGATATCGATGGTGATAATGATACCGTGCATGATTACTCTCGTTCGAACGCAAGGGATGCATGGGAATTGCAAGTGAGTATTTCTTATTCTTCTTGGTTACGATTTCTATTCTTGCAACATTCATTTTCTCAGAATAATCCTGATCACTTCTGGCACAGTCCAATGTCTGCTACTTCTGGATCAATGCATCCTTTTCGTATATGATTACGCGGTCGAAAACCTGGCGCATTATGGTGGTGACGGCTAAACATAAGGTATTGAAAATATGTGAAAGCCTTTTCAGCAAAGGAAAAGCCCTTCCATCTTGTTCAAAACGCACTGTTCGCAATATCCACCTATATTTCTATGGCGCTGGTAATGGAGAGGTCTGATAATTATTTTTTTATGCTGAACTAATATTTGCCTTATTTAGAACTTTTGCGGTGTGGCATGCGGCCCGATATGAGACGACAAAGCATCATCTTCTTCCATTGTGCGCACTTCTTAGTGGTTCTCTTGCCTTCGCTTCTCTTGTCATATACGGCAATTACATTAGTACGTTAATCAAGCATAATAAGGGTGATATCCAAACGTTTTCTGCAGTCAATATCAGCGATAAGATGATTTTCGTGTTCTACGGTGTTGAAGGAATCACATTTGTGGTTCGTATCCTACTTTCGTAATTAATGAATCAATACTGTTGAAGATATCCATTATCATTATTATTTACGCTCGAAATAAAATCCGACGGATTCCTTATGATCAGGATCGACTAAAGGCGATGTATCAGGTAGGCGTTCAGTATTCGTTCCCGAAAATTTGAAATTTTCAGGTCTCCGAGGTCCTCAAATTCTCCGTTGCTATCCTCCCTTCTGTCATTCTCTCCGTATTCATGCACACTTTTTCGCTTATACCGACGTTCCTTTGGCAGCATGGATTCATTTCGTGGCCAGAGTGCTGTCTCATCTACTTTTCGGTGTGGTTACCGTATTTACCGTATTTATAGCAGTACTAATGCTGGATAACAGTAGCCCAAATGCTATCGTAATCCTATGCTGAAATATGCAACGGTAAAGCTCAAAAATGAGTCACCGTCTCTTCATTACGCACGGCCATTCGCAACAAGTGTGCGAACTGCGAAATGAAGAGACAGCAGCTCTCTTGTAACTAACGCTATTTCCAGGTCCACAGCCTAAACTGCATCGTAACCAAGGCAGCACTAATCGCTTTTCATCCGGGAATGCGCGCTCGCTTTAAGCTCATTTTCATTGCCAGAATCAAGTCAGTCGCATCCCAAATTACAATATCAAAAAATGAAGAAATTCAGGACTCCCAAAGGTGCAAGGATCAAAAGAAACGTGGAGCAAGAGGGCAAGGACTATTTCGATCAATTGAGATCATCATGGGACGCTGCACCGAGGCGATATTAATTCATTATTAATAAAAAAATATGCAATTTGTGGTTGTCATCTAGATTCGATATGTAACATATTTTAGTGATAAAAACAAAGACCAAACGGTCGTTGAATCGTCTAAATTTAGTTCGTTACGTGTTGTATTCTGTCTCCAAAGTGCACGCGAAACATCAGGGATGTGTCAAAGGATGTGTATTGTTCTCTCTGAGAATATACTCCCGGAATAACAACCGTACGAGATCAGGTGGCTGTACAAAATCTCCTTATTTTGCATGATATTTCGCCTCTCATGTCGGCGCAAAAGCGAAAACATTGCCCTAGTCAAGATCCTCAGCAAAATCCCGTTGTTTTCGTATGGGATTCTCATTACACTATAGCTTGCGTGGCAACTGAGCCTCTTCCTGGTTTCAAAAGACCAATAATTCGATCGTTGACCACTCCGACACCCTGTAATCAGCAGAGATTTTTTTGGTTCCGAAAAACTTGCGTTCCCTAAAGTGTTTCCACCGTGTAATCCTTATTTGCACGTCTGTAATGAAGAAAGTGTTGTGATGCCGTCACACGGCTAGATCCGCTGCGATGTACGTTGTTTTCGCAAGGAAATTTCCTTACACTATAGCTTGCCTCACTGGCGTCTGACTACTTAGAGTCAGACATGTCGCTTCCTTGTCTCAAAAGAGCAAAAATGCAATCGTTGGCCACTTCCACATCATGTAATCAACTTTTTTTGGTTCCAAAAAATTGCATTCCTAAAAGTGTGGCCATCGTGCACATCTCTAATTTGCGCGCTTATCCTTTATTTAAAATTGCCAGATTACCAAGAAAGCAATCGTTGACCACTACCGCAGACTGTAATCAACCTCGTACAAATGATATCCCGGCGCCGAAAAAAGAGCTGCCGAACATGCTTCTATCACGTATTTCATGATTGCACAAATAATCTATGATTCTATTCGGATGAATTGAGTTTGGTGATACCCGCAAAATGTCTCCGTTTGACACTTGACTTTGCACAAGACAAAGAACAATGATGAAACAACTGAACGGTCTAAATTCCTTATCCCTAAATTCACTTGCTCACACGCTAGTTCAAAGGAGTAAGTGGGGCGTTTTTGATGTTCTTTGGTAGGGTATTTGAGGCTGGGAAAATTCGTAATTCTTTCGCGCAAGAGTTTCTAAGACCTCGTAGTGTATTGAGTACGCTCTAGAGTTCGTCATTCGTTGACGCAGAAACTCATTTCAATCAATTCCATTAGATTAGTGTCGTCTACGATATTGTTATCAGAAATATTTTATTTTGTTCATTGCATTGCATCGCAGATGTGGAATATTTTTTATTGCACTGAAATTAATTGCCCGATCAATAATGCATCAACAAATTCAAACTTGCCGGTTGCTCTTTTTCGCATATCACGCGTTTCAGCTAAGATTTCACTGAAATAGGCCGGTCCATGACGCACCTTTAGGATGACCCCCTGTTTTCTCTACGATTTTCGAAGGTCCTTGGGTAGGTCTCTCACGAGCCCGAGTTATGGGGTCAGTAGATCAAAGATGTCTCCAGGAGGTCACGTCAAAGTTAGTCGTTGAGGCTCGATTTTCCTCAATTATCTAAGTTCAGGAAAGAGCTAGGAAAAAGTTTTTTGGACTAAATGTAGCATTTCTCGAGTACTTTCAGGGTAAATTTTTGTTTTGTCTGATTTGTCAAAACTGCGGATATTGGGCGCTATTGAAGCTCCCAGTCACGGGTCAAAAATTCTACATAGTCAGTGAGATCGGGCTCGTCGAGAGCTTTCGATTGATGTATATAAAGTCGAAAATCCAGGGGGCTTTGTATGAATTAGCCCCGAAATGGCGAAAATTGGGCAAATTTTAGACCTGGGATAGGCTAGACAGTGGTAGATCAAAGAGAGGTCACGTAAGATAGAAAATCGATAATTCCAAACAATCGATTTTCACAATTTTGAAGACACTGTTGAAATCATCTCGACACCCTGAATTCATTGATAACGGTTTCATAGTGATTGACCGTTCCTGAAGCGAGAAATTCAGGTAGATCAAGTGCAATTTAGGAGACTCGTCGCGACCTCTCTTTGATCTACCACTGTCTAGCCTATCCCAGGTCTAAAATTTTTCAAATTTTCGCCATTTCGGGGCTAATTCATACAAAGCCCCCTGGATTTTCGACTTTATATACATCAATCGAAAGCTCTCGACGAGCCCGATCTCACTGACTATGTAGAATTTTTGACCCGTGACTGTGAGCTTCAATAGCGCCCAATATCCGCAGTTTTGACAAATCAGACAAAACAAAAATTTACCCTGAAAGTACTCGAGAAATGCTACATTTAGTCCAAAAAACTTTTTCCTAGCTCTTTCCTCTTTCCCGATAATTGAAGAAAATCGAGCCTCAACGACTAACTTTGACGTGACCTCCTGGAGACATCTTTGATCTACTGACCCCATAACTCGGGCTCATGAGAGACCTACCCAAGGACCTTCGAAAATCGTAGAGAAAACAGGGGGTCAGCCTAAAGGTGCGTCATGGAATCAGTCAATTCTTGGATGAATCGCGTGATATATTTCGTATTTTCAGTTGAAAAGCGAACGTTGTGGTAGTAACCAGATGTTTTTGAGGTAGTGTTCCTGTGGAACGCTAATTGCTGGGAAAAGGGCGGTCGATAATATTCGGTTAGTTGCATCAGTTATTCATCATATCAGATGCTTTCCTAGTCACCAGTTTTAATACGAAATATTCGTTTATGGGATATATAGGACATTGAAATCTGACTGATTACATTCTCATGCCATTGATTTTTTGCGTGCTATTAGTTACTACTTCTTTACTCGTCTAAACCCGCATAATTCACACGAGACTACATTGGGCTCAGCGCAATCACTTAGTTCTCTGAAGTACTCTTTCCGTCTGGGAGTAAATCTTCGCGCATAGCTACTTCATTATGAGTGTTTGATCTTGTTGACAACTAAGATATTCTTTGCATGATATTTCCGTTGCGCTCCTTGTTTGATTTCATTGTTCCCTGTGTATTTCATTTTGCACATTTTCCCATATATCGCACGTTTCCTCATCATATTTTTACAAAAACTATGTCTCAGCAGACATTATTGTGCAGAAAGTCTGCAGCTGGTGGGAAGTAGGGTTGTACATTTGGTTTCGGCACAACCGAATACTCTTCCCTCACTGTTTCCCCCAATCTCGAACGCTATTTCTCCTCTTTGCCCATCTACTAAACAATCAAACACAGAGTACAGCATGGCTCCTGCTGCCGACTATCTCTTCCTATCAATCGAGACGCTGATAAATACGATATCTATTATCGTAATGATTCCTTGTATGATTACACTGGTGAAAACGCAAGGAATGCACGGGAATTGCAAGTGAGCCATCAATATTTGAATAGTGTTTTTTGACAAATGCTATATTTTCAGAATTCTGCTGATCACTTCTGGTACTGTCCAGATTCTTGTATTGCTTGTTCAATGTGCTTTATTTGTCTACGATTTAGCGATTGAGAATCTCATTCACTATGGCCGTGAGTGGTACAACAATTCCCTAAACACAGTGGTCCCTTGCAGCGAAAGAATACGGTTTCCACTATGCGCAGAACGCGCTATTCGCGATATCCACGTATATTTCGATGGTGCTAGTCTTGGAAAGGTTATTTAATTTTATTTGGCGAGTTAATTATTTGTTCCTAGAATGTTTGCTGTTTGCAATGCTGCAAAGTATGAAGCAAGAAAACACCATCCCATTCCCTTATTTTTGTTACTCAGTGGCTCACTTCCTTTTGCGTTTCTGATAGTTTACGCAAATTATTTTCGTAAGTTTTATGTAGAAATAATTTTGATCGTAAGATATCATCAATTGATGATTCCAGTTTACATAAGCGATAAGATGATCTACGTATTTTATGTTGTCGAGGGCATTACCTTCTTGGTCAGCAGATAACTGTGAAATTTAAATGATTAAATATTTTTAGGTCTCGATGTTAATTATTATTTATGCACGACATAAACTGAGGCATATGCCATACGACGAGGATCGATTGAAGGCCAAGTATCAGGTTGGCACGGCACAGTGGGTTCACAGTTCAAATCGGGGATCTACTGAAATTTCTGATAATTCAGACTAGACCAAAACACTGTGAAAATCAGATTCGATGATGGGGGAACTGTTGGAAAATCATATGAATGGGCATGACACATATGAAACTTTGCAGATTACCGAGGTCCTTAAATTCTCCACCGCGATCCTGCCCTCAGTCATTCTCTCCGTATTCATGCACACTTTTTCACTTATTCCAACCTTTCTGTGGCAGCACGACCTATTAACGTGGCCCGAGTGCTGTGTCATCTACTTTTCGGTACAGTAATTTTACAATATCGCTGATCTAGAATTGACGGGGTATCTCCGTAATTCTGATCTAACTTACATAACATTCTCTGATTATTAAATTCGTAGGTCCACAGCCTCAACTGCATCGTCACTAAGGCTGCTCTCATAGCCTGTCACGCAGGCATGCGACACCGATTCAAACTCATTTTCGTTGCCAAAATCAGGCGAGTTCTCGTGTCTTAAAATATTAAAAAATGAGTGAAATGATGAATTTCAGAACTCCCAAGGGCGCCAGAATCACAAGAAATATCGAACAGGAAGGCAAGGATTACTTCTCTCAACTGAAAGCGTCATGGGATGCCGGATAAAATCGCGAATCACTAATTCGAAATTCGAAATCATGAAAACTTTGTGATCATTTCAAAGGTGTTTCGTTAGTCCATGAACTTCATGATTTTGTTTATTTCGAAAGTAAGAATAAAGTTTCGTATCATCAACCTCTCAAGTCGGCACGCAACCCGTAAAGGTGTCTGAATTATGAAAAGAAAGATATATATTTTTCTCATTCCCGTCGAGACATCGCGCAGCATGAATAGAAGTTTTCTCTACTCTTTTTTTCACTTGACACACCCAGCTCGTTGTATACGCATGAGAGTAGCATGCTATGCTGGAATTGTTTCTTTTAGTTACTTGCGAGTTGTTTCGTTACTCGTGACCATCTTTTCATCAGGATTAGGGATGTCCTTCGAAAAGGTATCTTAATTTTGCACGCTCTATCGCCGGCAGTCAATTTCGAGTTCTACCAACACATCTCATGAATCACAGGCTCGCTTATAACTCTGATCGGCGAAAGAACGCACAGAGTGAAGAGTAGCATTCTTGAAACCGGTAATCAGCAGCTCTTATACCTAGAAGCCCTCACTCAAAAAAGTCTGTTTACTTAACTCCTAATTGGCATCCAAACTGAGCGCACTATTTCGATGGTTAGATAAATAGAGGACAAGATCAGGAGACATTAGTCACACACGAAGACCGTTGAATCCACCCTCATCAGAGGTCTAAGGCATTTTCACATTTTCAGAATTGAATTGTCCATGCATCTCCGGATAGAGCACGTTTGGTTTACCAAATAAGAGTGCAATGTTATACAATGATTATCCCTGTTTGTAGAATCTTGAATTGTGTTTCTCAAGATCTTGCCTCTGTAAAGAGCATCAACCAGAGCTATAGGGTGATTTTCCTGATGTTTCTCTTTCAACTCAAGTTTATCCCTTTCGATGACGCAACATCGCAACGCAATTAGCGTTTGCGCATTTCCTTGTCTTTACAGTTTCGCACGCAACAACAATAAAACAAGAGTAAGCTCGACACTTAGCTGATTCCCTTGGACAAATCTTCGCTCATGAGGAATTTGTTCGAGATCGCGAGAGATTTCTGATCTTGTTCACGTTTCTGCAAAAAAGAGCGCGTATTCTTGTGTTGTATCGCTATTCGAAGAATCGCATTTCGTAAAGCCATTATGTCAAGTAATCTCGTGATCTCATGACATCCACATCTTCCATAATATTTTGAGTATTGTTTGCGTCTTTAAAGGACACCTTCAAGGCATTTCCTCGTTTTTATTCTCAGGATTTCATGAGCATTACTTGCTTCCAGTCCGCTGATATTTGCATAAGAATTCACTGAAACGTGAAATATTGTCGGTATTCAGGTAAAATATGCCAACAGCAGTAGCGGAGTACCTCTTCCTTTCTATTGAGATGTTTGTGAATACAATATCGCTGATCGTTATGGTCCCATTCATGGTTACTCTTGTGCGTACGCAAGGGATGCACGACAATTGCAAGTGAGGTTTTTAATTATTTTAGAAATGGTAAATTTATATCAACGTGAAGCGATTGAACGGTCGCACGGTTACGTTGGATGGCACGGCCGTCTATTTTTTCCAAAGCTTGATCTCATTCATGAACTTCGAGATTTCAAGCTAGGTAATATTTAAGAGACCTTCTCCATAAAAATTCAGCATGTACCGGACATCCTCCAGGATATTCGAGTCAGACCTTCATAGTGTGGTCACAGGAGGGGGTCGACCCCTTGTTTACAAAACTACAGTACTTAGCCCCTCTAGCTTCCTACGCGCGCCGCCACGCGCGCGCTAATGTCGCATTTTGGCTAAAAACGTGATATTCATATCTCGGCAACCGTACAAGCTAGACATGAAATTTCTTTTGAGTTATGTTAGTGACCTCTTATGCGCAAAAATGCATCATTGAAGACAAATATATATTTGATTTTAATTCGATTTTTCAATGATTTTTTTTGAATTTTCGGATTTTTGGTGCCTCAGAATCGTTTGTCCGGGATCTCACATAGCAAATATTGTAGCCCTTACGATGCTGTAACAGACCCACCACAAATTTCGGAGATCGAGATTTTCACGAGTGGTGAAAAAAGAGATTGAACGATGTCGAGTGCAATTATCGAACATTCGAATTCTTTCAATTGGCTCTCTATTGCCTTGATTTTACTTCCAAATTTCTCAGAGTGATGTATCCACAATATTTGGAGCGTTTACAGAATTTTACAGATTGATTCAGGGCGGATTTTTTCAAACCTGCGAATTGCTTCAAAAATGATTTTCGCGAAAGCCTGTTTTCTCATTATTCGTATACGTGCATACGTTTGTCCGGAATTTCACCTAGTATATATTTTGACCATCACCCGTCTGCGTAACACCAGCAACAAATAAAGACCATTCAGCTTTTCACGAGTGCCCAAAAGTTCATCTGAAAGACTCAGAGCAGGTCACAGAAATACTGTTTTGTTGCTTTCTGGCTATCCCGTATGTGATTTTTGAAAAATACCACTCAAAATAAATTGATACACTATCAGGCGTATGCTCATCGCCATATGAGTCGAATTCGCCACCATGACTTTTTTGACCCATGACCCGGGGTTCATGCCTCAAAAGTGAATCTCGACCATGAACCCCGGGTCATGATTCAAAAATTCATGTGAATGTGCATATCTGAATATTTGAATTTAGGATGTGAAATACATGTTACCCTGACCCAGGAATGCAGCAGCACCAGAATTAGTCCAATTGGACTGCCTTTTTTTCTGGCCATATTGGACCATGACCCGGGGTTCATGGTCGAGATTCACTTTTGAGGCATGAACCCCGGGTCATGGGTCAAAAAAGTCATGGTGACGAATTCGACTCATATGGCGATGAGTATACGCCTGATAGTGTATCAATTTATTTTGAGTGGTATTTTTCAAAAATCACATACGGGATAGCCAGAAAGCAACAAAACAGTATTTCTGTGACCTGCTCTGAGTCTTTCAGATGAACTTTTGGGCACTCGTGAAAAGCTGGATGGTCTTTATTTGTTGCTGGTGTTACGCAGACGGGTGATGGTCAAAATATATACTAGGTGAAATTCCGGACAAACGTATGCACGTATACGAATAATGAGAAAACAGGCTTTCGCGAAAATCATTTTTGAAGCAATTCGCAGGTTTGAAAAAATCCGCCCTGAATCAATCTGTAAAATTCTGTAAACGCTCCAAATATTGTGGATACAGCACTCTGAGAAATTTGGAAGTAAAATCAAGGCAATAGAGAGCCAATTGAAAGAATTCGAATGTTCGATAATTGCACTCGACATCGTTCAATCTCTTTTTTCACCACTCGTGAAAATCTCGATCTCCGAAATTTGTGGTGGGTCTATTACAGCATCGTAAGGGCTACAATATTTGCTATGTGAGATCCCGGACAAACGATTCTGAGGCACCAAAAATCCGAAAATTCAAAAAAAATCATTGAAAAATCGAATTAAAATCAAATATTTATTTGTCTTCAATGATGCATTTTTGCACATAAGAGGTCACTAACATAACACAAAAGAAATTTCATGTCTAGCTTGTACGGTTGCCGAGATATGAATATCACGTTTTTAGCCAAAATGCGACATTAGCGCGCGCGTGGCGGCGCGCGTAGGAAGCTAGAGGGGCTAAGTACTGTAGTTTTGTAAACAAGGGGTCGACCCCCTCCTGTGACCACACTATGAAGGTCTGACTCGAATATCCTGGAGGATGTCCGGAAGAGGGGTCGAAATGGTGAATTTTTATGGAGAAGGTCTCTTAAAATGTAATTGTTGCAGGATTCTCCTAGTCACTTCTGGTGCTGTCCAATTAGCCCTTCTCATAGTTCAATGCGCGATGTACGTGTTCGATTTCAGTATTGGAAATCTGACTCACGACCCAAGTAAGATAACTATTACCTAATTGAATTATCCAAGATTCTCAAAAAAGTGATTCAAATTACATTTCAGCCTATGAATCCGGGTTTCTCTTTGCTCAAAATGGGCTGTTCTCAATGGCTACTTACATATCGCTGGTGCTAGTTTTGGAGAGGTTAGTCATCATTTGAATCCCGATGCCTAAGCTCGAGAGCTTCCTGTTGTCTGGTTCTTGCCATAGCAGCACATTAACTATGTTCATGAATTAATCATGCTGAAGACTAAAAAAGGCACTTTTAGAACCTTTGCCGTTTGGAACGCAGCTAAATACGAGACCACGGAGCACCATTTCGTTGCTTTATTTGTTGTACTCAGTGGCTCACTGGGTTTCGCTGCATTCGTTATTTACATGAACTATTGGCGTGAGATCATTTTAAAACCATATAAAAATAATTAATAAAATTTAGTTTTCCTCAACTTCTACATGATTTTCGTGTTCTACGCGATCGAGGGAGTCACATTTATCGTAAGATCACAAATGTATTATTTGGGGAGGTATCATGATTATAGATTTCCATTGTCATTATCGTCTATGCTCGTCATAAACTTCATAATTTGCCATATGATGAGGATAGGCTGAAAGCAAAGTATCAGGTTAGCCTCGTTTCACTAACTTTTCCACGAATAGTACGTTCTGCGCAATCTTTCTCTATAATTGAATTGCTCAGCAATAATTAGTGTATATTTTTAAGGTCACAGAAGTTCTCAAATTCTCAGTCGCCATACTTCCCTCGGTCATTCTATCAGTGATCATGCACACATTCTCACTTGTTCCCACATTCCTCTGGCAGCAGGGAGTGATATCCTACCCGGTGTGCTGTGTCTTCTATTTCTCGGTGTGGAAATATATTTAACGCTTTATCTAGGATGCTCCCAGTTGAGTACACTTGCATATCGGCATTTTACAACCGTTCATATTCCAAGGTGCACAGTCTGAGCTGCATCGTGACCAAATTCACACTGATCGTCTGTCATAAGGGCATGCGACAGCGATTCCAATTGCTATTCATTACTAGACTCAGGTATTTAAACAATTCAAATATCGATGAAAAATATTACATGGAAAACAGTAGCAGGACTCCTTGCAAGGATGCTTTTTAATTCGAAAAATGTAAAATAATAAATAATTACAGTACGCCCAATGGAGCGAGGATCACGAGGGACACGGAAAAGGAAGGCATAGAATACTTCCAGAAGATGAAGACGACATGGGATGTGATACCGAAGAAGGAAGGACAAAAGAAATGATGCATACTTGAAACTACTTGTTTTTCTTCATCATCAAATATTTCCTATAAATTTCGTTTCACTGTAAAATATTATGTGTTTCGTTGCTCTTCTCGGTATTTTTGAAAGTTCGCATACACGAAGGGAAACTAATGTGCAATTTTTTCACACATTCCACTGATTCCTCCAACCAAAGATTTCGACCATCCATACCTACAAATTAGCGACAACTTCACGGAGAATTTGTCTCCAAAAAAGATTTGCATCAATCGCCGATTCTTCGACGGCAAACATCACTCCTGGTTCTATTCGTTTGCATGCATCTAATTTCGTCTGCTCACAGCCGGGCAGTAATGATGTAGGCATTTTTTGCGCTGACTAGACATGATTTATTATAATTTGTAACCAACGTGAGGTGGTGTACATTCCCAGAATCGTAACGGCATGTATGAAGCGGTCGTTTCGAAAACACCGCATGTTTGCCTGCAGCAGTTAACGACTACATAGAGATAGAGACATAGACAACGCCTCTTCGACAAGATAGCTTGTGAAGTGAAGAGACTATTGCGCGAGTTTCAAACTGCTATTGCTTGGAATAAGACTCGTCCAATAAAATATTATTCATTGCCGAATGTATTCATACGATAAGGTCGAGGGTCATTATGAAACTCCTGAATCGTTGCTACAGTATTCTAACATGTCGCTGATTAACAAATACTTTGTTTTAGCGATGCTTTCACCAAAGACTCGTTCCGTTTAGCCTCAATCACCCATTCACTAGAAAAAATTTCGAGATTCAGCGCGCCCACTCCACTAATTTGTCCGAAATTTCCTCAGCTGACTTCCGGGGAGACCCCCGGAACAATTTTTTTCGCTTACCCATTGAATAGGCTTCTGTCTGCGTGAGTGTACATTCCCAAAATTGCCGCAGCATTTTTGATGCGGCTTCGTTTCGAAAACAAATTGGCGTAAGCTGCTAACTACTATGTAGAGGAAGAAATACGGGCAACACATCTTCCATAAAAGATGTTTCGAAGCGAAGAGACAGTTGCTCGTAACTCGAACTCTACTAACTAGCGTTTAGAAACTTTCTGGTAATTCTAATTTTGTAATTCAACGTCTTTGCTGATTGGAGCTCGAAACACAGGTCGTCGTCTCTTCATTTGTGATGGGATCCCTGATTCAACGTATGTCTGCTGTGCTGTTTTGTTGTGTGCGTGTTGCGATTTCGCACGTTCCTACATGGGCAATATGACACTGGACGTGACTGAACCCCGCCCAGCTAGAAATAAAGGCTCTGGTCCGTTTTGGGTGTCCCATCAAAGTTTCCTGGACCCGGCAAAGTTGTACGGTCCCATGAAAGTTGTCCGGTCCCAGTGATATTTTTCTGGACCCGAAAATAGTTTTCTGGACCCGAAAATAGTTTTCTGGACCCGAAAATAGTTTCCTGGACCCGAAAATAGTTTCCTGGACCCACAAATAGTTTCCTGGACCCATTACTCCCTAAGTGCATTTGCAAGTTCCAATTGCTATTCAATACAAGGTTCAATTTATGCTCGTCGTAATTGCTTTGACTTGGGACAATTCTTTATGCTAAGTGCTTAGTACCACCTACGTTTTCTGCAGAAAAACAATGTCATAACGTACAATGATGGGAACCCGTTAATTATTTTTCGGGACCAGGAAACTATTTCCGGGTCCCGGAATTTTCGGGTCCAGAAAACTATTTCCGGGTCCAGGAAACTATTCCAGGTCCAGAAAACTTTTTAAAGACCGGGAAACTATTATGGGACCGGAAAACTTTGATGGGACACCCAAAACGGACCAGAGCCGAAATAAACATTCTCGATTCCCAGTTGTGTCCGCTTTTGACCTCTAATAAACCACTAAATACATATTTGCGTAGAGCTACCTCTAGGGCATTAGCATATCTCATATGGTGATTTTAGTGTTTGGTAGAAATTCCCGGCCCCGACGACCATGAACAGACGTCTGCACAAAATCTGCCTACTGATTGCACTGATTTTTTCAAAAGTTATCTCGAAACTGGTCAAAATCTAATAATTTGGCTTCATGTAATTACATTTGGTATTCAAGCCAAGCAATAAATTCTCCCGATGGAAGTCATTTGCGTATATTACGAACTGCATGTTAGAGCTCGAAAAATGATGCTACGTTCTCTTCATTTTGCACACTCTCTCGCCCACTCGGTCGACGAGAGAGAGTGTGAAATGAAGAGACGGTGGTATCATTTCTCTAGCTCTACTGCACGTAGTCTGTTTAACTTTTACCCTCCTTGTCGAATTTTCTCATTGGCGACATAGCTCTCGCCGCCAAATGATATTTGTTTTGCCCCTCGAGATTCATTGCGTGGCGGATATCCTTGACGGGAATGATCCCAGCATCCTTTTTCCTCAACATCAAGACGTTTCATTTTATTTTTCACATTTCGCATTCGCATTTTATTTTCGTATTATTGTATTTTCAATGTGGCAGGTCTTATCAAGTTTTGAAAACTGCACAGACATGGCACCAGCAGCCGACTACCTATTCCTATCCATCGAAACTCTAATCAATACGATTTCTCTGATTATTATGTTCCCCTGCTTGAGCACGGTCACACGAACGCAGGGAATGCACGGGAACTGCAAGTGAGCAATTTACAAAAAAAAATTTTTTATCCTGATTTTTTAAAATATTTTTCGTGTATTCTGCTGTAGCCTTCATGTTTCGCACTGCGAAAGCTATTTACAATCTGAAAATTGCAACAACGCACCCGCTGTAGCCGCTAATTACAGTTTACGGCGCATTTCACCCGCCAGTAAACATCGGTCACAGATCGTGTTGCGGAGGATTCGGGTACTAGGCAGAGATTTTATTGCATGAACATTATTTCCTTGGCATTAGAGTTGCAAACAACTTATCTAGAGGACAAAAACGAGTTCGAGAACAATTTTATTTCTCCAATTTTATAAATTTCCAGGCTCATTCTGGTCACTTCTGCAGGCGTGAATTCGCTAATACTATGCGTGCAAACAGCGCTGTTCGCGTTTAATCTCATCACGGAGAATTTAATGCCAATTACGGACGGTGAGTGTCGATTTATGTTCCGTTGCTTAGTAGTAAGTATGATTTCCAAAATTTGATTGAGTGAGAGGTAGAAGGAGCAAGTTTGGACGGCTAGGCTAGGGTTGATTTTTGATCTCAACTGACGCGGGTTCAATTCGCAACTGACTCTCAATTTGCCGTTCTCTGCCCGGTAATTTGGGAGAAGTTGCGGGCATCAGAGCCTAGGAAGTTTTCTACATGCTTCACCAACGGGCACTAAATTGTAGGGAATTACGGGAACGCATTCGCACTCCTTTTCTCACTTCATCGAATGTCAAAAGTTCCGAACAATTGAAGCGTCGTGCGAATGGCATTAGGGTCTCAGCTAGTGCTCGCCATTCGTTATCTGTCTCATATTTGGAATGTTCGCTCTAAGGTAGACGAGATAACATGCAAAATGAAGAGAGGCATCTTCCAAATTGCAAACACTCTTGTGCACTCACACTTCCTCCGCCATAGTTCTAAACGAGTGAATAGGCGTGTGAATGGCATTAGGATTGAAAACAGCTGTGCGCCTGACTAAAACAACTTCAGGAGCATGTGGAAGCAATCAAAAATCGAAATTTCACTGAATGCATACAGTAAAACGCAAACAAAGTGCAACATTTAAGCGAGAAATTGAATTTCAGCGAAGGAAAGACCCTTTCTCTATTTGCAAAACACCCTCTTCACCATGTCAAGTTATGTGTCGGTAGTGTTAGTCTTAGAAAGGTTGGTCAGAAACATTTAACAATTATTTTCAACCAATATTTCAGGGTTTATGCAGTCAGGAACGCAGCTGAGTATGAAAAGAGTGGAAGGCATTTGATTCCATTGTTAATTCTGATTACCGGATGTCTAACCATGGCAATGCTACATGTTTATGTGATTTATTGGCGTGAGTATAATTTATTTTAAATGATAATAAAAACTTGCAAAAACAACAACGCTATTTTACTGTCGTCAGAACAAAAAAATCAAATACGAATATATTCAAAAACATATAAATACAAAATACAAATATTAAAGACAACTGGTTCTTCGAAAGTATCGCTATGACGTATGCTGTAGAGGGATGTACGTTGATCGTGAGTGCATTTTTTTTTAATTTTAGAGTCAACTTGAAAACGAATTCCAGATCTCGATTGTCATAATTATTTACGCTCGCCACAAACTCAAGCATATTCCTTATGATGGTGATCGATTGAAAGCCAAGTATCAGGTATCGGAGAATTCTTGTATTACCCGTACCTGCGTGTAGCTCCAAGTGTGGTAAATTTACGACTGTATAACTGGAAGCAACTTTGCCAAGCGGCAAATAGTGATTATAGGAAGATTTTCTGCTCATTAACAATAATTTTGCAGATCCGAGAAGTCCTAAACTTCTCTATTGCTATTCTTCCTTCTGTAATTGTTTCCTCCCTAATGCACACGCTCTCCCTCGTTCCGACTTTACTCTGGATTAATGGAGTGATTAATTATTCTGTGTGCTGCGTGATCTTTTTCACGGTTATCCTTTTTGTCCTTTTTAAACTTTCGATATCGATTATTATTACGCTGCCTAATTGGTAGTTTTCGAATTTTAACTCTTATTTTTTTCAGGTACACAGTCTAAACTGTATCTTCACGAAACTAATGCTGATCGTCTGTCATAGAGGAATGAGGGAGAGATTTCAATTACTATTTGTGTCAAGGCTTAGGTGAGCGTTGCGATTCTCCCTTGCAAATTCAACTTTCTTTGTCATGTTCTTTTTCTCTTAGTATCCAATCACTGTGAGTTGTTATTTTTATTTTCTATTACAGTCAGTTCATATATTCAGAACTCCCAAGGGCGCTCGTGTCATCAGGGACACTGAGAAGGAGGGCAAGGAGTACTTCGATCAAATGAAAGCCTCATGGGATGCCGTGCCCGTAAAGAACAATGTGAAAGTGTGGAATGTGTCGCCGAGTATAAGAAGTACTTCCCCGTTATAGTTTGATACTATCCGGGTGGAATATCGACTATGAATAATAGGTTAACTGCCTTTTCTGATCAACGCCTTGAAAGCGTCACTACATTCATTAAGTTGCAAGAATTCCAATCATTCATTTTTTTACATACACATTTCTGGATCACACTTTTCATCTGACTCCTGTCATCATAGGTGTCCAGCCGTGGCGGCGACCCTTTTTTGACCATGTATCCCTATACATGGATGAGAAATATTTTTTGTTCGATCGATAATTGGTACCGTATCTATAGTGACCTACAGTAACCCCACTTACCGTACATGACTACCGTATCTCGATTCGATCACCAACTGACTTTCATGTTTTGACCCATGACCCGGGGTTCATGGTCCAAAATGGGGTGGTAGGTCATGGTGAAGCATGTCCCTGAAACATATCCCAAAGTGTTGTACAGTATGCAATTATCGATTTTTGGCTACCGTAACCCTACCGTACCTCGGTTCGGCGTGTCAACTATTTTAGCCTTGGGGCATACTTTTGCCAAAGTGTCTGAAATCGTCCGGGAAATTATTCTACCGTAATCTACAGTAACCTACCGTATCCCTGACTACGGTATCGCGGTTGTGCATCGCGAACTGATTTTTTTTAATTTTTTTGTTCTAAAAATTCAATCTTTGTGCCAACATGCATAGTTCATCGAGGAAATTTTTTTTGGGTACTGCACTGTACCCTACCGTAATCCTACCGTACCCCGGTTCGGCGTGTCAACTATTTTAGCCTTGGGGCACACTTTAGCCAAAATGTCTCAAATCGATCTGAAACATTTTCTACCGTAATATATCGTATCCCTGACTACGGTAGTCGCAGTTGGGTATCGGGAAATGACTTTCTTCAAAGTGTGTTTAAAAAATCGGTTCTTTGCATTTTTATGGGTAACTCTTCGAGCATTTTTTAAAGAAAATATTTTTATCCCAAAATCATTGCCTAGTGGTTAAAGCGATTGGCTGGTAATACGAAGGTTGGGGGTTCAAATCCCAAGGGTGTCAAATATTTTTGCCATAATTTGTCGAGTTCAGGGAAGACATCCCGGAGGTACGGTATGTTCCCACCGTAGCCCAAACTACCGCAATCAGAGCTTCATGAGCTGACTTTTTCAAAATGAGTTTAAAATTCGGTTCTTTGTATATTTATGGGAAACTCATCGTTTATTTTTCAAAATTGTTTTTTAAAAAGGCCATAGCTAATATAATACAGCTGGCTGAAAAATTAGACTATCTAATTTAGATGAAAAATTCTCGACACTTCGAGAACGTCTCACACATTATTTTTAAAGTGCTCAGAAATTTTTTTGAGGCCAAATAAATTTCGCGAACACCTTATTAATTTTATACCGCACCAAAGGGGATTCTAGAAGCTAGGAAATATTTAATAGGTCTTATATAAAATTATATCGGTTCTGGATATTTTTTAATCAGAACCAGGGACCTTGTGAAGACTCTACAAAATTTCGGAAGCTCTATGTTAGAAGTCTGCAGGCTCCAATCACTTTCAGAGACCACAAAATTCCTGAAACCTGCGTAGAGGCTGCGCACTTCGAGAAAAACGAGTCTGCGTAGGTAAAGAAAATGTCCTTTGATGCAAGAAAGTGATTGGAGCCTACGAACTCTACACTGAATATTTTCGAGGTTCTTAGATTTTTCTAGAGCTGTTTAAAAATTATCCGGAACCGGGATAATTTTATATAAGACTTATAAAATATTTCCTAGCTTCTAGAATCCCCTTTGGTGCAGTATAAAATTAAAAAGGTGTTCGCGAAATTTAACGGGCCTTAAAATTTTTTTTCTGAGCATTTAAAAATAATGTGTGAGACGTTCTCGAAGTGTCGAGAATTTTTAATCTAACAATACCTTGTACCTTGTAACCTACCTTGTAAACCAGTTACTTTGTAAATTAGATAGTCTAATTTTTCAGCCAGCTGTATTATATTAGCTATGGCCTTTTTAAAAAACAATTTTGAAAAATAAACGATGAGTTTCCCATAAATATACAAAGAACCGAATTTTAAACTCATTTTGAAAAAGTCAGCTCACGAAGCTCTGATTGCGGTAGTTTGGGCTACGGTGGGAACATACCGTACCTCCGGGATGTCTTCCCTGAACTCGACAAATTATGGCAAAAATATTTGACACCCTTGGGATTTGAACCCCCTCTTCGTATTACCAGCCAATCGCTTTAACCACTAGGCGATGATTTTGGGATAAAAATATTTTCTTTAAAAAATGCTCGAAGAGTTACCCATAAAAATGCAAAGAACCGATTTTTTAAACACACTTTGAAGAAAGTCATTTCCCGATACCCAACTGCGACTACCGTAGTCAGGGATACGATATATTACGGTAGAAAATGTTTCAGATCGATTTGAGACATTTTGGCTAAAGTGTGCCCCAAGGCTAAAATAGTTGACACGCCGAACCGGGGTACGGTAGGATTACGGTAGGGTACAGTGCAGTACCCAAAAAAAATTTCCTCGATGAACTATGCATGTTGGCACAAAGATTGAATTTTTAGAACAAAAAAAGAAAAAAAAATCAGTTCGCGATGCACAACCGCGATACCGTAGTCAGGGATACGGTAGGTTACTGTAGATTACGGTAGAATAATTTCCCGGACGATTTCAGACACTTTGGCAAAAGTATGCCCCAAGGCTAAAATAGTTGACACGCCGAACCGAGGTACGGTAGGGTTACGGTAGCCAAAAATCGATAATTGCATACTGTACAACACTTTGGGATATGTTTCAGGGACATGCTTCACCATGACCTACCACCCCATTTTGGACCATGAACCCCGGGTCATGGGTCAAAACATGAAAGTCAGTTGGTGATCGAATCGAGATACGGTAGTCATGTACGGTAAGTGGGGTTACTGTAGGTCACTATAGATACGGTACCAATTATCGATCGAACAAAAAATATTTCTCATCCATGTATAGGGATACATGGTCAAAAAAGAGGTCGCCGCCGGCGTGGACAGGTATGCCTGTCATGAAAGATTCCGACCACACTATACCAAGGAATTAGAGATGTCTTCACCAAGAACTCAGACTCAAAAAGAACCGTTTTGCTCAAATTACAAATTGTTCGAGGGCTAGATTCCGAGAGCTTATCAGAATCTCCTACTTGTTTAGTTCATCAGTTGACATGGTGTAGGCATTTTTTTCCTTGGGTGAACATGATTGAAAAGCCTCAATCATCCGCGAGGTGTAGATTTCCCAGAATCGAAGGAAATTCTTTGATGTGGTCGTTTCGAAAAGTCAGCATGTTTGCGTACAACTTTTGCGTACATCTCGAAACTTCATTTATCAGCTTCGCGCATTTTCTCGTTGTTCAAATACATACGAGTGTTTGTGAAGCTAAGCGATGATTGCTTGCAATACGAACTCTACTAATTAGTGTTTGGAAACTGAGTGCACATAGTAATTTTAATTTTAACTTAAAAAGTAGGACTGTCTTCGCGTGAAATAGCCTCTTCATCTCTCACACACACTCAATTGCCAGGGAGGCGAGAGATTGCTCGAGTTGAGGAGTGTCCGTTATTGCGAGCCATTTCAAATGTATGTCGGTGTCGCGCCCTTGTCTTTTCGCACGATAATACGCGACACTGGTGACTGGGCCGCACCCACTAGGAATAAATCCAGACTCCGTTGGAAATTCGTATCTGCTTCCGAGTTAGCCAGTCCAGTCGTTGATTTGTGATCGACTTATTGGCTCATTTGCGCAACACTTTTCGCTGAAATTCACGTTTGCGTTGTATTTGTTCAAGAATTGGCGATTATGCAGCATTCTGTTTTTTTCATTTCTCAGGCATATTGAGATATGGCGCCGGCCGCAGACTACCTATTCCTCTCCATCGAAACGCTCATCAATACGATTTCTCTGATTATCATGATCCCATGCCTGAGCACGGTGATCCGAACGCAAGGAATGCACGGAAACTGCAAGTGAGCTGGACAACTTTTAAATTGGAAATGTCACATCGAGCACTGTTCAATGAATTTTCTATTTCATATTTTCGAAATCTCTTCTCTGACTCACTCCGAGTTGCAATCTTCTTTTAGCACTGCTAAAAGTTATTTACGTTGTGTAAAAGCCTAGCGCACATCCGTAGTAGTTGTAAATTTACGGTGTATTTCAACTGCCCACAACGTAAACAACATGGTAACACATCAGTTGCGAAGAATTTTGGGTTTCGAACAAATGAAAATTTGGATCCCGAAATGTACATTTCATTTTCCCAGGTTCGTTCTGGTCACATCTGCACTCGTAAACTCACTAATTCTCATCGTACAGGCTGCGCTGTTCGCGTTTAATTTCATCACGGAGAATTTAACGCCAGTTACCAACGGTATGCTCCCGAATTATATTGGACCAGTACTCTTAACAGTTGATGGTTTCGGAAAAATATACGGTAATTTCGGGTGTCAGCGTGTAAGTTCCAAGCATTAAGAAAATTTTTAACCGTGATTCAGTGTTTCGGCACGCTAAAATTGTAGGGAATTACGCAAACATCTGCCTACTCCCTTTCACACTTCCGAGTGACAAGCGTTCCTAGAGAATGAAAGTTTGTGTGATTGACATTTAGATTGAAAATATTGCTATCCTCTACCAGTTCAAATTGTTTCTCTGGTCAGACACACTAGCTCCTGTGCTCCCTCTGCTCAATTTCATCGGTACTAAAAGTTCCGAATGAATTGCACCATCGTGCGAATGACATTAGGACAGAGAACATTTGATTGCATGACAAGAGTTGGAGATACGGGAACTCTTCTCTTCATTTCGCACATTCCCTCGTCTCGCGGATCGCTGACTCTATGACTGAAACGAGTTCGAGAGAGACTCATTTACGCAATTATTTCAGCAAAGGAGGCGCCGTTTCTCTACGTGCAAAACACCCTGTTCACCATGTCAAGCTACGTTTCGATTGTGCTGGTGCTAGAGAGGTTCGAATAAAAATGAGAATCTAAATTATAAGCCCGTCCCTTAGTACCGCATGCTTCACAGATAACTGCGGAAGCATGCAAAGAGTTAACATAACCAGGAAGATTTATAATTTTCAGAGTCTATGCTGTTGGGAACGCCGCAGAGTATGAGAAGAGTGGAAGCCACTATATTCCCATGTTCATTCTGATTACCGGTTGTCTAGCCATGGCTATGCTACACATCTATGCCACTTACTGGCGTATGTTTTCGTTGCTTTTAAGCTTAAAAAATAAATAAAATGAGTTCAAATATTTAAGACAATTGGTTCTTTGAGAGCATCGCGGTCACTTATGTCGTGGAAGGTTGTACACTGATAGTGAGCTCAAAACGTTGTTTTCTGTATCTCGAAAATGATTTCTAGATTTCGATAATCATAATAATATACGCCCGTCACAAACTGAAGCACATACCGTATGATGGCAATCGATTGAAAGCAAAGTATCAGGTATAGTGAAATAATTAATTGATCCGCTTATACGTTGTGCTCAATAACCGTGATTTTTAGATCCGTGAAGTCCTAAACTTCTCGATAGCCATTCTTCCATCGGTGATCGTATCTTCCATTATGCATACGCTGTCTCTGGTGCCGACCCTGCTTTGGATCAATGGAGGAATTAACTACTCTGTGTGTTGCGTGTTCTACTTTACAGTAAGAGACTTTACGGACCTCTTATGCCCTGCTATATTTTTCTTTACGGTTTTCTTCTTTACGGTTAGCTGGTTCATAAAGATCTTATCGAGATCCGTAATAATTTCTCTGGCATTTTAAGGTACACAGTCTAAACTGCATCTTGTCCAAACTGATGCTAATAGTCTGTCACAGAGGAATGAAGGAGCGATTCCAACTGATTTTTGTATCGAGGCTCAGGTATTTTTCATGAATGCTGGAAAAGGAAGCGTACAAAATAAGATGAAGTTGTTTCAGCACCCCAAATGGCGCTCGAGTCATTCGGGACATTGAAAAAGAAGGAAAGGAGTACTTTGATCAGATGAAGGCCTCATGGGATGCCGCACCAGTGAAGAATAATGTGAAAGTTTAGCAGCAAGCCATCGATGAAGATGCATAAAGTTTTGCGCGTTTACTTCTTAATATAGCGCATTGATCTGAACAAGTGTAACACAAAAAATCCCTCGTTTTCTCAAAGCATTGCCATGCGATAGCACTGAAGAGCAAAACTGCCTGTCACACCATTCTCAGAGCGCTTCGGTCCCACAACATAGAAGTTCTCATGAAAGCCTACTCTATCTACATCAGACCCATCTTAGAAAGTGCATCAATGGTCTACAACCCTTACCTCCCCCGCGACAAAAAGGTTCTTGAGAAAGTTCAGAACTACTTTACCCGTAGACTGTACATGCGCTGTCACAAAGCAACATGGGAAACCATGCCCAGAGCTGCTGATAGGAACACTCAACTAGGTATTTCTTCGTTAGAGAAGCGTAGAGAGGAAATAGACTTGAAGACAGCCAGTAATCTTCTGAGAGGCAAATACAAAATCTCAAAACAGAAACCTCACCACTTTTATTATTTCTTTACTAGAAACGGTATTAACTTCACCAATAGTGTCTCGGCTTCAAATTACCGGCAACACAGTTTCTTCCCCAGAGCGGCAAGGCTAGTAGTTAAATCCGGAATACTAACTACCAGTTTCTCTGAGTGATCCCGATTCCGTTTTATTGTCACTTCGTACCATTCTACGTCGTTTTAATTGAACATAATTTTAAGTTGTATCCGCGTTTGTCCTTGTGATTACGCATAAATATATATAGATGAAAGAACAACGTGGAAAGCCCAGCAGGGGGATCACTTTGTAGATTGTTGTTGGTCACTGGAGCAAAATGAACAAATATTAATTGAATCAGTTTATCAAATGACTTTCAATTTTATCAATTTTAATCAATTTTAATCACTGACTAGACGTGCTCACACTAACTGCACTAATCTTCTTCATCGCCTTATACATTCTCCACTTCCTTCTCGACTTGCCTTTCGCAGGCACCGAATCCCAAGTGGCTCGCATATGATCAAAGTACTCCCGGGCCTCCTTCTCGGCGTCCCTTTTGATGGGAACGATGGTCGAGGAGCTGAAAATGATTCGCATTTATCATAGTTCCCAAAAACAATGTGATCACAAAACAATGTGATGGTTAATCATCGAAAAGTCATCGATTTCGGTATTTTATGGCACTCATTTTTCAAGAATGTTTCGTATAAAAAGTATGAATCACCTGATTGGCTTGAAGAATAGTAGTTGAAATCGCTGTCTCATGCCCCTGTGACATCCAATCAGCACCAACTTTGTGAAGATGCAGTTGAGGCTGTGTACCTTAAAATATGATAAGTTATTGGGTTCTGTTTTTAGTATCATGGAATAGGACCAGACAATCTACTTGGGACCAGGATAGTACTAAAACAGAACCAGATATTGTTAGTCAACTTTCATTAGATCTATTAGGTTGGTGCATAAGTTTCTTAACAGCGAATTTTCAAGTTTATTGCTCTTGTACTAAACCACATCCAAATTCCCTTGAAATTGGAACTTGGTATGAGTATGAGGACTACAACCACGCATTTGAATTGGTTCAAAAACTACTTAGTTTTTGAGGAAAAAAATCGGAAACAAAAATGATCCAAAACTCGTCATTTTGTGTATGTTCATTCACATCGTAATATTTTGAAAATAAGGAATCCCTGAATTTTCACAAATTTTAGACGGATTGAGGAAGGGTTGCTGGTTGACATGGCAGTGAAATATTGGGCTTATGAAAATCATACGAAACGATGGGAGGCCAAAAGAGTAGAGTTGTTATTCCGAGTAACTCGGTACTCGCGAGTAGAGAAGCTGAAGGAAGAGGGAAGAGGTGAGGCGAGGAATGAGAGGGAGAGGAAGAGGAGGGATAAAAGGCCGACCTCTTGCGCAAGAGTTTGGAGAATGGCAAAACTCTTGCGCAAGAGGTGAGGCAGGAATGAGTCGTTTTAGACCGTTTGTGCCCGTTCTTTCAATAATTAAGCATTTTGACAGCATAGTACGTGCTTAGGAGGATATCAGAACACATTTGCATAGATTTTCATAGAGTTTATGAAGAGGCGCCGCTCCCCAGGCTCCCTTCTTGTCTTTTCCTCCTCTTCCCCAGTGAGTTGAGTGAGTACTCCTCGAGCTTTATCGCTGCTCAGAGATGAGATATCGACAAACAGCGAAAAGCATGATGATTATGGCTCCACTAGGGATAGTTTGAACATACTTCTGGCGTTGTTGTGAGATAGAATGGCTTTTAAAAACGCGTTTTCCTCAAAGAAACCAGACTCCTATCTAACGTCAAAAGCCTCCGTAAAATTTTCAAAAAATCATTGCTAATGTGCTCTGATATCCAAATTAAGCTATCATATTACAAAATCTTAGAAAGAACGAGCTTAAACGATCTAAAACGGCCCATTCCTGCCTCACCTCTTGCGCAAGAGTTCAGCCATTCTCCAAACTCTTGCGCAAGAGTCGCACTCGCGAGTCAAATCCACTCGCCGAGTGAAATGAAATTTGCCTCATTCCTTCTCTCCTCTCCAAAGTCAGGCGACCGGTCTCTCTATTCTATGGAGGATTGAATGGAGAGTTCAAATTAATCAATTCTCGATTCGAATTCTACAAAAACACTCGCGAGTGGATTTTCACTCGCGAGTGGATTTCTCATTTTTCACTCGCGAGTGATCCAACCGGCCCGAGTGAATCGAAAATGAACTCGGCGAGTGGCGAGCGCTCGCCGAGTGTCACTCGAGCAAACAACTCTACAAAAGAGGATATTTCGATCGTCGATTTACTACATAAAAAGGTCGAAAAGTACTACTTAAGAATGGGACTTCCGATAATCTCCTAAATATTATTGTGAAGCTATCAGGGAAGCAACTTTAATTTACAGCACATTTGGGATCTTTAGGTCCATCGAGACAAATTGAAACCACGGGTTTATAAAATAACAGATCTTTGTGCAGGCCTTCTTTTCAAATACGTGGCTATTTTTAGAAGGTCGCTTGTGATAGGGTCGCCGCTCTACACTAATTGTGACACATTATGAACGCACAATACGTCATTGGTGAAGATTTGAGCATATCTCAGTTCTCCATGGAACACTGGCACGATTAAAAGTGTGCAAAATATCGCTCTCCGTCGGGTTTGATTTGAAGTCATATCGGCCTCAGTTGTCATACAGGGATTTTAACATGCTAGAAATAAAGAGTATTCAAGTGGTCATCGGTTATTAAAAACCATGGCTTGAATGATGAAAGAACAAGGAAGGTAAATGCCAACAACTATTGTTAAGGAAGGGGAAATTTGTTAAGGAACTTTTGCACCAGCCCGATAGCAAAAGGAATAATTGTTGTAACGTGAGCACAAAATCAAATTATGTCGTCAAGCTTAATTTCATACCGTAAAGTAGGCCAGGCAGCACACTGGATACGTAATCGATCCTCCTTGCCAGAGCATTGTCGGGACGAGAGAAAGAGTGTGCATCACAGAAGAAACCACGACTGAAGGAAGAATGGCTAGTGAGAAGTTGAGCACTTCTTTGACCTGAAAAGAGAGAATTTTTAATGGATTACTCGCATTCTGCATTGACTCGCGTATTTACAGGGTGGGAAAATTTGAGATGGGAAGAGAAAGCAAGAGTTTCGATTATCGAAAGATGCGGTATTTCGAAAAAAATTCGTTGATTTTCAGGAGAAGTTTACCTGATACATGGCTTTGAGTCTGTCTTCGCCGAAAGGAATTCGCTGGAGCTTTCGGCCAGAATAAATGATAATGGCAAATGAGATCTATAGAGTTGACTTTATAATAATTACACTTATGAAAACGAAACGCTTACAATAAGTGTGCTTCCCTCAACTGCGTAGGTCACAGCTATGCTTTGGAAGATCCAATTATCTGCAATATCGAATTTTTATTCAGTTTTGTGCACTACTATTTTGCTATTACTGACGCCAATATATTCCATAAACATGGATCATTGCCATTATTAGACATCCAGTAATTAGAATCAGTAATGAAAGTAAATTCCTGCCGCTCCGCTCATATTCGGCCGCGTGCCGGACAGCGTACATTCTGAAAAACAACTCAAATTGAATAATAAAAAAAGGTAAATGTAGTTCCGTCTTCATCGTATTTAACTTGCGCAATTTTCTTTTGTTCATGCATCATATATCGGTATAAATTGTCACTCAGTTGCCAGTCATCACAGCATATTGAATAATAATAATTAATGTACAGTACGTGCTAATCGCCTTGCCCATATGCTAGCGCCGCACAACGCCGCGTGCCGCGGCTTGCGCGTGTTTTTCAGATAGATTGTAATTTTTTTCGTATTTTTTATGCGGTTTTTGAATTCCTCGTCTAATTTCGCATAGGATAGAATATTTAAATATTTTAAAATCATTCAGTAAATATTATAATCAAAATATCGATACGAGAAATACCGTACCCTAAAAGTCAATTCGCGATCGCATTTGGTGCGTTTTTGTGTAAATATCAAATTGATTTGTGCGATTTGATACTTTGATTAAAATATTTACTGAATGATTTTTAAATATTTAAATATTCTATCCGATGCGAAATTCCACGAGGAATTCAAAAATAGCATCAAAAATTACGAAAAAAAATACAGTCTATCTGAAAAACACAGCCGCGCAAGCCGCGGCACGCAGCGTTGTGCGGCGCTAGCATATGGGCAAGGCGATTAGCACGTACTGTACTTACCTTTCCAGGACTAACACAATCGATACGTAGCTTGACATGGTGAATAGAGTGTTCTGGACCATGAGAAAGGGCTTCTCTTGATCTGGAAAAAAAGTTGCTTGGGAAACCCGCAGTCAGCTGAGTAGCGCATAATGTCATTTTCACATGTGAGATTTCGAATGATTACAAAGTTAACGCTATTTGGGAACTTCAATTGACTGGTTTATTTTAAAAGCATCATTCTATCATGAGAGTGAAGCCTATTCTTCCAAATACCTGGAAAATCGTAATTTGCAGGTTCCGGCATAAGGTTTCCGGTAATGAAATTATACGTGAATAGCACCATTTGAACGCAAAGAATTAGCGTGTTTACACATGCCGAAGTTACCAAAAGGAGCCTGGAAGGATTACAATTCCTATTTTTAATCTCATAAGGACAATTGAGAATGTACATCCAGTTTTGAGAAATGTGGTACTGTTTTCGTTTAGAAAATTTGAAAATACGGAAAAATTTGGAAAAGTGAAATAAGCTCACTTGCAATTATCGTGAATGCCCTGAGTCCGCAGTAGAGTGAGCATGCACGGCACCATTACAATGAGGGATACGGTGTTCACGAGGGTCTCGATCGACAAGTAGAGGTAGTCCAATGCCGGGGCCATGTGAAGGAGACGTTATCTAAAAGTTATGAGAATTGAATCATAGAAAATAATACAAAGTAATGTATTGTCATTAGCAATCTTTAGTAAGCTCTCTGGCAAAGATGTGCAGAAGAGAAATGCAATAATGAAACACGTGGAAAAGCGCAACAAATAAAAAAAAGATTGACATCATGAAATAACGGAAATATAATGAGGGGTGCGGTATTCACAAAAGGTCTCGATTGAAAGGAAGATATAATCAGCAGCCGGTGCCATAGTATAATTGTTATGTTGTCCCACAAATGCTGGAAAGGAGATGTCGCGAGGTATCCAATCTCTTTGCAGAATGAACGATGTACAGAAGAGGAATGCAACAAGCACGTGTGTAATATAACAATATATTTAGGATTGACATAAATAAATTATTTAACAAAAATATCAACATTGCCGGAAATATCGACTACACTGCTAGATACTAGTGTGGGTTGTCGAGTGAATATATGTCTCGAGTTCCCTTCTGTTTCCGAGGCAGGCAAAAACTCGCCGTGAGGGTGGGAATGGGCACTTGTTCATCACGGATATCGGTCTTTTGGCACTTCTGCACCTCTCCCTCTGAGGTGGAAGACTGGGGTAGAGGGGCGCTGGGGTGTAGAGAAGTACCGAGGTAACAAGTGCTGGGAAGGAGGAGGGAAAGGACCCTGATTCAAATACGTAATCCCCAGGAAACAGCGCGATCTCAGTAATCTGTCCCTCAAAAGCCGCTCAATTATGAGTTCAGGAATATAAAAGTGCACATTTCCTATCGTGTAATGTTACATTTTGAGCAATTATCTCCGTGAGACGGAAATTATACATCATTCCGACCAGCAACATCTTTAGGCAGTTTTTGATCACAGATTTCACATTGCGCTTACAACAATTTCGACTTTTGTGAAGCTTGTTCCTGATTTCAAGAATTCAAGTCTCAATTATTTGAACTGCTAAACCTGTGGTCTCTTTTTTCAATCTCAGACAGGTCTCATTTCCCTACATACATTCCAAGGCAGACAGGGATTATTGATGCAAAAATACAAGAACCAGACGCTTCCGTCTAGACAATTTTTTATCCTCCATAACTGGTCTAGACGTTTGAAAGAAACGTCTCGGGTAATCCCATTTCTCACTTCTCACCCGCGGTACCCGAATTACCGGAAAAGCGGAATTATCCACTCGTTTCGATTTTACGAATACGATTCGAAAGGGTGAAAACGCGCCATTCCCCACGCTCACGGTGTTTTTTTGCTGCTTCAAGCCAAGTCTAGCGAGAATTCTAGACACTTACGAACCCGACTGCCCACTCAAACAGCATTGCACTAGCAGTCGATATTTTACTCATACAATTTCATGATATCAATTCAACGTTTCTTTCATTTCCTCTCGTGTACATTGTTCGTTTTATAAGAGATGATGTGCTTACTATTATACCAATAGTTATTTTCGCTGCTGTAATTTACATACCTTTTAGCTGACGGCTCCTATAGTTAGAAATAGATGGCCCCGGCAACAGACTACCTCTACTTATCGATCGAGACTCTAATCAATTTCGTGTCCCTCATGGTTATGGTGCCTTGCATAGTTACTCTACTGAGGACTCAGGGAATTCATGATAATTGCAAGTGAGTTTTTTCATAGTATTTCCATTTTTTCTCATTGTTTTCTAAATGCTTGCTATCACAAAAGTACCACGCTTTTCCGTTTTTTGGGTAACAAATTCAAATTTGTAATCTTTCCAGGATTCTCTTGATCACATCTGCCTGTGTGAACACGCTAATTCTCATCGTGCAATCTTTGCTATTCGCGTATAATTTCATAACGGAGAATGTGATGTCGGAATCAGATGGCGGCCAATTTCCCGGTAATACTTTTTTATAAAAAAATAGTTTCACCTCTATTCGAAGTGTTTTTTTCAGATCACGAGAAAGCTTTTCTCAAGGTCCAGAATACATTAGTCACGATGTCAAGCTACATTTCTTTTGTTCTCGTTTTGGAAAGGTTTACCAAAAATTTTTAAATAAAATTTTGATATTCTTATTTGGAATATTATTCCAGAACTGTTGCTGTATCTCATGCTGTGGAATACGAAAGGAGCTGCAGACATTTACTTTCCTTAATTATTTTGATCACTGGATGCCTTGCATTTTCCATGCTTACAGTTTATGCGATACACTGGCGTTTGTGAACCATCAATTAACAATAGTAATTTTTCAATTCAGATAATATGATCTACTTCACAATTGCGGTAGCGTATGCTGTGGAAGCGAGCACATTCATGGTTGGTTTTTTTCACGATGCAAATATTTCAAAACGAGGTCTAGATTTCACTTGTAATTATTATCGTTGCTCGCCGGAACCTTCAGCGCATTCCCTTCGGAGAAGACCGATTGAAGGCCATGTATCAGGTATTTTTGCGTGATTATCCGTACGCCCGGGTAAATTTTTATGATTAAAAATAACTTTTTTAGGTCAAAGAAGTGCTCAACTTCTCACTAGCCATTCTTCCCTCGGTCGTTGTTTCTTCAGTAATGTACACTCTTTCTCTCGTTCCGACAATGCTCTGGCAGGGAGGAGTGATTGCATATCCAGTGTGCTGCTTGATTTATTTTTCGGTAAAAATTCTTGACTGTGAGCTACCGTAACTTACCGCAATTTGAGGTGCACAGCCTGAATTGCATCATCTGCAAGTTGGTGCTGATTGGATGTCACAGGGGCATGAGACAGCGATTTCAACTGTTTTTCTTCTCAAGAAACGGGTATGAATTGTTAAATTTGTTCTGTGACACATCAGCCCATTGGATACACCATTTCCCATTTTTATAAGCCAGTTTTCAGAAGTGCAACCACCGAACCCGTAATAAGAGACACCGATAAGGAGACCAGGGAGTACTTTGATCATATGCGAGCAGCTTGGAATTCGTCACCGATAAAGAGGGAGAAGAGGAAATCAAAGTGGAAAGTGTACAAGACTATGAAAACGATTAGTGTTGTTAGCGTCAGTGCGTCTAGTTAGAATATTTCCGTTCGACTAAATTGTAATCGATATACGAAATCAAGCCGATCGATAGAACATAAACGAGATTTTAATTGTTTTTTATTGTACAAGGCAATGAAGAGTACTAGCGTTGTCAGCTCTAGTCCGTGAATCCGGCTTTAGATATTTCCGTTCGAAAAAAAATTACATTTAACTTTCAAATCGATAAAATTATTGAAGCCAAATCAGAGCAATTATTATTTGAACGAAAACAGCATTTGCATGAAGATTCCCACGCTTTGCATCTATAAAATACGTTATCATTCGAGCAAAAACATTAAATTATTTCTCTCCCTTCCTCTTGAATCCCTTTCTTTAGGTTTTCTCGTTTTTAAAACAGTACCACGGTAAATCATCGCTTCAGTTTTCTTGCCTCTCTGACCGGGGAAAGAGTGGGGTGACTGAATACTTGATCTCAAGACATGAGCCGCCGTCTCTTCATTTCGCACTCTCTCTCTCTCGCCTCTTTGACCGGCGAGAGATTGGAGTTAACGAAGAGATAATTACATAGATGCACCTCTCCGTGTGGCTCATCTTGTTCCTCTTCGTCAGCATTAATGGGCTCCTTCCCAAAATGGACCCAACACAACTTGCTGACTACCACGAGCTGAATGCTACTGACCTCTTCAAGGTTTGCTTTGCGGAAATGCTTGCGAAAAATGATCACTCCTCTTTTGCGCGAACTCTCACCTCTCATGATGAAGAGTTCAAAATAAAGATAAACAAATTTCTAACGAAGCTGTCTTTAGTTTGTTTCATTTTCCAATGAGCACCTCTAAAGCCCGCCTTTTCAGATAATTACTCGGCATGAGGGTCTGCTCACGTATGTGATCTAGTAAGAACATTTTTTTCCAAATATCTCTTTGTTGTTGTTGTTCTCGTCGACCATAAAAACACTAAATAATTCATACAATTCCTACGCTTTTCCCCTATAAATTCCTAAATAATCAATCCTTTTTCCTCTTGCACCCCCTTTCTTTTGGGCTTCTCAACCTATAAAATATGTAACTACGGTAAATCGTCGCTTCAGTTGTCGATTCGCGTACTGTCACGGTCAGCAGGACTAGGATTGCAATGATACCTGCGACAAGTTCGGCGCCAAAGTGGATATGTGTTCGTACGGGAAACGCGTTGGCAAGCTGAGCGGGCGCATTGGCGTGCACCAGAAGGTTGGAGACTGCATCGAAACGTGAGTTGAGTGCGCTCTAGAGTGCGAAATACGGGTAATCCAACAATGGTCTCATTTATTCTGCTAGCAGAAAAATTAATATTAAATTGGAGTCTCGTCCCGGAGCGATGGAAAAACTGGAAAGTGTGGCCATTTCTGAATCAGGACTGGTTCGTGTTGTTCCATTATCTGTAGAGTGCGAAATACGGGTAATCGTATCTTCATTTCGCACACTCCCTCGTCTCTCTGCCCGGCAAGAGAGTGTGGGAAAAGAAGAGACGATTACCCGTATTTCGAACTCTAGTGCGCACTCCTGAATGCGATCTGTTCTTTGGGGTGGGCGGTTCTACCGAACCGTGGACTTGTAGGGCTTGATATTTGGTTCTAAGGTCCAATAAATTCTCAAATCTCGAAGTGACACTGATGTGAGACACGGGGGAGGGCATAGTTGGCGGTTTTTCGAAAAGGGGCGGGGCTTGGAAAGTGGGCGGAGCCTAATCCAGTTGTAAATTCAGATGCGAGTCGGATTGCGGCGAAAATCCCTGCTATCGGGTGTGCGAGACACTTTGTGAGAAGCATTTCTCGTTCCCAGCCGAGCCTCGAATCCAATACGAGCTTGAGCTGAACCAGTTCATTGAAAGACTGCGCGAGGCACAGAAGGCTGAATATGCTGAATAAATTACTTCACTACTATTAAAATAATGTTGGCACAGCATAACAATAATTATGGTTTCGCTTCCATAGGATTCATCCTATACACATAAGCTTATTTTTTTACAATTTCTTCATCATATTCTCAATTTTCATCGACTGAAGAAAAAAGAAGAACGTTCAATCAAATTTGCAGCATTCTCTAAATCCCCTTTCTCCTCGCCTCTCTGCTTGTCGTCTTTGGCGCAAAACGAAGTTCTGAAGAACTCAAAAAGATCTAAAGCTTCAATCACTTTCTTGCTTTCGATCTGTATAAAGATATTCATGCAGAATGATGCAGTAGATTCAGCACATTGTTTTAGCGATCAAATAATGATAAAATTCATAAAAATCAATGAATGAAATTGCAGAATTTGCATGAAAATTCTCACGCTTTTCCTCTATAAAATCCACCTTTGTTTCATCGAGAATCATATTTTCCATTCTCTCTTCCTCTCTCCTTTCAGTTTTGTTAAACCTATAAATGAAGCCGCCTCATCGTTTCTCACATTCTCTCACCTCTCTGACCTGAGAGTGAAATGAAGAAACGATTAAACGCTTACCTCAAAATGATTTACACGGACAGATGCACCTCTTCCTCTTCGTATTCTCGATTCTTCTCATCAGCATAGATGCGATGCACCGTCCAATCGCCCCTGCCAAACTCCTCGGCTTCAAGCACCTCAAGGCCACTGAACTTGTCAAGGTTCGATTCATACTCGCATTCTCTTTATGTGACATATTTCTACTTCCGAAAAGAACCCCGCTAAATCACACTATTGTTTCGAGTTTCAGATAGCTTTCTCTTCTTTAAAAATGAATTTCCAATAACTCAATAAGTTTTCTAATTGTATCCTCATCTCACTCGCAAACCGAGCGGGGTAACCTCGTATTATTGGAAATCGGGAAAATTTTCCAATAAGAGAACTCTAATCTCTGACTAAAATTTATTCAGGCAATTGCCGACGATGAAAGAAACGAGGACGGAAAAGTTGCGCTCTAGTAAGTTTATTCATTCTATACCTCGGGTTTATACTTCATAATTTGCAATACCCAGCCCCTCATTTCAGTTGTCAATACGCGTACTGCCACGGATTGAAGTATATTATGAATTGCAATCAGTACTGCGACATTTACGCCATCTTAGTACTCGTAAATGGTATGTTTTTCCTATTTGCAAGCATATTTTAGCAGTGTATTAACACTAGAGATGCGAGATAAACACGAATCATTATACAAAGAATAACACATTCCAGAGAAGCACACCTACAAACAGCGAGTGACCAAATTGAACAAGAATACGAAGCCATCGGCTGATGTGAATGAGTGCATGAGAGTGTGAGTTGCATAACTTATGCAGCATAACAATCTTGTTTTTGTTTTGACTCTTGACAGTGTCTGCAAAATAATAACAAAATACATTAAGATGCGAATCGGACTGCGGGTCGGGATACGTTGGGCTTGCGTGTGAGGTCCTCTGCCACATTCATTTCTCATTCGGCAATAGAAAAGAATATGAGGTTGAGCTGAACACATTCATTGGCAGACTCCGCAATTGATGGCTCACTTTTTCTGAATAAAGTATAAAGTCAAGAATATAATTTTTTAAAGCCGAACTGGGTGATACGACAAATGGGAGAAACTAAATTGGAAACGACCGCCTGAGAGAGACGAGAATTGAAGAATGAAATGAGAAATGATCAACTCAGAATGCGACATTTGGGAAAAATCTCTCTGAAAACCATTGTCTCTCGTCATTCCACACTCTCTCGGTCATTTGCATAGGCCATTGTTCGCTGAAACCATTCTCTTTCATTCTCTCTTTCCGGAATGATTTTTCCAAAATGCGTTTTTTCTAATCTCATTTCTCAAGTGGAATTTTCAAATTTAATTTCGCCCGTTTGTCGTATCACCGCCGAACTGGCATAGATATGCAGCTAAAAGCAGCCTGATTGTTTCATTTTTTTAAAATCAATGAAACAGGATGCTGAGCCGAACATGTTCATTGGTAGCCTCCCCAATTGATTCATTGCATCACATTCTTACAGTCTCACAAAGGCTTGCATTGAATACTGTCATCAATTTGGCAGATACGTGGAGCAATTACATCAACTGAATGGGAAGAAAATTCTCCACATTGACCCTGGCTGCCAAGGCATGTGAGTTTTTTTTGGTTTATGCTCACCAAACGGGAAAAAAGTGTGCGCGTTAGCGAGCCCCCCCATGGGAGCTGGGGCAGTAAGAACTAGGGTTGGCTAAACGATACTCTAAACGTGGCAGGTTTAGCTCCCCCTACGCTCCATGACCCTGAGATCGGAAGCAATCTCTCCATTCCGCATGCACTCTCGCTCGCAACTAGGGAAGAGCTAGGGGAGAGGAGCTAAACCTGCCACGTTTAGAATATCGTTTAGTCAACCCTAGTAAGAACGTTCGTCAACGGGAAGCTACGCGCGGAACGGAAAAATAATATCACGATTTACTTATTTCAGATGCCATGGCAACGAGCTCTGTGCGGCCCTCTGCACAAAGGGAGGCTCTCCGACGCTTGATGCCGAATACAACCGTACACTGAAGGAGTTCGCCGACGCACACGGCGCATATGTGCGCAAAACTGCTGAATAAATGACTTTCATATATAACTAATTTTTGAATTGTTCAAAATATCACAACACACCCCATAGGACCCAGCAATGTCCCGCAGGACGCTCGTGCCTTCACGCTTTACCTTCACTCAGAAGGTGTGAAAATACCCGAAGAGATAATACCGTGCAGATCTGAGTGAATACTGCAATCATTGTGATTCACTCTGCTCCTTTTTTTCCAATATCATGACGCGCTCACATATGTGGTTGTAGTCGGAAATATTCCTCAAAAAACATATTGGGTAATACCCTAAAAATATATTTTTACATGAAAAACAAAAGCAGAGTGAGAGAGAAGAGCTGGAGGCATGAACATGTTTGAGTTGATGGCAACTATAAAATATTTGTGGATTCGAGTATTAATTTGAAATCAATCCAATGTTTTTTTTCATTCATTCTAAATTTCATCAAAAAGAGAATCCGTAAGAATTTGCAATCGAGATCAAACGCTCAAAAAATTATTTCAGCATTTGCAGGATTTTCCCACACTTTCTTCCTATATAATCGCCCGTATTTCTCCTCAAATCACACCAAAATGCATCTCTCCCTTCTCCTTCTCGCCTCTCTTCTCGTCATCTTTGGCGTTGATGGCAATCCTGAAGAACTGAAAAAGTTCGAGGGATTCAAGCACATCCCTGCGTGGGATCTGTTCAAGGTAGGGTAGATTCATCAATAGATGGTATTCGGTTATTTTCGGCATGGTTACGATTACTGTGGTGTCTTCTCAGTTGATCATGTGGTAGCGCGAGAGGAGGGGAAGGGTTGATGATGTTGACTTTATCAAAAATGAGACTTTTCGCGCCAACGGCGCATCTAGATTCATCTCAATCTTTTCTCCTGCATTCGAAGACAGCCGGCACCTAGTAAATTTGTCCGCCGGGCTGTATCTTCCTCCAATTTTTTTTTCCAATGATATATATTTCCATTGAATCAGGTTGCCCAAGAAGCGAGATACAACAAAGAGGGCCCCTTCAACAACATGTTCGTTGGTGCTACTAATTTATATATATTAAAAAAAGATTCTTCAAACGATTTCAATACAAATTGCAAAGCGAGTGAAAGTTGACCGATCGCAAATGATCTTGAATGCGCAATACGAATCGCCGTCTCTTCATTTCGAATACTCTCTCATCGGGCGAGTATGTGAAATGAAGAGGCCGCCATCCGTATTGCGCACTCTTAAATGATCACCGCTTTCAGGTGTCGCTACTTCTACTGTCATGGAGTGACAAATGTAAAGTGTAATATAGCTTGCGATGACATGCGCCCGAAAGTTGACAGCCAGTTATACGACAAGCGAGTCGAGAAAATGAACAATTCTACTGAACCTGCTATCGATGTCGCTGAGTGCAAGAAACAGTAAGAAAATCTAGTGAATTTACTGCGAATTTACATGTTTGTTGATCTTCACTCTCAAAAATAAAAAAAAATAATAAGGTAGATTAAATATTTTAGAGTGTATGATTAAGGTGCGAGGCGTATTGCGGAAAGAACGATTGCTCGAAGGAATGCGATTCCATCTGCACTACTCATTTCTCGTTCGCGAACAGAAAGGAGTACGAACAGGAGTTCTACGAGCTCGTTGGGCGATTCCAGCGTTGATTGTTTAAATATATCTTTTGATAAAGTAATTCATGCACTTATAACAGAAATGTAGAAGAATTGTGATTCAAACAGCAACACATGAATGGTCATGCAAGTTTGTAGCAATTCATGCTAAACTAAAGCAGTAAATTGCACGATTAAAGTAGCTTGATGAATTGGTTGATTTTGTGGCAAATTTTAGTTATAAATTTCATGCTGTTTTCAACTGGTCGAAATGTATACATCAATATGGTTCTTCATTGTTTACAAGTGGCAGCAATAATAATTTAAAACACAGATGAACGTCAAGAACTGCTGAATATCGTTCGAAAAATGAATGTCGATCGAATAAAGCGGAGGTCCGAATAAAGAGCACTTCTGTGAACGTGGAACACTAGAGAAATTACGATACTAAAGTGATGACTTGACTCTACTTCCCGCGTAATTTAGTGGCAAGTCCCACGCAGCTTTCATTTGATCGAAGTACACTTTTCCTTCATTTTCCGTGTCACGCTTGATTCGCGCGCCCTCGGGAGTCCTGAAAAATGTACTCTTTTCATAGAAACTGATTTTTCTTCATCTTTTCAAAGCAGCATTGCACATTTTTCTTCATTTGTACACGTTTCGTTGAATTTTCCCTATATGTTATCCATTCATTGCATGTCTACTTGATATCCATCCCTGAAACATCACGTTTCTGGCGCCCCCTCCCATTCTATTCGCTAATATTGAAATAATCATCGTTGATACATCACATACGGATCTCCAATCTCTGCTCTACTCAATCCCTGAACAAGGCTTGATAATGTCAAGCAAGGGATATTCATCTGACATTAGCTTGGCCTCATTGGAGTCAGCGAGGCGAGAGAGCGTGTTAAAATGAGATAGTTCAAACCAGCGTTAGAAAAAATAAAGCTTGTGGTTTGAGGAGTCCGACTAATCCTTTGTTAGATCACACTCCGAGAGCCCGTAATCTCTTCATCCAACACACTATCTCGCATCTCTAGTACGAAAATAGCATGTGTTATGAAGAAGTTGTTCTAATCGAGCCTCTCCTTATACCAAGCCTAATCCAGCACAACATCTACCATGATGAGTCAGCTAACATCTCAATCAAAAAAGTTGGCACTTTCCTGTAATAGTGCACCTGAACTATCTCACGCCGGATCTAAATTTATATATTGTTTTGAATATTGTTGTTATTTGTTTTTGTTATGGTTATTGTTTTGACCACTCACTTTAGCCTATCCACGAACAGCAGTTTGAATCGGTTCCTCATCCCCTCATGACACGAAATTAGCACGATCTTGGTGAGTATGCAGTTGAGACTGTGGGCCTGAAACGAAAATACTGTTGTTTTGAATTAGTATTATTGTTATCATTATCGTTGTTGTCATTGTTTTTACAGACTGAGTTGTTATCATATGACCGTGGTTGCGTAAGAATCAACCACAATCGAATAGGAGTTGGTACACCTATTTTTCGAAAAGTTGTGGAAAGAGGTTCTCGAGGGTGCTGATGATTATGGCGTACTTCATTTTGCACAAACTTGATCGGTGCATCCATGCTGCAATCATGCTGTATCCGCGCTTCAAACCACTTTTTTCTCGTATATTGCTCTGAATATTTTTAAAAGTAATGAAAATTTGGCACCGTATGTAATTTTCGATGGGGAATCTGATGGAAATTATTAGAATGCTCAAAATCTTCATTTTCACGGGTTAAAATTTTTTTCTCGAATCCTAGGGATTTGTGGAAACCAATTTTGACACAGCTAGATGCGCGTCGTCGCTGGCATTATTTTTCATACCCAGGTTGTAAGGTTTGGGTTCGTCGGTTTTTTGATATTTTCATTTTTGTATTGCATATTTATCACTTTCATCCCCTCATTCCCTCCTTTCATTCCACTCTCGCCGCGCAACTCGCGCGGTGAGCGAGCAATTGAATGAGTTTCATTTTGTGACACGAATAAACAGAGCAAAGGTGATTATTGGATTTACACTTCACGATGTCTAGATTCTATTTTATACACATCATAACATGTTAGACTTTGCGACCTAATTTTTCACCAAGTATAGAGCCAATGAGGATCTAAATGGCCATACGTCTATCACGGGCCCGAGGGGTGTACATGTACAAAATATGGGCCGGTGGTTCTCAATAAAGGGGGGCGTGGCCACATGGTGGTCGAAAATTACCGATCCTGCCTCTTAAAGAAGGCGTCCCACGAATATCTGGCTATCTGAGTTCTCGATGTGGGGTGGTGGGTCGCTGTTACCCGATAACACTTTCGAAACTCCTATGATACCATTTTTCGTTTGAACTGAGTTATGATCAATTGGCTGCGTGCCAAGTGACCCTGAAAAGCAGGCAACGAGCGAGAGAGCGTGCGGAATGAGGAGAGCGCCCCTCTCATCCCTCACTTTGCATAGTCGCTCGCGCGGTTCGTGGGACGCCTTCTTTAATAACATGTTATGATGTGTATAAAATAGAATCTAGACATCGTGAAGTGTAAATCCAATAATCACCTTTGCTCTGTTTATTCGTGTCACAAAATGAAACTCATTCAATTGCTCGCTCACCGCGCGAGTTGCGCGGCGAGAGTGGAATGAAAGGAGGGAATGAGGGGATGAAAGTGATAAATATGCAATACAAAAATGAAAATATCAAAAAACCGACGAACCCAAACCTTACAACCTGGGTATGAAAAATAATGCCAGCGACGACGCGCATCTAGCTGTGTCAAAATTGGTTTCCACAAATCCCTAGGATTCGAGAAAAAAAATTTAACCCGTGAAAATGAAGATTTTGAGCATTCTAATAATTTCCATCAGATTCCCCATCGAAAATTACATACGGTGCCAAATTTTCATTACTTTTAAAAATATTCAGAGCAATATACGAGAAAAAAGTGGTTTGAAGCGCGGATACAGCATGATTGCAGCATGGATGCACCGATCAAGTTTGTGCAAAATGAAGTACGCCATAATCATCAGCACCCTCGAGAACCTCTTTCCACAACTTTTCGAAAAATAGGTGTACCAACCCATGTTCGATTCTTACGCAACCACGGTCATATGATATTGATCGTCCCTGAAAGTAGTGTCCAATCGTACCGAGAAGTAGAAAAGACAATTCTTCTGGTACGTCCACACTCCGTAGATCCAGAGAAGTGTAGGGGTGAGGGACAGAGTGTGAATCACGGAGGACATCGCGACCGAGGGAAGAATGGCCATAGAGAACTTGAGCACTTCGCGCACCTGAACTTGTACTTCCTTCTGAATCCGCCCTTGAGATATTTTGCCCAAAACAATGCAAAGCACAGTGAAAACCCTAGTTTCTGTATATTCACTGAACCGTTTCCAAGAGCACGCAATATTCTCAGGGTTGAGAAAATAATGCAGCTTGGAGATTTAACGGAAACAGAAACTTGCCTGATACTTGGCATTCAATCTGTCCACGTCGTACGGTATAGTGTGCAGTTTTCGGCGAGCGTAGAATATGGTGATTACTGAGACCTGAAGTTGGCTTTTAGAGCTCGAAATATGAGCCGCCGTTTCTTCATTTCGCACACTTTCGTTACTTGAACGTGGCGAGAGAGTGTGAGAAATGAAGAATCTTTATTCAATTTACTGCAAAATCTGTGCAAAAATTGAGCTCGGGGATGAATTACTTACGATCAGTGTAGTTCCTTCGATGAGGTAGAGAACTATGATGCTTTGGAAGAAATAGCCATCTGCAAATAGTTGTTGTTGTTATTGTATTTCAATAAAAATAAACTCACTCCAATAATTCCAATAGACGATCAAAACCGCCAACCCCAGAGCGAAACAGAGCATCCCAGTCAACGGATAGAGATGTCTCTTGGTCCTCTCGTATTGGGCCGCCTTCCAAACGGCAAATGTTCTGAAATTGAATTTCGAAAGCCACTTTAGCCATTAGAATGCAAAATAGTGGTTCTTTCGTGTCTGGAGAGAGAGCTTTCGAAATGAAAGAGGTGCGTGCCGATTTGCCACACTAATGCATACCTTTCCAGCACGATAAACATCGAAATGCAACTTGACACGGTGAACAGGCCGTTTTGCGCGTAGAGAAAGGGCAGTTCTTTGGCTGTAATAATAACTAATGTATCTTCATAATTTCTCACTAAATTTCGTGAAATTGATAAAACGCAATGCATAATCGCATTAAGAATTTACCTTACTTTTCATTGGGAATGTGTTACGACGTACGTAAATGGTCGCAGTGCTCCCCATTTCTGTCATTGCTCTTTTACGCGGGCAATTATGTGTGAAATGATCACCGTGCTTTCCCCCTTTCCGTCACGCTTCCGAATATCGTTCGAAGCAGAGTGTAATTGCTAGCGAGGTAGCAATTAGCGGGAGCTACAAACGAAAAAGTACTTCCCACTGAGCTTTTGATTGCAAACACCCAAGACGTAATCGAATTACGGCGAAAACTAGCTTGAGTTGTGAACGAGGATCAGCATGGTAAGAATAATCATGTTTCCGGCGATAAAACAAGACTGCCTGGGGGAATGTTCTCGTCGCTTTGTCTCTCGTCGCGTAAATTCGGCAGAAGCGATTGGGCATTTTGAAGAGAAAAACACATCATTTGCTTACTTGAATCATGCTGAAGGTTCTCGATCGCATAGTCGTAGATGAACAGAGCGCATTGCACAGTTAGAAGGAGGGTTTGAACAGTGGCCGAGGCGACAACGAGGATTCTGCAAACAAACAATTATTCAAACGACGAAAGATGCTCCTAAGAAATCCTTTTTGGCGGATGTGAACCTGGGAGGGCGGGCAACTATTAAATTTCAAGCAAAAGGAGCAGATCTACGGTTTGGGTGCAGTAAATTTTCCCACCTGCAGTTCCCGTGCATGCCTTTTGTCCTCACTAGAGTCATCACACACGGTACCATCACCAGCAGGGAAACTGTGTTGACCACAGTCTCAATAGAGAGGAAGAGGTACTCGGAGGCTGCTGGAGCCATGATGAAAACTGGAAATATAATAGTACGAGGGAATTCTCACCAGTTAACATACTTTTGCGCAGGAATTACCTTCTCAGATTAAATTCTCGAAGTTGTAGGGTCCATGAGAAGCTCGGTAGCAGACCTAGGGATTCATTTCTGAAATCCGGGATATATTACGAAACAATACGGGAACATAAACGATAATGCATGAGATGCTTCAAAATTTATGAATGGGCAACTTTCGCAAATGAGAAGCTAGTACATAATTGATGCAATTGTTACGCGCTGCCATGCGCGAGAAACCGATACTATGGTAAGAGAAAGAAGAAGATGTAAGAGGCGATATCTAAGATATCTAATATCGCCTGCTGAGCTGGTGTAGATAGATCTCCCAGTGGGCGGAGTCTCGGCCACTGAGATGATGACTATTGAAAATGTTTATAAAAATAATATCGAAAAATGCGTTCATAGGCCCAATAAAAATATTTGTTCAGATTTGATAGACAAAATGAATCGAAAAAGGACCATCAGACGTGAGACTAATGTAAGCTTAGGTACTGAGCTGGTGTAGATAGATCTCCCAGTGGGCGGAGTCTCGGCCACCGAGATGTCTATTCAGTAGGAATCTCAGGGTGAAGAGCCCCTCTATTCATTTCCCATACTCTCTCGTACCACTGACCGATTAGTGATTCTTCTCTCAGACAACCATTGAGCCCTCATCGTATAAATAGCGCCGATGGTGTCCCGTGTGAAAATATGTTGCCATAGTCAGGGATAGAGAAAATCACACGGATCACACAAAGTGCAAAGCGAATAAAAGAAGCGTCACGGTGCGATGAAAGATGAGATGAGCGTAGAGACGAGGAGTTGGAATTCTAAGATAGACTCGACCTAGTGCCTCAATGGAGAAAGTGCAGATCTCTGCTAATCCTTCTCTCTAAGATTGCCAGTTTTCGCTATCCATAAATTAACATTAGATGAGGGCTTTTGATAGATCGATATGGCTGTAAGGTAAGTTTACTACTTCCAACTAGTGTAGGTTCGATGCCTCCAACAGAGAGGCAAAAGGGCTTTCCAAAGATCAATCGGTGAGAAGGTATGAAATATGAGAGCTGTGCAATCAGTTTTACACCTTCCAAAGTGTGGTCCGATGGCCTCCAACACAACATCGAAAAGACCTGCCGTGGCCTCTCAGAGATCAACCGGCGAGAAATTATGGAAATGTAAGAGAGAAATGAGAGATGAACGCAAGAACACGGCCTCAATACCGCCCTAATTCACTTTGCTTTACTAGTTTTCCACCAAAATCGGTGAGTTGTGCGTTGATTTGCTCCCAATCAAGCCCCATACAACGAGAAAGCATGAGAAACTAGGAGTTTCTAGCTGAACAAAAACGTGAATTTCCCTCAAAACCTCACTAATCAGAGGGTTTACAGCAGTTTTCTACATGTTTTCTACATGTTGAATCGAACGAATTTAGGGACGACTCTCTTTATTTCGCATGCTCTCTCGTCTCTCTGCCCTTTCCTGCACTGCCACGTTACGATGAAATGCGAACTGATTACAGGGTGGGCTTGAGGGGAAGTGCGTGTAGCTGTGTTTGGATGAGGTGCTAGAGAAACATCAGATCTTACCCTCTAACTTTCCCATGGTCTCTAGTTGTGCACATCGAAGAAAGAACATGGCTAATTGGGGAAGTTCATTCTTCTCACTGTCTCGGAAGCTACTTCAATTGGTGCGGAGACAGTAGGATTCAATGACGACTTTTCGATGAACGGTATCGAGCTCTCACACTCTCAACGTATGAGATCGGAAGTGTTGCGGATTTATCGTTGTTTCGTGAGAACATAGAGCCATAATCCCTCGCGGAAACAAATATCTAAACGACGCGAAGCAATGTCAAAGAATAATTAGCATCGAAACTTTGCCTGGTTTCGAGTTGTGCTGGTGCTTCATCGTAATTTATTGTCACACTGGTGATCGCCACCTAGTATTATCGACAAAAGTCTGTAAAAATATCGCTTGACGTGGATAAGTCCTTGCCTTTTTCTCTATCATTTTCTGATATAGCCTTTTTGATAAAGATTATCACCCGAAGAGGTGAGATGAGAGGCGACTAATAATGTCAAAGCATGACTAAGTGGAATTTGTTATTGCGGTCTGGCGCGCCCTTTAGAAAAGATCACACAGTTCGGCACAAAGAATAAACAATAGCCACACATCAAAAATATTTCAATGAATCGTTTCCACTTTACCTTCTTTTCTTCAGGAGAGCGGTACATATTTAAAAAAAATCCGTACATTGACAAAGCAATTTCATTCAAATCTGTAGCATTATTGTGCATTCTTCGTTCACTAGCCTCCAACACTGTTCACTTTACCCATAATACAATTAAGAATTAGTTGGAAATATGAACCGAAAAAAAATAACAGAGTCGATCGGCAAATGCCACCAGACTAATATTATCGACAAAGTTCTTACAGTATGCCTCCTACGCCTAAAACCGCTGACTAATTGTAAGCACGAAAATAGAAAGATTTGAACATTGAATTGTAAGTAAGTTCAATTACCATTTAATTGAATTTGCATTTCAAAACAACAAACATCGACGTGATCCATCCCCCCCTCCTCTCCTCATTCTTCGCTCGGGACGTCGCCGTGAGTGGTCGGCGCGCGCAATGGTTGGTTATTTTTCGCTTCTTTTCCTTTTCACTGGTGCCTCAAAAGCCTCGAACATGGCTCGTTAGGTCTTGCCTTACAATTAGCCCTCTCTTGAGCCCTTAGCGCGAGCTTCAGTGCTGTGAACAATCCACAGGAGAATTCTATGAAAGCTTGCAATTTTTCAGAGGCTCATTCTCATTTGCTACTTGCTTTTCGCCCTGTCATCATCCGTATTCGACAATGTCCACTATGGCGGCCTCATGACGTACCAGGACTGCGCAGGGAATGTGGTGAGGCATTGTTTGTTTGTTTGTTTGTTGTTGTTGTTGTCTTGAATTTGGTATTCTTATTTTGACCGGCAACAAGCTTGAGGGTGATGAGAAATGAGACAGCGATCGAACAACCCTTTCTTTGAGAGTTATCGTATTCTCTGATGCACATTTGGCAAAAAATAGTCATTTGTAATAAGCAATAAAGTAAAACAGAAAATTTGAAAAAATGGAAGTGATAATACATTATATTAATCTTGCTACTGTTGCTATATTTTTGATAGTATTAGATTTCCAACTTTTTATAGATTTGTCTGGTGCAGAAGTCTTGCCTCATACCGCATTCGACTGAATTTCACACACTCATTCGATGGAGTGGAAAGATCAGAGGAAACCTAACAAACTGCACCGGAATTCGAATCAGGTCAAGGATAGTTTGGAGAAAAAAACAAGATTCAAAAATTTTTTTTTAAATGTCTTTTTATGCCTTTTTTTTTCGTAATACTACTCGATGTAGCACGTCTAGAGATGATTCCATAGACATCCATAATTATTGTTATCTCAAAGATCAAATATCAAACTGTAAATATCTTTTCAGCGCGATTTCGATGGATCCTGATGAAAGATATTATTTTCGTGTGCAACTGCAGACTAGATTCAAGCACGTTTCATTTTTAAACGCATTTTTTGATTAATGAACGCACAAAAAAGTAATTCCACGACTCAATTACACCGCATTGTTCCACGATGCATTAGTCTCATTTACTATTCATTAATTATTATTAGTAATATTGACGCGAATTGTTGTTCAGGATGAGCGAGGCCGCTACAGTACCATTCTATGCCGGCTTCATGCATGATTTCAAGGTGAGGCAATCGTCTCGTGTTGGCAAACAACCGCTCTGAATAATGAGAATAGGGACAAAATAAAAAAAAAAACAAAAAAAATATGATTCAGGACGGTCTTTTGTTCGAATGCGAAAGCGAGCAGAATAACATTACCACATCGATTTTCGACGAGCTCAAATTGAATAGTATGTTGCTCGCAAATTCGATTGGATATCAGGGCTACTGGGTTCGGTATCGGCAATTTCCGGCGACGTTTTTGCGCGCTAAGCGATTAAAGATCAGAAAAATGCGGGCATAAAACCTGAAATTGTTTCTGTTAAACTTTTAGCACTGCCTCGAAGATCTTTCAATCAATGTTGCAACGTTGAATCAGAGTCCAGTTGTGCGTGGCACAACACTTGGGAAAATGGATAAAGAATCGAGGGCCTCTGTTGCTCGTGTTGTCGATACTGAGACTGCATGATGCGGGACTGAAATATTACAATCATAGGTGTCCAGCCGTGGCGGCGACCCATTTTTGACCACGTATCCCTATACATGGGACCGCACAGGCGACCGTATCGTGGTATCGTGTTGATACGTGGTCAAAAATGAGGTCGCCACCTGCGTGGACAGGTATGATTACAATACTTGTATTGCAGTTGATGATTTCAAATATGATGGGGAGAATCGATATGGCGACGACGCTCTGCTCTGTGATTCAACTATTCAATTCAAACTGAACGAGACTGGGAAGGTATGCACTAGGGTTGATCGTTCGGAACGGAATGAGGGAATTCCGAACTTTTGATCCAATTATCCCCTCACTTCGGAAAGGCCGAGAGTCGAACAATGGCAGTTCCGGAACGAGAAATCCAATTTGTTCATTGTCCGAACTCATTCAGAGCGTTAATTGAATCAATTCCGGAACGAGGCAATTTTGATCACTCTCATTCGGCCGTTCCGAAAGCCGAACGATCAACCCTAGCATGCACATTAGGATAACTCCGGGTTGCTTCAGCAATCTAGTACGTGTAGAGAGGGCGAACAGACGAATTCTAATCACACATAATAACAACCAAACTGAAAATAAATTATTCGTAAATTTTCGCATCCTTTTGTTTGTGACCATTTGGCCTTCAAGTCTAAAATGAAAATGGGATTTTAATTTTAAAATATTTGAACTTTGCAGTTTCCACGGTTCCAAACGCGCATGAGAATCAAGACTCGCGAGGAATTTTTCACTTATGAAAACGATGATTTCTGGGAAATATTTGACGAAATTGTTGTCATAAGTTCGTCATATTAATTATTTCGATTAAGATTTCAAGATATATATTTTTAAACTATAATTTGTAGATTCCCGCAAGCCTCTCACGATGCAATTCATCCACTACTGCATTCTCATCCTGCTCGTCTATTCGGTGAGGAAAGGGCGACGTTACCCACTTTTAAGAGTCTAATTGAAAATTTGACAAGGCGACGTTTCCTAACGCCACACCACTCCAGATCACGGTCTACTTCCTGGATCAATACTGCCGGAGACTGCAGTTTACGACAGTGGATAGGGAAGAGATGGAGGAACACTTCTTCCCACCTGCCAGATACAGAAATGTGAGCGATTGTTGATAATAAATTAATATTTTAATCATTTGTAACCGAGTTCTGGACGAGGTTAGTAGTAATTATCCCTCCAAAGATCAAAGATCAAGTATTTTCAGAAGTTGAACCACTTCCGCATGCTTCGAGGCCCAACGACGATTGAGAAGGAGAAGAATTTGGGTGAGCTACTGGCCCCTCTATTACTATTTACATATTTCTTTAAATAAATATATATAAAATAATTAAATTTCAGCCGCTGTTCCTGAGGACATTCTGATCGACTTTGAAAACTAGCCGATCGATCATCGAGATGAAAATACCAAATCAATGAAATCTCCGACACCAATATTATGCGTGTATTCACTATGAGTATAAACAATTTCTATGAGTTTATTAATGAGCTCGACATTGAGAAAGTAAGAATCAGTGAAAGAAGAATATGTGTAACATGATAGTGGTTTAATGTTAAAAGGAAATATAGTTGCAGTCATTCTCTGCCTGTCTTGACGTATGCGCTATTCTCAACTCATTTTCGGCAAGTGTCACATTATGCCCGTTCAGAGTGTAATTTAGTTCGTTAGGATATGGGTCGCATAACGACCACATCCACACTTTTTTGCCGAGCAGAGGTAACCGCTGCAATACAAAAAATTATTATATCATATGTATATAATTATTATATTTATTTTTCAAATAATAATTTATGAAGAGCCACCTCTCTGAGTGTATCCACACTTTGATTGTTGATGTGATGAAAGAAGCGATTCCATAAGCAAAGTTTGTCCAATTTTCTCGTGAACATATCAACGATGATTCGTCCCCAATCAGCATTTTTGACACCGAAAAAGTAGCTGCATGAACCAAATTCAACTCCGGACGCAAGTTGTTGCTCAAGGTAAAGAGCGCAATCGAACGACGATACTTCAAGCAGAAATTGCACTTAAAATATATTGTAGTTTGATAAATCGATAATATGATAATATTCTGATTTGTTTACTTTCCATTGACGCGTTAATACAAGCACGGAAAGAGCAGGCCTCGTATTAGACTTACAGTTTGTGAGGTATTAAATTATTGCTAACCTTAATGATATTATATTGTGCCAATACCTGGATCGTGGACAAAAAAATTTCTTTGCCAGATTCCTAGGCGCTCTATGTTGCTCGATTTTACGATGCTCAGAATATGCGTTCTGGAGCAAAACGATTGTTTAGTTTTTTCGAGTTTAAAACGCACCCAATTTCTTGTGATACACTCTCGATTCCCACGATATATTTAGTGATCGTAATTCCACGGAACAAGTTACAAACACTGGTAAACTGATGCGGACACCGAAAATATAACGCCCTCACTAAAGCAATGCGGCTTCCAATACATTGGCCCAATGCCTCAAGCAACGTGGCTTCACTCAAGATCAAGACATATTCCTAGAAGTCAAATAAGCTTGATTGGAAAATATTGGCAATACTTGCGTTGCAATCGTATTGTTTGCGAGTTGAATAAGACCATTGAATGTGACCGGCCGTCCTCGAAGCATACACTGCTAAGTTACGATGTTTAAGCCTCAGCTCAAATAGCGCAGCCATTTGAACACGGATCAATATGCGAATATGAATCTCTCCAAAACCTTTGGTCTGCAATTGATTATGTGAGTCAAAATAACGAACATAATTCGAAAATAGAAGAAGATTCTGTATTTTCCTCACAAAATCTCCACGAATCAGAATCTCTTCGTTAGGTAGATCAATCGACCGATCACAAGATCGAAAACTCGCATACTCATTAACTCGCCGATGAAGCGTCTGTGAAGCCTGAATAATGCTGTGTTAGTTTTTCGGAAAAAGACTTGGAAAAAGCATCAGATTTGAATTCCCGCATTTTCCGTTTTTTGATCAATATCTCGGCTACCAACGGGAATTCAAATCTTGTGCTTTTTCCAAGTCTTTTTTTTTCGAAAAACTAACAACACATAAGAGATTTTTAAAAACCGTCGAACTAGATGAAAGGCACTGACCAGCCTTAGATGAGGCACGGATTCGGGAGCATATTCAATTATGCTCCAAATCAGCTCCTTAGGCAAATATTCGAGCGAAGACATTTCTAGGCCACAAAAGAAAACTGAATGCCAGATTTATTTGAAAAAGACGCTTTGAGCAATGAATAACGACGCCCAGAGGAGTGTCTTTACAATCAATAAAATATCCAATGGAAAAATGAAATAACATCCACTGGGCGTGCTCATTCATCGGTACAAACGTTATCATGTATGACAGAAATATTCATCGTTTTCTCTTTTCCGGTTCGTTTACGGTTTGCAATGCAATCCGAAGAAATTGATTTGGAACAATATCGATTATGTTTTTTTGCCCCATCTTGGCAAAAAGGTGTGGATGTGGTCAAAATGTTCAAGAACTCAACTATACGGCGAATGAACACTCGATACTCGTTAACGATCAGTCATTGAGAATTGTGCATTATTCCAGACAAGGTGAGAATCGCTGCCAATACGACGCATTTTAAAATGAAACCGGAATTGTGTTGCCTGATATCATCTCTCCATATCAATAACTCATATCAATGACATATCAATAACATCATATCAATGACATATCAATAACTTCAAATCAATTGTTCATACTCATAGTGAATACACGCATAATATTGGTGTCGGAGATTTCATTGGTGTGCCATTCTCTTCTCGATGATCGATCGGCTAGTTTTCAAAATCGATCAGAATGTCCTCGGGAATCGCGGCTGAAATTTAATTATTTTAATACAATTTTAAAAAAAGTGTGGATAGTAAGGAAAGGAATGGTTCAGATGCTCACCCAAATTCTTCTCCTTCTCAATCACCGTTGAGCCTCGAAGCATACGGAAGTGGTTCAGTTTCTGAAATTGGTTGATCTTTGATCTCTAAGTTTCTAACTCGTCCAGAATCGGTGAAAAATATTTATTTTTTTTTAAACCGCTCACATTTCTGTATCTGGCAGGCGGGAAGAAGTGTTCCTCCATCTCTTCCCTATCCACTGTCGTGAACTGCAGTCGCCGGCAGTATCGATCCAGGAAGTAGACCGTGATCTGGAGTGGTGTGGTGTTAGGAAACGTCGCATTGTCAAATTGGGCTCTAAAATGTGGGAAACGTCGACCATCCTCACTGAATAGACGAGAAGGATGAGAATGCAGTAGTGGATGAACTGCTTCGTGAGAGGCTCCCCGACATCTGTAAATAATGTTCACAACGATTTTCGATATAATAATTGTATTAATTCAGTAATTAAAATGATTGACCTTTGATGATAATTTCGTCAAAAATCTCCCAGAAATCATCGTTTTCATAGGTGAAAATGTTCTCCTTAGTGATAATTCGCATACGCGTTTGGAAGCGTGGTAGAGTCTAATAATTTTTTGTTGTTTTAAAACTATATATGTAATAAATCTCGATATTAGTGCTAGAAGAAATTTCAAGAAAGGGTTACAGTAATATCGATTGGGTCAACCTCACAGCATACCTTGTCGATCATCTCAATTGATACGCTTTGTTCGCAAAATGACATGTTATTCGCATAAAACTCATACCCTTTCACGCGTATTGTTACTGAAATGCAATAATTCAGAATTTCCGGTCGAATAACCCCTTACTTGATCGATTCAAGACTGACACACACACGAATCCTTCATAAAACAGGCCTACCGTTGGTATTGTCAACGTTGCTATCCGGCGGAGGGTATAGTTCCGGAAAGATGCGCTGGGCAAAGAAGGGACGCACTTCGTCCTGAGTATCGGGCAACACGAAGCACTCGTACACAATATGCTCCTAAATTGAAACATATATCAATAATTGCATTTGCTAGATAGCTAAAAACAATTCTTACTTCGTAGTCATGCGAAAATTTCGCTTCGAATGACTTGAAACCTTTCTGTCTAAAATTGTTTTCTTATTTTTAGTAACAATAGATGAAGCACCTCCAAGCAACCTGCATTTGGACACGGAACTTGTACGTATTGCCTTCGGGCATCGACATCTCACTGAAAAGAGCAAAAATAGCGTCAAATATGAGCGAATTGATCTTTGGTCTTTACGAATGAACTTTGATCTTTCAAAAATGAAATTTGCATTTACAATTGATCTTTGATCTTAGCATAAATGCCCCCACCTGAATCGAATTCCGGTGCAGTCCGTTAAATTTCCTCTGATCTTTCCACTCCATCGAATGAGCGTTCGGAATTCGGTAGAATCCGAAACAATGCAAGACTTCTGCACCAGACAAATCTGAAATACACTGAAAAATGAACCAGGAAATGTCAAAACAACAAAACAACAACAAAGAACTTACCACATTGCCTGCGCAGTCCTGGTAGTGAAGTAGTCGAGGTTGGAAGACCGCAGAAGAGAAGGGAAGAAGGAGGAAGGAAATTAGACTCAACAACTGAATGGAAAGAGAGATTGAATCAGCGATTGCACAGTACATGGGAATCTGATGTGTTGCATTGCGAACGAGCAAATAAGCAGAGATGATATTAAGTCTTCAGCAGTGATTGCCTACATGCTCGCCAAGCAAAGGGTATTGGAAATATAAAATTAAGAGAAAATACCCTCACCATTCTGCGCGCGCCGACCACTCACGACGACGTCCCGAGCGGAGAATGAGGAGGGAGGAGAATCAATCTCGTAAATTATTGGAATGATGAAGTGCTAATTAAATTTCCATATTTTATTGAATATTTTCTGTGCATCATCGAAAAAAGGTTCCAGTTATTACAATTCGTGCTAAAGTGTTTCAATGACACTGGTAAAGATGTATCCACGCCAAGAGATTTTGCAGTCGCATCCTATGACTCATCGGACAACGCTAGGTGGGATCCACTGATAAGTCCAGCTGTTTTCCAGACTACAATTACAATAATTCATGCTAATGTGTTCAAATGTCATTCATTATAATTAAATTCAATTGTTTATACTCATAGTGAACACACGCATAATTTTGGTGTCGGAGTCCCTCATTTCACAATGCGGAAAACGCGCGCAACATGTTCACACTTGTTTACACTTTCGTGACCTGCCTACGTGACTTTCGCAATAGTGGACAAACACACGAACACACACAGGGAGGCATCTCTCCTTTATTAAGGAGTATGATAATGTGTGTGATTTCCTCCTACGATTCCAGATTCCGAACAGAGGAGAGGACGAATGGATCGCATCGATATTTGAATTGATCAAACTGCAAATCTGATAATCGACAATGAGCTGGAGGAAATTATTAATTATTGATCAACCCCTTCTGTTTGTTCGGACATTGGTTAGTCTGTAGTTTGGGCTCAACGTCCGATCAATTCGTCATTCAGTTAAAAAAAACTAATACAGATTGGAATTGACAATGATTCCTGGCTCGATCAGCCGTTGAGCCCAAACTACAGACAGCAGGAGTAGATCAGGGGAATTTACAATGTCTCCTCTCCTCTCCGGGGTCGCGCTATCGATCGGTGAACCCCATCCCTCATCTCCGATCCGTCCCCTCGTCAGTCAGTGCTCGTCCTCGTTGATCAGAGACGCCCATCCCATCGTCTGAAATGGCCTACAACCTCGTCAACAACAGGCCGGAGCCTACCCTCTTCTTCCCTCACGTCGCGCATCACACGGTGTTGGGTGCTCACCAGGTATGCTTGTTATTTGCTCAAACTTGAACCGCTTCCGATTTCAAAGTCGCGTATAATCATTGATGGGAATATACCAAGGGACGATATTGATTCACTAAGGAAAGGGAAGGGATGCGACGTTGATAACGCTAGCCGTTTGCCTGGAAATTCATTTGATCGCAGCAATAGTAACTCGTGTAACATGGGAAAACGGATTTGGAAAAGAGGGAAGGGACTTGAACCATTATCTTGACATGCACGTACGAAGATCTCTGTTGTTTCCTTAATTTCATCGCTTACCGCAAAGCGAGTAATTCTTGCTTTCCTTTCGTTAGAATTTGTTCGGCGTTAGAGGGAGGCGGCATGCTCTGAGACGCCAAACATGTTAGAGCGGAGCGCCATGAGTGATTCGTGATAGCAGGAGCAAGGGCAATTTACATCTTCCAATTTGATATCATTCACCCTGCACAAGGCATTGCATCTACGTACCTAATCCTTCTTCGTTCAGGCGGGAGCGATGTTCGTGGGAGGTGTTTGGCTCGAGGTCACGCGCAACCTCAAGGCACTCGACTGCACCAACTGCGGCAACACCTTCACTTCCGGTTCGTTCTCTATGCATTTCTCCCCATCTTAACGTTATCCTTGAACCAAAAAACATACTTGACGTTAGAAATATTGCCTCTGGAAAACATAACGCTATCACTCACTAAGCCATGCGAAAAACTACAGCCATACGGTTAAATTTGTATTATTATGTCGGTAGTCTGGAAAATTTGCGGCCCTCTTCTTCATCCGATCCGCCGTCATCTAAGCGGCAGTCGGGCATCATTTAGTCCAGACTAGCTCTAGTGTGTATGTAGTGAGTAGGAGCTGGTGGGGGGTGGTGTCTTTTTCACAGCAACTAATTTCAGCGTCGCCGCCCATGACTGCCCCGTGCGGGCATCTGTGCTGCGCGAGATGCGCGGTCGAGTGTCGCCGTGGCGCGGACAGGAGCGGCAAGGCAATCACCCACTGCCGCTTGTGCGGGGACTTCACCTCCGATCGATCGCCCCAGTCGCCGTGTCGTGCGAACGCCTTCCTCTCGCGTGAGTCTCTTCTTTATCGCTTGACGACTAATGATCTGACTCTCTCATTTTCGCCTGATCTCTCGCTTCTCGCACGAAATAGCGTTATGAAATGAGAGAGTTAGACGACCCCTTGACGCCGCTGCGCACGCATACTCGGTATTTTATAGGGGAATAGACGACCGTTATGTTTAGAAAAATTCCAAGTATTATATTCAAAATCTGTACTCTCGAACATGCTCTTGAAAGCAATGGTATATTTTGAAAAGGCTAAATGCAGACACTAGAAATGTCGACGATATTATTGCGCCCATTTGAAAAAAAAATTCCATTGTTCATAGCAGTGTTCGTTACGCGATCTGGGAAGCGATATAGGGAAAGCAATGTTGGTGATTTCCAGTCACACCGGTTATGCCATTCAAAAGGTAAACACGTTGCTGTAGAAAGTAGGCCAGCATCCATGAAGAATCATCTCTTCGTTTCTCGTGTTTTATCATCATCTACGAAAGAGCACGCTAATTGTAAGGGCGAGGAGCATTCTTCTGACAATCCTATTTGATAAATCTTATAGAAAGCGAAATTGCAAATAGTGCTATTGATGATCACACCTTTGCGTTCAGGAGTATTCGCGGCGCTCGCGAGCGATGGCGATCGATGCGGCAGCTGCACTGATCTCTATCCACGCCACACGTCTCTCCGCTGCCTCTCGTAAGTCTTTGCTCCTTCTTAAAAATGCGATTACTATCATCACTATTTGGGCCAATTACGGGCCAATTAAAATTGGTCTTAAAATATTTTTTTATGTTCTTCGGTAAAAGAGAGGGAATGCAAATTGGCCAGAGTTGATGCGAGGCTAGTACTATTCATGTTGTTCGAGCTTTCTTGCCTGAAAATTATCCCGCATCGCCTACTTAAACGCGAACATATTTGAATAATCCTTTAAGTTGCCCTATCAATCCGATCGTGTGCATTGTCGACTCGTTCACGCAGCATCCGAGCCACAACCTCCAACTTGTCGATCCCGCAACACCGGTACGTTCCAAAGCATGTCTGTTCAACAAAAAAACCACCGTACACCGCATTTCATTCTTGGAATTTCTGACCTGACAAGTGAGAATCGTAAATGAGAAATGTGATAAATTATTGACCGAAATGAGGGGAACTTAAAATAAACAATCGTTTCGAAAGCCATTGTTCAAAGTAATTCATTGGAAAATTTGTCTAAACGAGAGCATATGAACGGAAAACAGAGAGTGTCTTTGACCTTTGAATTCCTTTTTTTGAGTTTTTTGTTGGACTTTGTCGCCAGGGCATACCTATTTACTCTGAAGGGCTCTTCTCTGTTTACTGTTGTCCAAGCACTCACAGGGTAATTCTCATTGTACGCCAAAAATGGAGAATACGCGATGTAATGCAGGGAACATTTAGGCCAGTCATCGCGCCCCGACGGAAATGCTTGAGACGGTCCACGGCAGCATCTGCCACGACATCGCCGGTCTCATCCAATGTGCGGCCTGTGCTGGCCTCCTCAACCGAAGTGAGCATATTTGAATTTGTTTTTCTTTGAGCGTGCTGCGCGCAATCTCTAGAAGATAGTACACGAAAAAGCTTCAAGGAGATGGGTTTTTTTAAAGACACGTTAGGATCATCGAAGCTATAACATTTAATAACATAATGAGTGCATTGCTAGAAAATTTAGATGTTTTAGTGCTACTTTCAAGATTTTGTTTCAGGCCCATCGAGATTCACCAAGGGCAATCAGGAGCTGTTGTGTGGCCACTTCGTGCATCGCTACTGTGTGAAGGACGGCAGGTTAGAATTAGTTTGAGCGGCTGAACAGGCAAAAATAGAAAAAAAAGCAAAATTAAACTGCTCTTCAAAGCATGATAATTTCAATTATGCGAAAATTATTCATCCATTTTTTCCTCACGTTTTATTGTGGGTTGAATTAACTTGATGGGCGCGCCATGTAGATTTAGTTGCGCAATTACTATTGTCATTATGAAAATGCAGTATTCATCGTGCGTTTTTTTCAGTTCACCCTGCAGCTTCTGCATTGACCCGCGTGTGGCCACAGTGAGCGAGCAGCCTCACTTTCTCTCCGGTTAGTTTCATTCGTTAAATACATGAATTAGTACAGTCACGATGAAGAATTCATCACATCATTTCTCGTGTTCTCACTCTTGTAAATGAGAAATTACAAGGAATGTTGAGGTGAATTAATAAAGTTACAACTTTATTGGTAATGATATGCAGTTTTGGAGTTTAGTAGTCAGAGTGAAAGAGTGAATGAAAAAATTGAGTCCGAAAAATTGAGAAAATATAAGTCTCCATTCGCATTTTCCGTCAGCGCTTGTGAGTGAACTTCGGTGATTATATACATTTCATTAAAGAAGGCGTCCCACGAACCGCACGGGCGACTATGCAAAGTGAGGTATGAGAGTGGCGCTCTCATCATTCCGCATGCTCTCTCGCTCGTTGCTTGCTTTTCAGGGTCACTAGGCACGCAGCCAATTGATCATAACTCTGTTCAAACGAAAAATGGTGACTTGGGAGTTTCGAAAGTGTTATCGGGTAATAGCGACCCACCACCCCACATCGATAACTCAGATAGTCAGACATTCGTGGGACACCTTCTTTAATAAAAAAATTACAAAATGGCAATTGCACCTTTCTCTAGTGTAAAGCGCGGTTGATTTCATAATTGTCCAATTAGTTATTTTTGATAGTTTTCAAAGTTTATTTATGATCGTCGTTGCAGAGCTGACGTCCGGAACCGCCACCAAGCAGTGTCATGAGTGCAAGAAAACGGTCATTGACGAGCTCAACAACTCGACTGATCCGGTTCGTTCTTGCTATTTTTGCCCATGATAGGTTGGGCGACACAATTCGGATAATAGTTGAAAAGAACTTTGAATTTTTAATGTTATTGAGTTTGAATTTTTCATTAAATTATTTGACCGCCATGCGTATGTTCACATCCACCCCAATCCGAGCATGTAAATAGAAGCGCTGAACGTTCAAAAATCATTAATATAATGACCATATTGTAAAAAAAAACTTTGTACTGTATTAAATAGACAGTTAGAAACTGGCGTAGCTAGTCCGGTATCGGCACTGAATGCAGAAAGTCGGAGTTTCTCACTCTCTTCTCCAGCAGTCTCTTGTTATCGTGCAATCAAAAAAGCCGCAAAGTACGAGAGCAGACGGCACATCAAGTCAAGCGGGGGAAAAAAGCTCATTTGCGTGGCGGCGCTCTGCCGAATCATTCCTCGCCGAGAGAGAGGGATGCGCTGTGAGAAATGAGAGTTTTTATTGGTTTTTTCGTGCATTTTCAACTGCAGCTACCGAATTAATTTGATCTTTGAGCTTCATGCGTGGCTGGGCTTTCAGGAAAGGGGTCCTACACAACCCCTAAAAATTTGAGCTTGATATCTCTGCTCTCTCATGAGATATTTCCCGTGGAAAAAATATTTTTTCGACATTTTCGGGCTGATTGAGCATCGTTATGTAGTTGTGAACTCGATATTTTCAATCTGAAGTGTATTAGTAATCGTGGAGAGCTGAAAACAGTCGTTTTTGAGCAACATTCGACTTAATTTTTCTATGTTTCACGCAAAAATGAGAAATGGAAGAGAATGATGGGCAATTCAAGACATTCTCCACCGACCGCCTCGAGAGTCGTAAAAGTGAGAAATTGGGAAAGAATCAAAATAGTCTCCGCCACGCAAATGAACCTTTTTCCCCGGTATGACTTGCTGTGGACGGTGAAACCGAAACCGAACTGATGCCTAAAACAGATCGCGTTCATGCACATAAGTTAGAGTGGTTTCGTAAAAGAAGCATATTATATAAACGAAAATAGCGAACTAAAATAGTTTGCTGTGCTAGAGAAAAGAAAATTTTTGTAAAATCGAGAAGATATTGGATATTTTTCAGATGTGTCTATTCTGCATGCTTGTCGAGCGCTCTCGTACAGCTTTCTGAGGAGTTCGGCTACTGTATCTTCACCATCACCGACCACTGGATATTGTAATCCCTGAGTTTATTCTAGTCTTTATCCTTAATTACGATTTGCTAGAATTGCACTCCCGATTTACCTTGATTTTCGAACCACAAGTACAGAACACTGGTTATTGTAATCCCTGAGTTTATTCTAGTCTTTATACTTAATTACGATTTGCTAGAATTGCACTCCCGATTATCCTTGCATACAGGTTGTTGTAATAAATCCAAGTATTCTTTGTCACCAAAATTATATGTTGTGTTCATTATGAGTGTGAGAATCAAAGATGTAACAACTAATCGACGGTCACAGTAGTAGCGAGAAATCATCGGAATACAAAAATGGGGCCGTATTTCTTTTTCAAATTTTTGGTGAAATTCGCTTTTCGATTCACTTTTTGAAAAAAAATTGATATATTTTGATAAGTTGTAGATTGTGAACATAAAATCGAGTCAAAAGCCACGAAAAAATTTATTCAATTTAGGAATAATTCAGTTTAAAATGTAGCACAAGTTCCATCGCTTTCTCCCTCCCTCGACGCATGCACAATTTGCACACTTGGCGTGTGACCGTCATAGCCAATCTTCACCGAATGTTCATTCAATACATAATTCAGGTCGATCGGATACTCATCACATGACACTGACAACCAAACCTTCTTGCCTAGTCGTGGAATTTTCTGAAAAGTTTGATTTGAAACACCTTCGATGTATGATATACTCACCTCTCTAATGACATCAGCGCTTCTGTTATCGATATACGGATTATGTCTGTTGTAAATGCGAAGTTTATCCAATTTCCTCCCGAACATTTCGACAATAATCCTTCCCCAGTCAGCATTTTCTAACCCGAAGAAGCGGTTGCTATTCACCTCCCCTGTGGCGTACTCTTGCAGAAGGTACAATGAGTGAACGTACGATGATAATTCCATCAGAAGATTAACTGAAATGTTCATTAGACATCCATATTGGAGTTTGTCAATACCCGGATCTGCGCATGATACTTTTGTGTGAAACAGTGAAACGCGATCAACTTTGTGCGCCTTCACCGCTTCACGAATAAAACTTCTGAAATAGAAATACATGTTTTGAAATTCCCAAAAAAACTTACGCAACAACCTCAGTTATATCGCTGCTATAAACAATCAACTTGCTGATTTTGGATCCATTTAGGAGGGCTGATAATTTCTTAAACTGTTTTGGGCAATGGCACTGACACAGTTTCACTTCCTCTATAAGTCTACCCATTCCTTCGAAAAGCAGTTTCAGCAGGTTACCATCTCCTAGGCACAATAAATATTCCTGAAAAAAGGTCGTTCCAAGTCGTTGCTACTTCACTGAACATGTACCTTGTTGAACATTGACTTCCTTGAAGCTTTGATCGTCGTTTGCTTTCTAAGAATTTCCATTGGAAAGCAGAGGAGCGCCATCCGTAGTTCAAAAAGCGCCACCTTTGTAGCAGAAACGTATGCGAGAATTGTCATATATTCTTCCTGCTAATGGTATTGACAATTATCATATGAAGCATATTCAATATCAATCTTGATTTTGTATCTGTCAAAGCTGCCTAACAAATTGATCTACCGCAAAAAAAAGAACAATTTTGCGGGGATAAGCTAGAGTTATTTCTCGATCTCACCATTCCTCTTATTCGGCTGGTGCCGTGAATAGCGACAACGTCTACTATCGGACCGATCGATCGTAAGGTTGCATATTCATCCACCCATGAGTAATACCGTCGCGAGGCCTGGCAATTATAATTACACAACAATAACAGCAGCAAAACTCACACGTCTGAGCTTGATCACTGCCTCTGGAGCGTAATCAATTACCATCCAGACAAGTTCTTTAGGCAATTGTTCGAATGGAGAAGCAGTTTGAGCAGTCATTTGGCTTCTACAAAACTGCAAACTGTAATGAAATTGAAATTAAGTAACTACAGATCGCAAGAGCGGAGAGACAATGTAAAACAAAAGGAGTCAAATAGGAAGTGCGTCGTTTAAATCACATTGAGGCGACTCCACAGGGGTTGGAGAGGAAAAGTAGTTTGTCTGATCGGCGCTGAATTGAAAACGAATATCAAAGGATATGATGTTCAAGGCATTATTTTAATTGTGATTTCTTCGGCCAAATTTGATTCACAGAGAGTGTTCTTCTTTCGAAACCGGGTCAGGAAGATATACTGTGGGCACGCTTTTTTTTCTATGGCAGAGTGAGAAGAACGAACAGGCTGATAGATGCGTCCTCAGAGGAAGGCATTCTCTTTCTTTTGCCTTTTATCTCTTACAATATCTTCTAAACCAACGATTCTTTCTAATAAAAAGTAGATTTTTTGTTTTATCCATTTACAATTACTTTATTATTGATAATTCGCCAGTTCGTCAGTTCGAAACACTTATATTTTATATTGTTGAGCTCATCAATATACTCATATAAATTGTTTATACTCATAGTGAACACACGCATAATTTTGGTGTCGGAGTTTCGTTTGATGAGAGATTTTCTTCTCAAATTGACATCGGCTAACTTTCAAAGTCGATCAAAATGTCCTCGGGAACCGCGGCTGGAATTTTATTTTTTTTTATTTATAAATTATGCAAATAATTAGAGAGGGGCCAGTAGCTCACCCAAATTCTTCTCCTTCTCAATCGTCGTTGGGCCTCGAAGCATACGGAAGTGGTTCAGCTTCTGAAATTGGCTGACCTTTGATCTCTATGCTAACTGTTGCTAACAATAAACTCACCCAGAATTTGTATAATATTAATTTATTATTAATAAACAGCTCACATTTCTGTATCTGGCGGGAGGAAAGAAGTGTTCCTCCATCTCTTCCCTATCTACTGTCGTGAACTGCAGTCTCCGGCAGTATTGATCCAGGAAGTATACCGTGATCTGGAGTGGTGTGGCATTAAGAAACGTCGCCTTGTCGAATTTCAACAATATTTGAAGATATGGTAAACGTCGCCCTTTCCTCACCGAATAGACGAGCAGGATGAGAATGCAGTAGTGGATGAATTGAATCGTCAGAGGCTTGCCGACATCTGCAAACATTATTTCTTAGATTTCAAAATATTAAAAAAATACCTCTGATGATCATTTCATCAAAAATCTCCCAGAAATCATCGTTCTCATAGGTGAAAATATTCTCCTTAGTGATAATACGCATGCGCGTTTGGAAGCGTGGTAAAGTCTGAGATATTTAATTTATTTCAATCTCATATAATTTATGGAATAAATCTCTTTATTTGACCTAGAACCTAGCTCAAGAAAAAAAGCACTTACACAAAAAATCTGAATGTTTTTTCAAACGACTTGTAACTGCAATATCGCCGGGGTAAGATCACATCATACCTTTCCTGCTTTCAGCTGCATTGTTACGACGTCTATTTCGCAAGTTGACATGTTATTCGAAATTAACTGAGCTTGTGTAGAGGTTATTGTTACTAAAATGTAATAATTTAATATTCCTGTTAAAACCCCATATCTGTAAAGACTGTTCATGAAGACACGAAGCCCTTCCGAATTCCCTAATGGATTCATGAAAAACAAGCCTACCATTGCTATAGTCATTGTCATCCTGGAATAGACCCGGAAAAATGCGATGGGCTATGTATTCAGTTTCGGGGAGGACGGAGCACTCATACACAATATTCTCCTGAATTGAAAATATAGCAATCCCGTTTCCGTTTGACGAGAGAGAGCAAACAAATGTGACAACAAATTTCGATATTAAATTATACGAAATTTCTTACTTCGTAGTCATGCGAAAATTTCGCTTCGAATGACTTGAAATCTTTCTGCCTGAAATATATTCCGTTTTTTCCTCAAAATGACAGAAAGATAAATCACCTCCAGCCAATCTGCATTTGAACACGAAATTGGTACCCTTTATCGTCGCTCAGCGATATCTTACTGAATTCGCGACGGAATGAACTTTGATCTTTGCCCAAATGCCCTCACCTGAATCGAATTCCTGTGCAGTCCGTTAAATTTCCTCTGATCTTTCCACTCCATCGAATGAGCGTTCGGAATTCGGTAGAATCCGAAACAATGCAAGACTTCTGCACCAGACAAATCTGAAATCAATTGCGAATTGGAATGTCAAAACAACAAAACAACAATAAGACCTTACCACATTGCCTGCGCAGTCCTGGTAGTCAAGTAGTCGAGGTTGGAAGACCGCAGAAGAGAAGGGAAGAAGGAGGAAGGAAATTAGACTCAACAACTGAATGGAAAGAGAGATTGAATCAGCGATTGCACAGTACATGGGAATCTGATGTGTTGCATTGCGAACGAGCAAATAAGCAGAGATGATATTAAGTCTTCAGCAGTGATTGCCTACATGCTCGCCAAGCAAAGGGTATTGGAAATATAAAATTAAGAGAAAATACCCTCACCATTCTGCGCGCGCCGACCACTCACGACGACGTCCCGAGCGGAGAATGAGGAGGGAGGAGAATCAATCTCGTAAATTATTGGAATGATGAAGTGCTAATTAAATTTCCATATTTTATTGAATATTTTCTGTGCATCATCGAAAAAAGGTTCCAGTTATTACAATTCGTGCTAAAGTGTTTCAATGACACTGGTAAAGATGTATCCACGCCAAGAGATTTTGCAGTCGCATCCTATGACTCATCGGACAACGCTAGGTGGGATCCACTGATAAGTCCAGCTGTTTTCCAGACTACAATTACAATAATTCATGCTAATGTGTTCAAATGTCATTCATTATAATTAAATTCAATTGTTTATACTCATAGTGAACACACGCATAATTTTGGTGTCGGAGTTTCGTTTGATGAGAGATTTTCTTCTCAAATTGACATCGGCTAACTTTCAAAGTCGATCAGAATGTCCTCGGGAACCGCGGCTGGAATTTAAATTATTATTTTTTACTTAGAATAAATGTGAAAATACTAAGGTAAGGGAATCGTTCAGTAGCTCACCCAAATTCTTCTCCTTCTCAATCGTCGTTGGGCCTCGAAGCATACGGAAGTGGTTCAGCTTCTGAAAATGTTTGATCTTTGATCTCTAGAGTGATATTTATACGAAAATAGCACAAAATATTAATAATATTAATTTATTACTAATAACCCGCTCACATTTCTGTATCTGGCAGGCGGGAAGAAGTGTTCCTCCATCTCTTCCCTATCCACTGTCGTAAACTGCAGTCGCCGGCAGTATTGATCCAGGAAGTAGACCGTGATCTGGTGTGGTATCTGGAGTGGTGTGGCGTTAGGAAACGTCTCCGTGTCGAATTTCGACAGGATTTGAAGAAATGGTAAACGTCGCCCCTTCCTCACCGAATAGACGAGCAGGATGAGAATGCAGTAGTGGATGAACTGCTTCGTGAGAGGCTCCCCGACATCTGTAAATAATGCTTACAACTATTTTCGATATAATAATTGTATTAATTCAGTAATGAAAATGATTGACCTTTGATGATAATTTCGTCGAAAATCTCCCAGAAATCATCGTATTCATAGGTGAAAATGTTCTCCTTTGTGATAATTCGCATACGCTTTTGGAAGCGTGGTAGAGTCTAATAAATTTTTGTTGTTTTAAAACTATATATGTAATAAATCTCGATATTAGTGCTAGAAGAAATTTCAAGAAAGGGTTACAGTAATATCGATTGGGTCAACCTCACAGCATACCTTGTCGATCATCTCAATTGATACGCTTTGTTCGCAAAATGACATGTTATTCGCATAAAACTCATACCCTTTCACGCGTATTGTTACTGAAATGCAATAATTCAGAATTTCCGGTCGAATAACCCCTTACTTGATCGATTCAAGACTGACACACACACGAATCCTTCATAAAACAGGCCTACCGTTGGTATTGTCAACGTTGCTATCCGGCGGAGGGTATAGTTCCGGAAAGATGCGCTGGGCAAAGAAGGGACGCACTTCGTCCTGAGTATCGGGCAACACGAAGCACTCGTACACAATATGCTCCTAAATTGAAACATATATCAATAATTGCATTTGCTAGATAGCTAAAAACAATTCTTACTTCGTAGTCATGCGAAAATTTCGCTTCGAATGACTTGAAACCTTTCTGTCTAAAATTGTTTTCTTATTTTTAGTAACAATAGATGAAGCACCTCCAAGCAACCTGCATTTGGACACGGAACTTGTACGTATTGCCTTCGGGCATCGACATCTCACTGAAAAGAGCAAAAATAGCGTCAAATATGAGCGAATTGATCTTTGGTCTTTACGAATGAACTTTGATCTTACAAAAATGAAATTTGCATTTACAATTGATCTTTGATCTTAGCATAAATGCCCCCACCTGAATCGAATTCCGGTGCAGTCCGTTAAATTTCCTCTGATCTTTCCACTCCATCGAATGAGCGTTCGGAATTCGGTAGAATCCGGAACAATGCAAGACTTCTGCACCAGACAAATCTGAAATACACTGAAAAATGAACCAGGAAATGTCAAAACAACAAAACAACAACAAAGAACTTACCACATTGCCTGCGCAGTCCTGGTAGTGAAGTAGTCGAGGTTGGAAGACCGCAGAAGAGAAGGGAAGAAGGAGGAAGGAAATTAGACTCAACAACTGAAAGGAAGGAGCGATTGATTCAGTGATTGTACAGCACACTGGAATCACTTTGCCGTATTGCGAATGAGCAGATGTACGTTGATTATATTGAGTCTAGAGCAAAGTTAAGCAAGCCTGCTATGGGTTTTCCCATACACTAGGTAACCTCAAACACCCCCAAGGCCACTAAAACTACTTTCCTATTGGTTGGGGCATACAGAGTACTTGATGCAATGTCGTGTCTCTCCTATAACATTGGGCTATTTCCAGCACACCTAAGCATCATTTCGCCAAACAATAGCCATTCAAAATACAAAAAAATAACTGACCATTCTGCGCGCGCCGACCACTCACGACGACGTTCCGTGCGTAGAATGAGAAGGAAGGAGGGTCAATCTCGTCTATTATTAAAATGATGAAAATGTAAAATCAAAATGTTCAATCTAATTTTATTTTAATTTACCAACATTTCCGCTGTTCCACACGTTGTTGGACTCAGCTTTCCGATTTATATTATAACCAGCCGATTTCACCCCCGCCTTCGGCGGGGGCTCATCGTCTGGAATCCTCCTCAATGTGCGCTCCGCACTCCCCTCATTTCACAATGCGGAAAACGCGCGCAACATGTTCACACTTGTTTACACTTTCGTGACCTGCCTACGTGACTTTCGCAATAGTGGACAAACACACGAACACACACAGGGAGGCATCTCTCCTTTATTAAGGAGTATGATAATGTGTGTGATTTCCTCCTACGATTCCAGATTCCGAACAGAGGAGAGGACGAATGGATCGCATCGATATTTGAATTGATCAAACTGCAAATCTGATAATCGACAATGAGCTGGAGGAAATTATTAATTATTGATCAACCCCTTCTGTTTGTTCGGACATTGGTTAGTCTGTAGTTTGGGCTCAACGTCCGATCAATTCGTCATTCAGTTAAAAAAAACTAATACAGATTGGAATTGACAATGATTCCTGGCTCGATCAGCCGTTGAGCCCAAACTACAGACAGCAGGAGTAGATCAGGGGAATTTACAATGTCTCCTCTCCTCTCCGGGGTCGCGCTATCGATCGGTGAACCCCATCCCTCATCTCCGATCCGTCCCCTCGTCAGTCAGTGCTCGTCCTCGTTGATCAGAGACGCCCATCCCATCGTCTGAAATGGCCTACAACCTCGTCAACAACAGGCCGGAGCCTACCCTCTTCTTCCCTCACGTCGCGCATCACACGGTGTTGGGTGCTCACCAGGTATGCTTGTTATTTGCTCAAACTTGAACCGCTTCCGATTTCAAAGTCGCGTATAATCATTGATGGGAATATACCAAGGGACGATATTGATTCACTAAGGAAAGGGAAGGGATGCGACGTTGATAACGCTAGCCGTTTGCCTGGAAATTCATTTGATCGCAGCAATAGTAACTCGTGTAACATGGGAAAACGGATTTGG
>LS485058.1:159360-172676 GCA_900490705.1 Pristionchus arcanus
AACTGCAGTCTCCGGCAGTATTGATCCAGGAAGTAGACCGTTATCTGGAGTGGTGTGGCGTTAGGAAACGTCTCCGTGTCGAATTTCGACAGGATTTGAAGAAATGGTAAACGTCGCCCCTTCCTCACCGAATAGACGAGCAGGATGAGAATGCAGTAGTGGATGAACTGCTTCGTGAGAGGCTCCCCGACATCTGTAAATAATGCTTACAACTATTTTCGATATAATAATTGTATTAATTCAGTAATGAAAATGATTGACCTTTGATGATAATTTCGTCGAAAATCTCCCAGAAATCATCGTATTCATAGGTGAAAATGTTCTCCTTTGTGATAATTCGCATACGCTTTTGGAAGCGTGGTAGAGTCTAATAAATTTTTGTTGTTTTAAAACTATATATGTAATAAATCTCGATATTAGTGCTAGAAGAAATTTCAAGAAAGGGTTACAGTAATATCGATTGGGTCAACCTCACAGCATACCTTGTCGATCATCTCAATTGATACGCTTTGTTCGCAAAATGACATGTTATTCGCATAAAACTCATACCCTTTCACGCGTATTGTTACTGAAATGCAATAATTCAGAATTTCCGGTCGAATAACCCCTTACTTGATCGATTCAAGACTGACACACACACGAATCCTTCATAAAACAGGCCTACCGTTGGTATTGTCAACGTTGCTATCCGGCGGAGGGTATAGTTCCGGAAAGATGCGCTGGGCAAAGAAGGGACGCACTTCGTCCTGAGTATCGGGCAACACGAAGCACTCGTACACAATATGCTCCTAAATTGAAACATATATCAATAATTGCATTTGCTAGATAGCTAAAAACAATTCTTACTTCGTAGTCATGCGAAAATTTCGCTTCGAATGACTTGAAACCTTTCTGTCTAAAATTGTTTTCTTATTTTTAGTAACAATAGATGAAGCACCTCCAAGCAACCTGCATTTGGACACGGAACTTGTACGTATTGCCTTCGGGCATCGACATCTCACTGAAAAGAGCAAAAATAGCGTCAAATATGAGCGAATTGATCTTTGGTCTTTACGAATGAACTTTGATCTTACAAAAATGAAATTTGCATTTACAATTGATCTTTGATCTTAGCATAAATGCCCCCCACCTGAATCGAATTCCGGTGCAGTCCGTTAAATTTCCTCTGATCTTTCCACTCCATCGAATGAGCGTTCGGAATTCGGTAGAATCCGAAACAATGCAAGACTTCTGCACCAGACAAATCTGAAATCAATTGCGAATTGGAATGTCAAAACAACAAAACAACAATAAGACCTTACCACATTGCCTGCGCAGTCCTGGTAGTCAAGTAGTCGAGGTTGGAAGACCGCAGAAGAGAAGGGAAGAAGGAGGAAGGAAATTAGACTCAACAACTGAATGGAAAGAGAGATTGAATCAGCGATTGCACAGTACATGGGAATCTGATGTGTTGCATTGCGAACGAGCAAATAAGCAGAGATGATATTAAGTCTTCAGCAGTGATTGCCTACATGCTCGCCAAGCAAAGGGTATTGGAAATATAAAATTAAGAGAAAATACCCTCACCATTCTGCGCGCGCCGACCACTCACGACGACGTCCCGAGCGGAGAATGAGGAGGGAGGAGAATCAATCTCGTAAATTATTGGAATGATGAAGTGCTAATTAAATTTCCATATTTTATTGAATATTTTCTGTGCATCATCGAAAAAAGGTTCCAGTTATTACAATTCGTGCTAAAGTGTTTCAATGACACTGGTAAAGATGTATCCACGCCAAGAGATTTTGCAGTCGCATCCTATGACTCATCGGACAACGCTAGGTGGGATCCACTGATAAGTCCAGCTGTTTTCCAGACTACAATTACAATAATTCATGCTAATGTGTTCAAATGTCATTCATTATAATTAAATTCAATTGTTTATACTCATAGTGAACACACGCATAATTTTGGTGTCGGAGTTTCGTTTGATGAGAGATTTTCTTCTCAAATTGACATCGGCTAACTTTCAAAGTCGATCAGAATGTCCTCGGGAACCGCGGCTGGAATTTAAATTATTATTTTTTACTTAGAATAAATGTGAAAATACTAAGGTAAGGGAATCGTTCAGTAGCTCACCCAAATTCTTCTCCTTCTCAATCGTCGTTGGGCCTCGAAGCATACGGAAGTGGTTCAGCTTCTGAAAATGTTTGATCTTTGATCTCTAGAGTGATATTTATACGAAAATAGCACAAAATATTAATAATATTAATTTATTACTAATAACCCGCTCACATTTCTGTATCTGGCAGGCGGGAAGAAGTGTTCCTCCATCTCTTCCCTATCCACTGTCGTAAACTGCAGTCGCCGGCAGTATTGATCCAGGAAGTAGACCGTGATCTGGTGTGGTGTGGCGTTAGGAAACGTCGCCTTGTCAAATTTTCAACAAGCTTCAAAAAGATGTGAAACGTCGCCCTTCCTCACCGAATAGACGAGCAGGATGAGAATGCAGTAGTGGATGAATTGAATCGTCAGAGGCTTGCCGACGTCTGTAAGTAATATTTCATAGATTTCAGAACAAATTTAATAAAATAAAATAATATGACCAACCTCTGATGATCATTTCATCAAAAATCTCCCAAAAATCATCGTTTTCATAGGTGAAAATATTCTCCTTTGTGATAATACGCATGCGCGTTTGGAAGCGTGGTAAAGTCTGAGATATTTATTTTATTTCTATATCATATAGTTTATGGAATAAATCTCTTAATTTGACCTAGAACCTAGCTCGAGAAAAAAAGCACTTTCACAAAAATCTGAATGTTTTTTTCAAACGACTTGTAATTGTAATATCGCCGGGGTAAGATCACATCATACCTTTCCTCCTTTCAGCTGCATTGTTACGACGTCTATTTCGCAAGTTGACATGTTATTCGCAAATAACTGCGCTTGTTTCGAGGTTATCGTTACTAAAATGCAATAATTCAATATTCTTGTTGCCCCATATCTGTTAAGACTGCTCTTGAAGACACGAAGCCCTTCCGAATTTTCTAATGGATTCATGAAAAACAAGGGCTCTGGTCCGTTTTGGGTGTCCCATCAAAGTTTCCTGGTCCCAAAATAGTTGCCTGGTCCTTAAAAAGTTTCCTGGTCCCCGAATAGTTTCCTGGTCCCAGAAATAGTTTCCTGGTCCCAGAAATAGTTTCCTGGTCCCAGAAATAGTTTCCTGGTCCCAGAAATAGTTTCCTGGTCCCAGAAATAGTTTCCTTGTCCCATAGTTTCCTGGACCCATCCAAAGTGGGTTGTCATTGAAAGGACGGTTCTATGTAGACGATGCAATTCCTCATCTCAATGTCATGTGCACTCATTACCAATACCATGTTAAGTCCGAAAAGAATCTAACGACAGCTTATGAGACTCTGCGAAAATTCCGCGAACACTGCCAATCTAAGCTTGGTGGCCTGTCCTGCGTTTCAAATGGTACACACACTCAATATGGTGTTAGAAAGATATTGATCACCTGGGAGGAGGAAAGAAGTGACGAGTTGAGGGTTAAAAAAGTTCCTTACCGCCCTTTCCGTCCTTTCCGTAATCATTTTACATTGAAATCGCCACTCACTCGCTTTCTTCATGTCTTTTATTTTCTCCGTCACCCCCTCAAACTCCCCAAACTCCAACGAATTTCACGAAAATAATAAACTAATTCTTAAGATAAATTGCATCGTATACACATAACAATGTTTCTACATAGAACCGTCCTTTCAATGACAACCCATTTTGGATGGGTCCAGGAAACTATGGGACCAGGAAACTATTTCTGGGACCAGGAAACTTTTCCGAGCCCTGATCAGCAGGTTATGGGACCAGGAAACTATTTCTGGGACCAGGAAACTATTTCTGGGACCAGAAAACTTTTTCGTGCCCTTATCGGCCGATTATGGGACCAGGAAACTATTCGGGGACCAGGAAACTTTTTAAGGACCAGGAAACTATTTTGGGACCAGGAAACTTTGATGGGACACCCAAAACGGACCAGAGCCAAAACAAGCCTACCATTGTTATAGTCATTGTCATCCTGGTATAGTCCCGGAAAAATGCGATGGGCTATGTATTCAGTTTCGGGGAAGACGGAGCACTCATACACAATATTCTCCTGAATTGAAAATATAGCAATCCCGTTTCCGTTTGACGAGAGAGAAAAAGCGGGCAAACAAATATGACAACAAATTTCTATATTAAATTATACGAAATTTCTTACTTCGTAGTCATGCGAAAATTTCGCTTCGAATGACTTGAAATCTTTCTGCCTGAAATATATTCCATTATCTCCTCAAAATGGCAACAAGATAAATCACCTCCAGCCAATCTGCATTTGAACACGAAATTGGTACCCTTTATCGTCACTCAGCGATATCTTACTGAAATCCCGAGGGAACCTGGATGAACTTTGATCTTTGCCCAAATGCCCCCACCTGAATCGAATTCCGGCGCAGTCCGTTAAATTTCCTCTGATCTTTCCGCTCCAGCGAATGAGCGTTCGGAACTCGGTAGAATCCGGAACAATGCAAGACTTCTGCACCAGACAAATCTGAATTGCCAATTGGAATGTAAAAAAATCAACAGTAACAATAACAATAACATCAACTCCTCACCACATTGCCTGCGCAGTCCTGGTAGTCAAGCAATCGAGGTTGGAGGTCCGAAGAAGAGAAGGGAAGAAAGAGCAATGGAAGGAGAGGCAACAACTGAATGGAAAGAGAGATTGAATCAGCGATTGTACAGCACACTGGATTCACTTTGCCGTATTGCGAATGAGCAAATGAGAGTTGAGGATATCTTCAGCAGTGTAAGGATAGCCTACGTACAACATAATGGCTATGCTTTCTTCACCAAGCAACGGAAATTGGAAAAGCAAAAAAAAGAAACAAAGTCTCACCATTCCGCGCGCGCCGACCACTCACGACGACGTCTCGAGCGTAGAATGAGGAGAGGATCGAAGCGATCTCGTCAATTATTGGAATGTTGAAAATGCAAATTGCCTTTTTGACTCAATTATTTTATTATTTCTAAGCACGTGTTGTATTTTTTTATAAAAATGAGTTGATTGCGAGTAGCATACAATATTGAATATCCCACTAGAGCGGAATACAATACATTGCAAATTTATCGTAGGAAAAAAAAGAAGAAAGACGTGATGTGTCAACTATCTCGGTATGAATATGAGATCATTACAAATTTATCACACATTTATAGTAGATATTTTGAACTGCGTCAACCATCAGAGAACATGCGCTGGCTAACAACTCCAATCGTTGGCGCAGTCGGTTTATTCGCCACGATCTGAAAAGATACCATTATCTTCACATGCACTAGGCCTGAAATATTGTATCATATTAGTGTCCAATCACACCTTGAAAGGAAGCATAGCAAGGACGGCCTTTCGATAGTCGCCTATGAGAACGATGATGGAGATGGGGTCGGCTGTAAATATATTTCGAAATACGGATAGCCTTCTCTTCATTTCGCAATACTCTCAGGGAGAGACTATGAAGAGACGATCTCCGTATTTTTGACTATAAAGAAGTGAGTTGGATTTCTCTTTGGATTCTGCAGTATTACAACAATCTTTGTACAGCATTTTTCTCACTACACAACATATTCCCGTTGCTTAGTCTCCCTCGTTACGCAATACTCTCTCGCTTCTCAGACGTTCCATCTTGATCATGATCTCATTTTGAACGACTTCACGTTAGAAAATAGGCAAAATCCCACCAATAGGGAACCACGAGTATAGCTCTGTGAGTACCTTCTTTGGAATACTCACGGAACATTTCCGTGTATATTTTTGCTGCCACATTGTTTGCCAATCTATCAATCCAACATTGGCAAAGATTACGTGCCTAATTTTCGTTTTTTCTCATTTCCTCACCAATCGGAAACCATGAGTACAGCTCCGTGAGTACCCATTCCGGCGCGTACAGTGGATTGTTGGGAACGAAGGGAGTGAGCACGTAGATTCCCACGGGAACGTAGAGAGTGACGAGTGGAATGAATAACTGCAAAATTAATCTTAAAAACGGTTTCGAGACTGAAGTTACATCTGTAAAAGAACAACTGGAACGTGAATTCAAAACAAAATCATATCATAAAAATCAAAATCATTTCGAAGCCGTTTTAGCGGAGCGTATCCATTAGAATGTGTTTACGAAACTGCGCCACAAACGAAAATATTAGGGTTCACTTTTTCAGGTCATTCCGCCTGATCAGGTAAAAATCCCGGTCGATTTTACCTGATCAGGTAAAATGCTTTTTATAAAATAGTTTTGGGTGACCTGATAACTAGAGAAAAATCGATGAACAGTTTTGAAATATCTTGAAACATATTCTATCTTCGATTTTTCACCGCACTCCGGATGAGAAAGAACGAGAAATGGATTTTCCAATTCTATCAGGTGACCTAAAACTATTCCCTCTCATTTCATTCCGACCTATAGGTAAAACCCGCGCGGGCAGAAATGATTTTCTATTAGTTTCAGGTCGAATATTCACCGCCCAAAAAAGTGAACCCTAGAAAATATGAATGGACACACCAAGGACAAACTAACAACAATATTACAAAACAAACCTGGACCAGCAGCGCGATAAACAATTGCGTCTGCTGCTTGCGCCAGTGGGAATGTGCGACTTTCGTAGTGACCAAGATGCGCACAATTCTGAAAATTTCATGGCGTTCTTAAAGGGAGTCGGCAGTCAAAAATGTGACCAAGATGCGCACAATTCTGAAAATTTCATGGCGTTCTTAAAGGGAGTCGGCAGTCAAAAATGAAGTGTTTTTCATATTTAAGAGCTTTCTTTTCTAAGAATTTTGAAAAAAACCGCATATTTTTGCGATTTTTTTGAAGGCAGATATGATTTTTCAAAGTTTCAAGGTACTGTAGCTCCTGCCACCGTGGTGTGTCTGTTGTTTCCTAATATCACTTTTCAAACGCTAAGACCAGCGTAATTTTTAATGAAAATTGTAATTTTTTTATCAGTTGACAGTCAAAATCAGGTCAGCCTTCCGATTTTCTACTCAGAACAGTTAAATTTAACAAAAATTTAGGAAAAGACAGAAAATCTTGGGTGGCGAGAGCGACAGTAACCCCCAGTACACCATAAATCGTAACTGCCTTTAAAAAAATCGCAAAAATATGCGGTTTTTTTTCAAAATTCTTAGAATTTTGAGCTCTATTTTGTCAAAAAATCGCAAGTGAAAATAAGATAAAAAATATTTGGCTGCAGACTCTCTTTAACAAATCACATCTATTTGAACAAAAAGGTAGTTGTAACAGAGTTGATCGTTGGCCAGCGAAATTCAATTCATTTTGCGCTGGGAGCGGTATAATCAAAACAATAACACTATTGATAACGCAAGTTTACTCACACGACGCAAGAAGCGAGAATAGCCGTGCCGGTTGCTGCCATGATTCCGGATAGAGTCAATGCGCTCGCAAACTCCGGCCAGTTTAGGTGCCCGTCAATCTAAAATGGTCTGTGATTACACACTATTCGTATGACGATGACTTTACGGAACTATCGGAAACTCTAATATCGACCCAAAAATAATTTGGCCTAAATTAAGGCGATAAGAATTCACCTGTCCTAGATAGATAATGAATTCATTCTCCGGGTGTTCAGGAAATGTTCGATTGACAACTTTGAAGTGAGCCCTAGCAGGGATTTCATATCTGAAATTGTAATATATTATAATTTTGCTCCATGTGAATGAGCAAACCTTGGTTGAAACTGAAACGACAGAGTTACGAGACCCCACACCGCATACTCAATAGCAATGAATGTGATTATCCAGAACAATCTCATTGGTGTTAGCTGAACGTTGACTGCGGATATGCTGAAATCACAAAGAAAAAATAATAAGAGTTTCTATAGTTGTTGAAACTTGGCTATCTCTTTGTCTACACAACGGCTAATTCAGACTTATTCTGCCAATTTCCTGGAAAAATAAGTATAACGCACCTGCTCGTCGCAATCACTCGGTAAACAAAGTGAAAGGCGAGTATCAGAAAACTGCCGGATACACAGCCAGTGTAGAGTGCGAGCCAGTATCGATGCCGAAGAGGACCAGTTAGATATAGAAGAAGGAGATTGCCCTCCACTACACCGACCTGAAAATGGAATAGTAATTTTCGAGGGTGCCTGTGGGGTACGAGTAATCGTCTCTTCGTTTATTTTCTCGTCACTCTGATCGGCGAGAGAGCACGTGAAATGAAGAGACGAATATGCGTATTTCGAACTCTAAAAGGTAGAAACAACGAACCGGTTTGAGAACCGCATGCAATAGCGTAAATAAGGCGTCCGATAGCAGAAAAATCACGAGAAGTTTGCGATATTCGAACATATATTTTTTCGATTTCTTCAAGATCAAATAAAGTGCGAAGATATTGAGGGCCATTCCGAGTACTGAAAGAAAGAAATTAATTTGGACAAAAAATAAAAACTTACGAAATTTCCAGTCCAACAGTACTTCGAACAGCAAAAATGCTGCAAAAGCCATTAAACAGGAAATGGAAAGAAAAGGAAGAAGTATGATGTTGAAGCGAATATTCCCTATTTTCACGTGTCTCAGAATCATTATCCCAGATGTGAGAATAATTTATGAGAATCCCAGTGGGAGGCATTATTACATTATTATCAAACAATGATAAGACGTTAGACATCAGTAAGTTGCATATGACAATAATAAAAATAAGAATAATTAGTTTGCGCAGATTTGAACAATGCCATGCGCAATAAATAATCGCTAGAATATATCTAGCTGACTATAAAACAATTAGACAAGACATGCTCATAGTCCGGCAGTCCAATCTAGTACTTGACTGGCTCTTTCCGGGGTCGTAGAACTTTGGATTCGTATATAATTGAATATGCGATTCTAGTAGAGCTCGAATAAGGGGGTCTCTTCATTTCACACACTCTCTCGCAGCTCTGACCGGTGAGAGAGCGCGTGAAATGAAGAAACGATTACCCGGATTCGAACTCTAGATTCTAGTAAAACGGGTTAATCGTCGTCATTGTATACCGCCTCTCCTTCCTTGAAAATCAAACCTATTTTCACGAATCCGTTATCGAAGTGCCCTTAACGATGCTCGATCGGGAATTTTTCATTTCGAAAACATGAATTTATCAAGGTTGACATGAATCTAGATCTCCCATCACAATCCACCTCATTATCCCTATTAATTGTGATACAGCTAGAGATGTTAAATAGAGATTGTAGTGTGGAGAATATTTGTATCCAATGTTTGCTGAAAACTGGAACATTCTATACCTTTGCATCAGTTTCTGTAGCTCATTGCCAACTAAAGAGAAAATGTTCATTTGAAATGAGCTCCCATTCAGCTTGAATTCTAGTGAATACTACGTAGTTCGTTAGCAATCTACGCCGTCCAAGTTCGGCGAAAACTTCGAAAAGTTTTGGTGCATCGCTATCTCGCTGAGATCTCAGAATCTCATCGAAACAAAAACCACCCTATTCTTAATGGAGGAACTTGTCTTCATATCGGCTTCCGCATCTTGCCAAAAACTGCTAAAAAACGATGTTCAAAGTCATACAAAAACTGCGATCGACATCTCGTTTCAATACATTTAAACGAGTTCGGTTCGACGGTTTATTTCTGGGGAGTAAAACACTCTGAATCGTAAACTTTTCGCAACTTTACCTGTGTTTTGATGTTGCATGAACATTTAATTTGCAGCTCTGCAACAGTTTACTGCCCAGTAAAAAGAGAAAATAATCAGAAAAATGAAACGCAATGTACTATTTTTCACTCGGTATATCTCGAATAGGTCAGTGACAATAACCTGTTCCCCTCCTTTTCGCCTCCTCGTCCACATTCTTTTTCCATCTGCTGACATCACGTGGGCTATCATGTTGTACGGATCAGCTAATTTTATTTCTAAATCCCCCCCCCCCAATCACCGTCCCAAACCCGGATGAATATCCAGGAATGTCCCGATCTGTATTCTTTCCCGTTTGTGATTGCGCATCTGCGCATCAATTTGTGTATGATATTTGGTGTGACTGCATGGCATCTTATTTTTGAACTTTATCGCAATTTGAACGCTACAATACATCAGAATCAGAAATTCGTCAATCGTATCTACAGAAACGGGGACCTGGAGAATACATCTTGTGGATATAATTGTCGTCTATAAAATTGAAAATATGATGCAATCTTTAGCGGATAGGAGCATCGATAAATCGGAACCTATACGGGGGATATAGAATTGGCATCTATTGTGCTGAGTGCGGAACGGACATTCTCCTAGCTTTGACCCAGTCTCAACTATAATTCAGACAGTTACGTGAAAGATAAAAGGATTTCGAGCACTGGGTCAGAGCCTATGGGAATCCGTCAGTGGGGGAGTATGATATGGGTGCAACGAGTATGCTATGAATGGATATGGATACTGTAGGGATACGGTATGTATATTCTGATTGGTTCTATTGGAATAAGCGCGCACACCGGCGTATCAGTCGGAAAGTTGGGTATTATACGATACAATGAAAGGCTAATTTGATGAGATAACTAAGACTTTGAGCTAATCTCTGGATTAACTCTGATATGTACTGGGAAAGGCAAAGGATTCGCCGACTCTTCTAGCTCAGTGCGGGCGGGTACTAAGGGATATGGTATTATGGGACTATCGAGAACAAAGAATTAGAAAAAGTAAGCATCTAGTGCGAGAGTCGACGAGGTGAATGGTGTCTAAACTAGGTGAAAGAATTCGCGGTACTAGATGGGCGCTAGGTTTTACTGGCCTAGCAAACGATGCGAGTGTATGTCTAACTATGAGTAATGTGATTGTGCCTGGCACAAGCGAATGAATAAGGAAGCTCCAACCCAACTCGCCTCTAGCAGTCCTTTTGCTCTGTAGTGCGAGAGGGTCGAGTCGGATCGGAGCTTGCCTAGTGCTCCCTTCGAGGGATTTCTGGGTAGGAATGCATAGAGAAAATGGTGGAATGTTCGCGAATAATACGTCAAGAAGACTCAAAATGGCAAGAAACAGCACGGTACGGAATGAATATGCCTAGCAGACTACAAGCGATAAACAGGTCTAGGCTAAGCAAAAATGGAGAAGGCAAGAAACGCGGACGGTCTAGAAAGAAATGAATGCAAAGAAACTCAGTGCCTAATAGACTGCAAGCAAGCTACGGTAATGCAATGCGAATGATTATAATGAGCGGCGCCTATGTGTCTAACAAGCGGCAAGCTATCACAGAAGTGAGCGATTAGCCTAAGCAACTGCAAGCGTTATGACAACGAATGAACTGGTCTAGGAGAACAAAAGATTAAGGATAAGGTGGATTATGCCTAGTACGCAGACGACAAACATGAGGTGGTTATGAGGAGAAGTAGATGAGAAACATGAAAACCGGAAGCCGGAAGCCGGATCCTGGACCAGAGCCGGCAATTAGCAGACGCCGTCCATGTCCACCTTCATGTCCATGACCGGCATGTGCTTCTCGTCCTGCTCGAGTCCGAACTTGACCTTGGTCGGGAGGGCCGTGTGCTGGGGCACGGAAGCCTGTAAAAATGAATTCTTGTCGAAATTTCGACGCGGGAGATATTTTTTCCGGAATTATAGGCGGGAATTTAAAAATTCAACAGCTACCGTACCTCATAGATGGACAAGGAGGTCAGCAGGGGGGGTGCCTGATCGTCAGGCACCCCCCCTACCATGTATAGGGATACATGGTCCAAAATGGGTTGGTAGGTCATGGTGGGCCATGACCAAGTACCGTACCCAATCGATCGTACAGTACCCAAAGATACCGTATATGACTACCGTAATACTCAGTTATCACGAACTGATTTTTTTGTTTTTCACCCACGTATAGGGGGTCATGGTCAGATATCGGTATAGGGTCATGGTGGAACTTGATCCTGAAACTTATCCCAATGTGTTCTACAGTATGCAATTATCGATTTTTGGCTACCGTAACCCTACCGTACCTCGGTTCGGCGTGTCAACTATTTTAGACTTTGGTCAAACTTTTGCCAAACTGTCTGAAATCGATGGGAAAAATTTTCTACCGTAATCTACAGTATGCTACCGTATCACTGACTACGGTATCGCGGTTGGGCATCGTGAACTGATTTTTTTCGTTTTTTCGTTCTAAAAATTCAATCTTTGTGCCTACATGCATAGTTCATCAAGGAAAATTTTTTTTGGGTACCACACTGTACCCTACCGTAATCCTACCGTACCCCGGTTCGGCGTGTCAACTATTTTAGCCTTGGGGCACACTTTTGCCAAAGTGTCTAAAATCGAGCTGAAAATTTTTCTACCGTATTCTACGGTAACCTACCGTATCCCCGGCTACAGTAATCGCGGTTGAGCATCGCGAACTGACTTTTTTCCCATTTTTTCGTTGAAAATATTATTTTCGTGCTGCCATACATTGACCATCGAGGTGGTACATATTTTCATGACTATTATTTTTTGGCTACCGTAACCTACCGTATCTCGGTTCCGTGTGTCACATTTTGGTTCTTTGAGTCAAACTTTTGCCAAAGTAATGGACGGTAATGGTAAGGTCGTTAGTTCGATGCCCTGCCCTGTCAAAAACCTCTGCCCTATTTTCTTGAGCCGTCCCCCAGCCCAAACTACCGTAATCAGAGCTTCGTGAGCTAACTTTTTCAAAATGAGTTTAAAATTCGTTTCTTTGTATATTTATGGGAAACTCATCGAACATATTTTTTTACATTGGCCATAGCAAATATAATACAGCTGGCTGAAGAATTAGGCTATCTAATTTAGATGAAAAATTATCGAAACTTCGAGAACGTCTCACACATTATTTTTAAAGTGCTCAGAAAAAATTTTTAAGGCCCAATAAATTTCGCGATCACCTTATGAATTTTATACTGCACCAAAGGGGATTCTAGAAGCTAGGAAATAATTTATAGGTCTTATATAATATTATATCGGTTCTGGATATTTTTTAATCAGAACCAGGGACCTTGTGAAGACTCTACAAAATTTTGGAAGCTCTAGTTTAGAAGTCTACAGGCTCAAATCACTTTCGAGCACAAAATTTCTGAAGCGTGCGCAGAGGCTGCACACTTTGAGAAGAATGCATCTGAGTAGGTAAAGAAAATCTTCTTTGATGCAAGAAACTGATTGGAGCCTGCGCACTCTAAACTGAATATTTTAGAGGTTCTTAGATTTTTTAGAGCTTCTTCTTCTAAACTAGAGCTTCCAAAATGTTGTAGAGTCTTCACAAGGTCCCTGGTTCTGATTAAAAAATATCCAGAACCGATATATTTTTT
>LS485058.1:173944-275591 GCA_900490705.1 Pristionchus arcanus
AAAAAACGAAAAAAATCAGTTCACGATGCCCAACCGCGATACCGTAGTCAGTGATACGGTAGCATACTGTAGATTACGGTAGAAAATTTTTCCCATCGATTTCAGACAGTTTGGCAAAAGTTTGACCAAAGTCTAAAATAGTTGACACGCCGAACCGAGGTACGGTAGGGTTACGGTAGCCAAAAATCGATAATTGCATACTGTAGAACACATTGGGATAAGTTTCAGGATCAAGTTCCACCATGACCCTATACCGATATCTGACCATGACCCCCTATACGTGGGTGAAAAACAAAAAAATCAGTTCGTGATAACTGAGTATTACGGTAGTCATATACGGTATCTTTGGGTACTGTACGATCGATTGGGTACGGTACTTGGTCATGGCCCACCATGACCTACCAACCCATTTTGGACCATGTATCCCTATACATGGTAGGGGGGTGCATGCACCCCCCTGCTGACCGCGTGCCCATCTATGCCGTACCTGGACGGGCATCTTCTTGACTGCAACGGGCGCGATCAGGGGCGCCTTCTGGACCACCGTGCGGCTGTCATGGTCGGGTCCATCCTCATAGGAGAAGGTGCGGTAGGCCTCGAGGGCGACCGAGCAGGAGACCACCTGCAAAGATCAAAGATCAGGGGGTTAAAGATCAAAGATCAACCAGTACCTGCACGGAGCGTCCGGGCGGGATGTAGATGATGTCTCCGCGCGTGACCGCCTGTCTCTTGACCTCCTGAATCAAATTTCGATTTGCGAAAAATAGTTAAACTCTTGTCGATTTTTCGACAGCGTTGCTAATTTGCCCGATTTTCGGCGCGAATTCAAATATTTGAATTCCTCATACCTGGTCGTTCTCGTCGACCTCGGCGATGACCCCGGAGCCGGCGACGAACACGGTGATGGAGGCGCATTCGAGCACGGGGAGGGGCTTGGGCTCGTCCATGGAGGCGGAGGCGGCGATCTGGAGAAAGTCTTGTTGGAATTTTGACAGGAAGCTAGTTTTCGGGAATTGTTGGCGCGAATTCAAATTTGAATAAATTCTTGTTGAAATTTCGACAGGGGAGCTATTTTTTCGGGAATCATTGGCGTGAATTTGAATTTGAATTCCTACCTGGATGCGGTGGAGCTGGAAGTCCTTGCAGTCGGGCGCGTACTCGTCGACGTGAGCGTGAGGGGCGGGCAGCGGCACGGCGGGCACGAGGTACTCCTCCGGGGGAGTCATGCGGTAGTTCAGGCACTGGAAATAAAACCACCGTAACGAAGCAGTACAGTAGGTCAGATTCAACTACAGTGGTTCCGAATGATAGAAATAATGGAGGTGGGAAGCGTCATGTGGTAGTTAAGGCACTGGAGGGGATCGGTATGTTTGTGAGGCAGATTGGGGTGCGGTAGGCCAGAACTATCATATATCACGAACACGGTAGGTCCAAAAGTACTGAGGACAACATGGTGGGTCAACCACTCACATCGATCAAGGCCTCACGGTCGATGTACTTGGGCGTGCACGCGGCGCGGATCGTGTTGTTCGAGCAGCCGACGCACTCGACGCACTCTGCAAGGGCCGGAGAATAAAACCCGGTTTTCAAAAAATACGACTTTTTGCACAGAGCCGTCAAATCCAAAGCACATCCGGTAAATGTCAAATCCGGTCTTTACCTCCGGACAGGTACGCGTGCAGCTCCTCGGCTGCATAGTAGCAGCACTCGCCGGGCGCCAGGACCATGTGGTTGAGGTAGAGCGGCGCGAAGATGCCCACGTCTCCGGGGAAGTCCTGGAAAACCGGATTTTGCGAGGGCCTGGAATTGCTGGAGCCGGAAAATTCGGGAAACCCGTGAATATAAAACGTACTCTGGCCATCTTCATGATGACGGCGACGGTGTCGTCTCTGAGCGCGCCGCGGACTGCAAAAATCGACGTTGAAACTTTGCAAACTTTTGTTGAAATTTCGACAGCTGAGCTATTTTTGCCGAGATCTTGGCGGGAATTCAAAAATATTTAAATTACCTCCGTTGCCGAGCAGCTCGAACAGCTCGAAGAGCATCTCGCGCAGCTCCTCGGCGTCCACGTCCATCATGCGCTTGAACATCTCGGCGAGCGCGATGCGGCACTGCAAAGCCGGGAATTAGAACCCGGTTTTCCAAAAAATCGTCACTTTTGTACAGAGCCGTCAAATTCAAGCGGGGTCCGGAAAGTAGCAAAGCCGGACCTTGAGGTGGGTCTGCTCGAAGCCGGCGCAGATCAGGTTGCGCAGCTTGTCGCAGTTGCCGGTGCCGAACAAGCGACGGAGGGGAGGGAAGGCTGCAATTTCGAAAATGGACTTCAGTAAGGACTCGATTTGCGCTCCCATCATACACTGATTCTGTAGTAGAAATAGAGTAAAGATGACGTAAAGATCAGGAACATTGCATTTATTTTGATCTGATCACAACTAATAAATCCCGCAACTTTCCGCGATAACGATAACAGGTTCGCGGAACGTTGTGACCGCACCCAACGGATACACACCAAGTACATCCATATTTTGGAGAACCGTGTTTTGCGCAGAGCCGGAACCGGAAAATGTTAAACAAACGAACCCTCAAGGTTCTCGAGCATCTCCTTGGCCGGGCGGAAGCCGCACAGCAGCTCGAACTGCGTGAGCGCGTAAGCGAGTTCTGCAAGGGCCGGAGTTTAGTCAGGGTCAGGAATTGTCGACAAGGCCGGAACCGTAAATTCCCCGACTGGGAAATACTTACCGGGCTTGTGGTGCTCATCTGGGTAGTTGACGGGGTCGCGAGCGTGAAGGCGAACGGCTTGCTCCTGAAACCGAATAGTTGGTAAATGCCGGTTCTGGGATTTCCCGGTCCCGGTCCCGGCTCCAGCATACCTTTGTGGGATGGGCCTGGATCGAGAGGGTGCGGTCGATGGACATCACCTTCATGATGAAGGGCAGGTGGACGTTGTCGCTGAAAATAATAATATAAAAATTGTCAAATTACTCAAAAATAATCGGAAAAGTTGGTCGTTTTCTACAGAGCCTTCTATTTATTCCAACTAGAGATAATATCGGGTGACTTTGGGAAAATAAACCAAATTTAAACCCAGTTACCGTCGGTTGTTGTTGGACAGCTTCTTGGAGCTTTCACTGGTGGCGATGTGTGTGGAGAGCTTTCTGCCAATAGATCGAACACGAGCCGGACCATCGGGATGGGTGCCCATCCATAGCTGCAAGCAATGGTTTGATAATTGCGGACCCGGAATTCCAGGCCCGTCTTACGCAGCGGAATAAGCTACAGTAAGAATATTGTACTCTAAACTCCATTAATACCCCTGTTGTATTCACGAACAAGCTACAATAACCCCACTATATCTCCAAAGCTATCTGGATAAGATATGGTACCACTAAACTACTCGCTACCGAAATAGGACTACAATGTTTCCCCACCGCATACCTCCGAGTACGGCTTCTTCTCGATGACGAAATCGGGATGACCGGCGGCGAAGAGTCGTGCGACTTCGGACTCGGCGCCCGTCTTGCCCCACTGGTAGTTCTGCAATATCGATTGATTACAGTAACGATCAGTTATCGCGGACTGACTTTTCCATAAAAAGCATGTTTCAGCACGAATTTGGATCATTTTAGGTGCAAAACATTCACAAAACGACTGATCAGAATACTGTAACGGTTATCACGAGCTGACTTTTTTTTCAATTTGGGCATAAAACAGGCATAGAAAAGACGAAATTGAGCCGAAAAACTCACATTGCAGTGGCAGTCGAGTCGCTCCATCTTGGAAGCTGATTAAAATAAGTTGGGATAAGTGAGGGGTGGATCCGGGAGGCTGATTGGCGATCTCAGAATCCGTTGAGTCTATACGAAGCTGCTTGCGAGGAGCTCTATCGACGCCCAAGTTGAGTTGTGCTGTAGCAAATGTGATTGAACCGATGACTAATTCGTCAAACGCGACAGTAAATACGCAATATCGATATGCACACATCGCGAACGCGCATAACGTGACACCCGCGCAGGGGTTCCTATCGCCGAAAATATGCCACTGTGGAATTGATAAGGAAAGTTCACTGCAGGGAAGTGCACAGTAGTTCCGCCTCTCGAAAACACCACACAACGTGGCCCGTTATCGATCAGCACTCATTGATTGGAGATATCCCGAGATATATGAGGAGGGATCTCGAGACAGCTCACTTTCGCTTTCTTGGCCTGGAGCGGCGCGGCTCACTGACCCCTATCGAGAGACGTGGAGGAGGACGGAGAGAGCGAGGAAAGTTCTAGTCTCTTCTCATCCCTTTTCTTGAGGAGATCAGGTAGTCTAAGATAGTGTGCGATCTAGGGAGACCTAGAGGAAGAGAGGGAAGAGGAATTCATATCTCCTGTCCTAGATCTCCGGCTGAGATTGAAAGGAGCGAGGCGAGGAGGGATCAAGGAATGATGCACTATTCCTCTTACCTCGAGGCGATCGGGGCGCTGGGGACACCCGGGTAAGGACACTGTACTAGTACTACTCCGGTACCCGTAGAGAAATTGAAGCCCAAATCTGGTGGAATACGGCGGGCGCTCTACCATTCTCTACCGTAACACCACGGGAAGGCTGGAAGAAGTCAGTGGGAAGTAGTAATAGTACTACTGTGGTACTATGACCTACAGTAACCGACCTACCGTAGCCTACAGTACCCCGGAACCAGTAGGTACGGTAGGCGGCGAACTACCATATTCTACAGTACCCCAGAATGAGCAGTGGGGGAGGTCAGTGGGCAGCAGTAGTAGTAGTACTGTTGCCCACTGATGAGTTGCACTGTGGCAGGCAGCGACCGTTTTATACCCGGGAAGTGTCCCGCCCCTCTGAACCCTCCCCCTCCATTTTCAAAACCCTCCTCATCGCGCAAAAAAGAACTACTACTCGATATGAGATAAGGGTGGTGCCTCATCCTTTCGCCCGACTCGAGTAACAAGATCTAGACCATCAGCAACTGAGATTACGGTAAGTGAGAGGCGAGCAATCTTTTAGCACCGCGAAAAAGTACAGGATATAGGAGGATAGATAAGAGGGAAAGCTGGAAAAAGGGGCGATCAGCTACGGAGCTTGTGTGAAAGGATGAAAGGTTGGGGAGAAGTGGAGAGCGAAAGAGAGAGATGAAATCGAATGTAACACGCCGTACTAGGTAAGCTGGGAGAGACGAAGAGAGGGGGAAGCGCGCACAAGTGCAGAGAACTGTAGAAGGAAAGGAAGTATCTACCTCGATAAGATCATATTCAGCGTCCCCAAGGTCATGAGGTTTATGGGCTGATGTAGGCTTGGGATTTTAGAAAAGAGGTTGAAATTAGCATGAGAAAGCCATATCTGATCTGATAAGAATTGAATTTTCGAAAATGAATCAAAATCAGAATCAAAATGAAATCTCAATGAGTAAAAATGACAGATGACAATGACAGGTTCAAGTTATGATCTGAAGATGTGACGTAGACTAGGAATGTCGAAACTTGCTCCAAATTTAGCCTTACATCACAAAACAATCAGCACCTTCATTAGTCCAAGTGGTGTCCTAAAAAAGCATGACTTCAAATGAAAGGTAATTGCCACATTTCTCAAATTTCCCGATGAACTTTGCTGCACCATCAATCATCTAAAGGCCAATCGTTTTACCAAAAACCGAATTGAGAGCTCCTCGACAGCGTATGAATGAGGAAATGCGTAGGCAGAATGGGCTCATGATCATCTGCGTCTCTTCATTTGCCATGCTCTCTCGCCTGCTCTCACCGGCAAAAGGACTAATTAAGTAAGACGGCGGGGCCAACACCCCGATTAATGCGCTACAATAACTCACTCGGAGCGAATGGGCTACAGTCTGTTGGGCTCACACAAGTACTCGAATGATAGGAGACCATTCGATGGCAGCCAAAGCAATTCAATTCCTCATCTATCTCCTCTATCTCGAGATGGCTTCGTTGTCTCTTCATTAAGCACACTATTTCGCTGGTCAGTCTGTTGAAATAGCAGTCAATCCTACCCGCATCTCGAGCCGCGCGCACATTCCTCACTAGTGATATGATCCGGCCTAATCATAATCCTGTTTCACTGCCGCAACCTCGAGATTGTATCATCATAATCACGAGAGCTGCGATTAAACGAAAGTTTGATCACCAGTCTAAGATCCCCTGCGAAGAGTGCAAAGTCTAGCATCATTAACATATTTCCTTTCGAGAAGATATCAAAGCGATCAATAATCAAAGGTGAGGAAATGGGAAAGCAAAAGAGGTAAGGAGGCGCACGGATCTCTTATAGCCCTCAAGGATGAGTCAGTGAGAAAACTTGCGGATAACCGGTGGCGAGCGAAATTGATTGAATAGCGCAGAAACACTGTAAGTCAGGCGCAAATGAGTCAGAAAACGTGTCAAAATGGGATGGATTGTGAAAAACGCTTATTAAAATTGTGTTGGCAATGAGACAGTCAAAAAATGAGGCGCCAGGAAAATTTCGTATGATGGATGAACTGGGAGGGCCGATAATCCGCGCATTCCATCTCTGAATGAACGGCAGGATGCGCCTAAGGCACTTCCTGCGAAGCGGCATGGACTTTGTCCTAGTGGAGAAATTGCAAATTAGAAAGAGTCACTCATTAATCCCGAGCAGAAAGAGTGAAGATATCTCCGGTGTAGGATCGTGAATAGAGAATGGAGATTGGTATCGGAATGAGGTCCCGCCACTCTGACCGGTGAGAGAGTGAGTAAAAGGCAGAGATTGCATCCTGACAGCCCTAATCGGGATGAGATTTCTGCTGAAATGCTGCGAAGATGCTTGGCCGATAGAGCAACGCATAGAAATCGCGCGTCAACTTTGTCGAGTTGGCACACCGGGTTTGTGACGAAACCTTCCCATGCAGCGGTGAAAGGATCTGTGCGATCCTACGCATTTCTGGACAGTGAAAGGGAAGTGAATTGTGCAGTATTGCTGATCATGGACGAAAGATGTGAACTAACTGAGGAATTTCAGGTAACGATGAGCAATAGACCACAACAGTGTAAATATCGGATATACAACGGCGCCATACCGAATATTTCTTGCAAACGATGCTCTGGAATGTCCTCAGGGTGACAAAAATTCAGCGCGCACAAATAAATATGTCTCTATTCCAACGAATCAACACGCGCTGTGTGACAACAGCGACATGCTAGAGCGTAACGCGAGTATGACCAAATTGTCCGCAAACTATTGACAGGTATATCCTCCGGGGGCCAAACGCATATCATTGCAATGCAAAAGGTCGCGCGCAGAGCGATACGGCTGTCACCTTATTCCCCTTTCCACTCCTTCCCCTTTCCCTATCTATCCCCTCGCTCTGCCCGGCGCGAGTTCAAGGCCGGAACTATATCACTGATCTGGCTCTGATAGGATAACCCCTCGAGGGTGGCTATTGATAGGGGATCACGAGATCAACCATATTGTAGAGACAAAAGAGATGGACAAAACTCCAGAAGTCTTCCTGTCTGGAACGAGTGACGGACCCAAACGCAATTTAACGAGTGCAAGCGTGGAATAAATTTCCAATCGATAGGAATGACTCAAGCGACGGACAAGCAACCACGAATGAATCAATTGAAGGCAATTGCATCATGCTAATGCACTTGCTCGAGCTAAAAACTCCTTCTAGGAGCCGAATAACGAGTATTTTACTAGCTAACTCTCTCGTTAACTCTGCGTTCAACCTGTAACTTTCTGTGTTGGAGTTTGTGCTTAGCCGAAATATGCAAGATCTGATCAGTTATCGATCGGTTGTGATACCGTATCCCTTATCAATCTTCAATCTCCGCCGAACTCGACCGGTCTCACTGCGTCACACTCGCACACAACACACTCAAGCTGTTCTTATTCTCATCTATCTATCGAAAATCGGTTGGTTGGCCGTTCAGGGAGAGGAGAGGGAAGAGGAGGGAAGAGAAATGGAGATGAGATAGTTGTGTGCCATTAGTGTGCTGCTGCTGTGGAACGATAGTTGACTGGGCTCCGAAAGTACAGTAATTACGGGAATAAATCGATTGTTTAGTGTACGGTAGCCCTGCATGACACTTGATTTATCGCATACTCGTTCGGTGGACTCGAGTGCTGAAATTATGGTAGCTATTGCAGATTTTTTATGAGCAATTTTCAGGTAGCAAACATAATTAGGTAATCGTGAACGGGTTCTTACTAACGATGACTCATCTTTCTGGTTCTCAGATATCAATAACTGAGAATGAATTGTGTTTTTAGTTCGAATTCAGAAAGCTAGAAAAATATTGTTTGAGCTTGATGTTTTCTTCTAACTGCAGCCCAATAGTGTAAATATTTCAGAAATAACATTTTCGATTTTTCTATTTTTTGCTTGATTGATTTATTATTGATTTAATATTCAGTTTTGTCGTTGTATTACGCAATAAAATCAAACGTGTCGTACGTCTCTGCACCACAAAGATCATAGATGAAACTTTGATTGCAGTAAGCTCGCTTTCTCAACTCGTGCCTGCCACCCAGCCAGCCTGCGGGAGATGACCCGCCTATTGACCTACTGGACTACGTCCTCCTGTTAATTGATCATTGATCTCATTTTGAAATATCGGCCCAGCTCCTCATGCCACCATTTCCTCTGTCGAGCGAACTGGAAACAAGTAGAAAAAGCGCCAAGATGATCGCTATCTCGAAATTTGTCGCAAAAAGAGCCAGTAGGAAGTAAAATGGTCTCAAGAAGCGTCGATCGTTTTTCTCCCATCGAAAGTCAGCCGATAACGGAGGAATGTGGATGAGAAGGGAACGGGTTATTGAGATTGACCTTATCGAGAGCGAAGCGAGATAATATTGCAAACACCAGAAAAAAAAGTGTATTCATTTTTCGGTTGTTTGCAATGGGCAGAATACTGCAGAGATGTCATTAAATCACAATCAAACCGAGATCTAGGTTTTCATGCGTCCTCGATTAGACGTTTTTGGCATGAGATCTCAGCTTCGATTAGTAGTCAAGTTCCAATCGAGATAAGGATAGTTTTTTAGTCACACTTAGTCAGATTTCGGCGATCCGTGATAGATTGCGAACACTTCACGTGAAATACGCTCAGTGAATGGCATGCCCAGTGTATCAATTCACTAAAACATAGTTGGAGCTGAAGAGCTGATAAATTGGAGTTGGAGCAGAATAGTTCGAACTTCTCTCATGCACGTGAAATGATCACAATTAATTTGAAAGGTCGCTTAGATCAAACCAAAGTGACCTCTAATCGACCTCAATCGAGCAATGCACAGATAATCAACGCAAAATGTTGCTTGGAAATGGACCTGAAAGACATCCTAACGTAATTCGATTGCATGTTACGTTCAGGTTGGTTAGGGTAGTAAACACTTTTACTCACTACATGTAAGCACAAACCTTCATTAGCAAGAATGCTAGAACAAATATCGATTGTTCAATACCACGGGGCAGTAAAGTGTCACCATCCAAAAGTGAGACTCTCCCGCCAATTTGAATCGCGACGCTTACTCGTAATGTATGAAAAAAATTTCAACAAATAATCAAAATCGTTCTTTCAAAGCACACAAATGAATGATTCTCATGACCGCAGAGGGAATAAACGTGAAGGCGGAACGGAGGAGGTAGTGGATTTTTTCTTGATTATTGAAAATGTGAATGAGCTAATTTAGAATTTAGTAGGAAAAATAACATCCATAACCATGACGAGGCCCTTTAATTTTTCCAGAGGAATGCGACTAAACGAAAACATGATGATGACAGTGTTGAATCGGATGGATTCGGCCCAAAGGTAAGTCTGCTGTGGAAATACTTATCTGGTGCCACTAGCCAAATCAAAATGTGATTAGTAAGTTGTTTTTTTCAGGATTATCTGTCACGGCTTCCCGATGACTGTTTACTGGAGATTTTCAAGCATCTGACAAGGCATGATATTTCATTTCCATCATAGACTTGGATGCTCAACGACTCACCATTGCTTGAAATAAAAGTGCAAACAAATACATAAATAATTAAGTTTCAGATCGAACCTACATCACATTATGACTGTGAACAAGCGAATACATTCTCTGTACTCACATCGGTCATTGGAAAATATTAAATGGAAGGGAGGCCATCTTTCTATCTTCACGGTATAGTTGATTTTCAATCATTTTATCAACTTTTTGAATATTCCTAGCAAAAAATGCAAATTTCAGACAAAAGTGGGATACGCATTCAAACTCGAGTTTCCGTTCATGCGCGATTGCTTCTTTTCGTATGAAGTCTCCAAAAATAACAACGGCGCGTTTATTGAGAGCAAATTATACGGGCACAATCTGTCCCTATTGGTATGATTTCATTGATCTATTTACCTTTTTCTGGCTTTAAATCGATTGATTTTCAGAAAGAAAGGGAGAATCATGATTGGGACATTCCGGATCAGCTATTTGATGCCCTGACGGATATTTTGCGAGTGCATGAAGCGAAAATTGTGCAAATTGACATGGTAGCTTGGACGATTCTCCAAATTTAGAAAAATCACTTTGAGATTCGATTTGATGAATCGATCACGACAAAGCTTCAAATTGTGCTTTGTGGACACAAAACAGAACGCCTTGAGTGTTCTCACCTATTGTTTACTGATGAATCGAGGAAATGGTGATTTTATTAATATTATTTTTAATTTTGAGTAATTGAATTGATTGCAGCTTGGCTAAAATCATGAAAGACATTCAATACGTGGAATTGAGTCGCATGAAATCTCCATTGAACGAAGAATTCTTGTGTGAGATTGGCCAATCGAAACTGCGCAACAGAATGTTCCAATGCAATTACTATGCGCCTTTACAAGTTAGTAATTTCATCTTCACGAAAAAGGGGGGAAATTTACTTTTAGTCCGAGTATTTTCGCCCATCCCAATCGATTCTTCAACATCTAATCAACTTTCGAACGCTCGACGCCGAAATTATGATCCTGAACAGCGCCTGGGTGCCGGAGCTCTTGATGGTACATATCTAAATGTTTACATAAACTTTTTTTCAAAAATATTTATTTTAAAATATTTTTAAAAGATGCGTATGGACCGCATGGAGGGCAGAATGGCGTTTGGAACGTGGAATTTCGAGATCGATCAACCGCTATCTTCCACTGTCATCATGAAGCACCTGCGGAACGACTACAGGGTAGTTATTTTTTTTAATTATTTTTTTTTAATTAAAATTAATTTTGCAAAATGTTCATCATTATAATAAAATAATTACAGTTTTCGCACGGCGATGCAGGCGTATTCAAGATCGACGGAGTCAGAAATGGAAGGGGCGCTCGGTTCTCTTGCAAAAGAAACAACAACACGCACTCGTTGACTGTGCATTTTCGATAATGCTATTTCAGGAGTATTTGTATTTCATTCATTTATCTATATTCACTTTTTTCATTTGTATAGTATTTCATGCCTAGTTGTTCGTAAAGATATTTCATAAAGTTCGATCGTTGCAACTGCCATTCTACTCACACAAGGTGTCAGAAGTGATTTATTCCCGGTCAAACTGAAAACGGCTTCGAACAGTTCGAGCGGAAGTTCCAGTAGAGAGGGCATTGCGAAATGAGTGGCAATTCAACAGCCGATGAGACTCGTAGGACCCGCTCGCAACTTTTCGATCTCATAATTACACGCTATTGCTGAGCCCTCCCATGCCCTGCAGCATTTCTCAGTTGAGCAAACGCTTGAACACATAGATAAGGAATCAGCATGATACCGTTATTTCTATCATGGTTCTTTTCACTTTCACGTCAGAGATGGGCCAGGTCGTTCATTGAGTGATTTACTCAAGTGACCCGCTCGAGTCAACACTCAAAAAATCAACACTCTCACCTGATTGGATGTATGGTTCACGCTATACTTCCTTCAGAAATTTTTTGTCACGTAAATTGAGCACGCTAGAATATGTTTCAGACGATGGACTTAAATTTGCGAAGCTATTCCTCTTCGATTTTCTTCGTGATCATCGGAATTTACTCACATTTTCTATTTTCCACAAAAATTTGTCATGTTTCGCCATTTTCCAAGTGAAACCGTTTCAGAAAGTTTCAAGGGGGATTTTCTCTCATCTTCCCCCAACTCCAACTGTGACGTCGATTCAGCTACTCTTCGCTCATTCACTCTTCTTTTTTGTTTGCTACTCCTTTGATTGTCCGTCCACTTCACTCTTCTTTCTCTTAGATCTCCCGCTTACTCGCTGATTGTTAATCCTCGCACTTTTCGTTCTCCCCTCCCCCCCCCCAGAATAACAGCAACGTCTCATCTGAATTACCCAATATCGGTAATTATTTATTATTTTCCTTCTCGCACGTGATGCTGCAATTTTTGTAATTCTCCTGAAATTTCTACAAAAATTAGATTAACTTCAGTATATGTTCGAGTTTTAACATTTTGTGATACAAGACATCATAATTTTAGACCGATGAGTTGTTGACTCTCCGGTGGGTATAGGTCGGTTCAAGTGCTCATTCACCGCTTCTTTTTGTTTGCTAGATACTCTTTTGATTGTCCACTTCACTCTTCATTCCGTCATTCCCGCTTCGCTTGATGATTTCTGATCTCTGATCTGATTACTAGAATTTAGATTATTCTATTCAACGAATTTATTCTTCACTAGGAAATTATTTAAATGCTATTCCCACTGTCTGTCCACTTTTCTCGTATCTCCTCTCTATCTACCGCTCGCTACATTCATGGATTCATCTCGGCATTCATCTTTGCTCTCATTCTTCTAAAACATCATAATTATTGAACGAGCTTCATCAAATCTCAATTGGCATCATGATGTGTTTCACTTGTATGGCATAAGCCATTTGTTGTCGTCGTTTTAATAGTGGTCGCGATTGACGACGCAAAATAAACAAAAAAATAAAATAAAGCAGATTTCTAAATTCACAGTCGCTAGCAAGCATCTTTGCATTGTGGTTTAAAGGGACCCGGCAGAGATAGACGATTTAATTTTATATGAAAGAGAATGTTATTTATGGACTATTGCCAAAATTTTAGAATTTTTAAAAAATTCTAAATATTTAAAAAGTCCAAAAAAACAAAATATGGTGTGAGTGCATGGTGTGTTCTCCGGGCATGCCTATTTCCTAATTTGGCACGTTGCCAACTTTTAATTTTTTTTCGAGTTTTCGGACTGGTGGTATTTTCTGCTTTGGCGGTGTTTTTGTCTATATTTCGCTGTTAATATCGTACCCGATCTTTTATATTTGAAACCAATTTACATTGTCATGTTCATAGAGTAGTTTTACAAGTTTTTATTCATTTGCACATGCCCAGATGAACCTCAAGTACGCATGGCACCGAGCGGATCGTGCTTTGCGTTGTACTTGAGGGTCATCTGGGCATGTGCAAATGAATAAAAACTTGTAAAACTACTCTATGAACATGACAATGTAAATTGGTTTCAAATATAAAAGATCGGGTACGATATTAACAGCGAAATATAGACAAAAACACCGCCAAAGCAGAAAATACCACCAGTCCGAAAACTCGAAAAAAAAATTAAAAGTTGGCAACGTGCCAAATTAGGAAATAGGCATGCCCGGAGAACACACCATGCACTCACACCATATTTTGTTTTTTTGGACTTTTTAAATATTTAGAATTTTTTAAAAATTCTAAAATTTTGGCAATAGTCCATAAATAACATTCTCTTTCATATAAAATTAAATCGTCTATCTCTGCCGGGTCCCTTTAAACAACTAGTTGTTTTGTTACCTTTCAAAGTCTACTAACTTGACAACTACTAACACGAACTTGAAACTTGGAAATAGAAACTGACACGAGTGATGGACAATTTCTTCGTTCAGGCACCGCACTTGGGCCGGGAAATTATGAAAGATGAAGCATTAATGAACGAACTATCGAAGAAGGCCGAATTTCTCGATTTCGGACCCATTCTTGAGGTCGATCAAATCCACCAAATATACAAGGTAATTGAAATGAATCGTCGACTACCGTAATTCCTCTACGTGCTTGACAGTCTATCGAAAACTGACTTTTCTTAATCTTTATTGATCATTGATTGAACATCCTGCTTTTTTCATGAGCATGGACTCTAAAAAAGTTAAGACAAACAACAACGTACGAGTTTTTCACAGAGTTTGTCTTGTGATAGCAATAGTGTTCGAAAACCGATCGTCTCTTCATTCCCCATAGTCTCTCAGGGTTCAATATGATCGAAAACACAAAGTCAATGACTCTTTTGCAGAATATTCTAGATGATTCGATGAGGGTTCGTCAACTCATGGTCAGACGCATAGAGAAAACAACCAGATTAGCATTTCTTAAACGTATCGGCATCATCTTCTACAGCAGAAAAGTGCACTGGAATAGAGATATCGAGGTGTGAAAATGTACCCATACCGAAGGCTTATTTTTTCGCTAAAAGACTAACACGCTATAAATTTAGTATTACCGCTAACAGTTGCTCTTTTCTCGGCTTCATTTTCGATAGCCATTACGAAATGCGTTACACATTGTATAAAACGCAAAGCACCTTTTGCAGGTGTACAAAACGGCCTACTGCCCGACGCACGACCGCTTCGACGTCTTCGCCGGTCGACTGCAAATCGTTTTCGATGACGATACGCGTGGATATTTCGACTCGAGCCTGAGGATCGTTAATCATCCAACTGAACGGGCCATGAAAGAGGCTCTTTATCAAGTCATTTGGACTGCCGAGGATGAAGAGTGAAAGTAGTAGTATTATACCGATTGTGTACGGGTCTGGATGATTACCGATGATTTTAGTCATTGTTGTAAGCATTGCTTGTACAACACTTCTTGTCAAATTGCAAAGTAACGGAGATAAGGAATTACCACTCTATTTATTTGAAACGACCAATAAATCAACAGTAAATAGAACATACGAATAAGCCGTAAAAAATATCACATGTCTTTCATTATTTTGGCATTATTCCACTTTCTGGCTCGTGTGTGAAAAGTAATAGAACAATACAATATGATCTCACGAAGAGTGTTTATTGCGAGACAGACCAGCGCACTCATACACTGTATCGCGCGTGTAACGCAATTGATTGCAGCCGTACTTTGACGAGGCCGAGTGGCTAGTGGTATGGGAGAGAAAGGATGCTGGTCGCAGCCAAACGGATTGGATGCGACACGAAGTCTGCATGGTAAGTACTATTTTGTGTCGTTTTTTTATGTTCTCATTCTCTATTTATGAGTTTGTATAATATGGCTGAAGCATTTCCGGAAATATTTCCTAGTTGTCGAGATAAATTGCAAAATTCCAGAAATGCATGGCTCCACTCATGGAGGAATACTTGAAGAAATGGTACGATCTCACGACGTCGCGGTCACTGAACATGACGGTGAGTGTAGACACAATGATGGACTACTACTTCTCCGCCAGGCTGAAGCGGGTCACTGATTTGATTACGAGAGGATTTACAGAATTACTATTAGCATGATTAGGATTAACAGTTATTTGCGTCATTTGCTTTATAACTGTTTTACCACTCATAGATTTGGCCTAGCCCGCGACAGCTCTCTTTAAAATGAGTCATTGTCTTTGACCAACACTCTTATACAGGGCGCTGACCACGTGAGCTCAGCGACGTGTCTGCCGAAGACTCCGGATCCCACGAACCCCCGAAGCGACACCACGACGATGGAGCCTCTGCTAGACAAGAAGGTCTTCCTTGCGCCTCGTCCCTACGCACTCGCACAGCCCGTAAGTTTTCATCAAAATATTTCTAAAAAAACCGGTTTTCGAGATTTGGTAGTATATAAACGAGGGTTTATCTAAGCATTGTGAAAGAGCTAACCCTTTTGATTCTGTAAGTCTCTAGCATGTCTCTAATAATTAGATAACGATTTCCTAAGAAATAAGTTTGTTTTTGCCCACGCTAGTAGGAATATTTTTTTGTTGTTTTTTTCACGTATGTTTCCATTAAGAGCCCACTGTTCGTGAATGAGCCGGTGGGCGAAATCGTCGGCTACCGTAATCACAACAGCATACACTCACTGAGCGACCTCAACGATGTAAGTACTCAATCTGAAACACTTTTCATTATGATTTCACGAGGACTGTTTTTTGCGAGAACAATCATCGCACTAATACGCTTTAGCGCGTGTTACGTAATAGATTGGTTGCAGCCGCAGTTTGCCGAGGGCCAGTGGCTCGTGTTGTGGGAGGAACAAGTAGCGGGTCGTAGCCAAACGAACTGGCTGAGTCACGATATATGAATGGTCAGTACGATTTTGTGTAATTGATTTTGATTTTGTGATTTTATAATTTTGTTCAACATAATTTATCATAGCAGCTTATATGAACGTGAAACATGAACAAATTATTAGTGTATCTTTGTGCCACTAAATTTCATCGGAAAAGTCGCTATTCCAATCCCCCTCATCTTCTTCCTGTCCCTCTCCTGCCATCATTCTATCAAATTCAATCTTGAGGACATCAAAAAGGTCGTCCTCTGGGGCACCGATCCTTTTCATAAATCGTTTGTCCTCGTATTCGTCCCTCATATGCCAACTCTCCACCAGTATCTAGGGGGAAATGTACTAGTGCATATACTAGTCAAGCTATACCTCTTTTCTCCAAGGATGGTCACCCTCGCTCATCTTCCTCTTTATACTGATCGCTATTCTACCCTTTCTTGGAAGAAGAGTATCTCCTATTTCCTCTCGTTCGCCGACAATCTCTCCATAAGCCAGCGAGTTATAATGCATCACGGCCAACTTCATCTTTCTGTTGTAGTAGCGCGGGGAGCTAGGAGAACATGTTTCGATGATTTTATTTCCTAACAGTAAATATAGAATGACCACTCTCCTGAATAAAAACTGATCCGCCCATATTTCACTGATGTTTTGTTTTTAATGTGCCCATGTTTTCATACGTAAGATAAGTTGCTTACTTGGAGAAACGCTTGGGTGAGTACATTAGGGACAATGAGTGGAAGCATTCACAAATTGCAGTGCCAGCACCGGAAGTAGAAGCGAGAAATGCTTTCTCGAATCGAGGAGAGAAAAGCATAGCATAGATAAGCTTATATTCGGGCGAGTCCACCTAATATTGCGATTAATTAAAATAAATAAAACCATATTTTTTTTATTTTATGTAGCACATTTTTGCGAATGACTACCTTGATGCGTTCCTTCTGGGTCTTGGAGTTCGCCTTATTTCTCTTCACCACCTTCCCTTTGACCTTCTTCATCCCTTTGTTCGATGCCCGGGATGTGGGATGCATGCACTTTGTCACCAGTTTGAACTGGTCCGACTAATAAAAAAATTTTGCAGAACATAATAAGGCGAATATAGTAACCTTGTTCCATTTGTGAGTTCCACAGCAGTGATATATGAACGATTGAACGTATTCAAGGGCCAATTGGCGATCTTCTTTTTTCGGATATCTCTCGTTTATAAAGTACAAATGGTTAAAGAACTGCTTATACCATGACGATAGAAGTGGAGATGTATCATCGTTTTTCATCCCCTAGGTGTATAATTTACGAAAATCATAATTCTTACTCACTTTCCACCACTCCTTTCTCAGAGGCTTCTGGATATGCCAAAAGTCCCGCTGCGTTTCAATGTCCTTTAGTTTCGCATTTGCTCGAAGGCGGCAGTCAACCATTGCATTCGAGTCAGTTATTCTTGCTCTAGTAATCATGATATCAGAAATAGGCGGAATATATTTACAGCGACGAAGCTCTTATGCTCCCTTTTGTTCTAATAATATAACACACTCCATCTTATCTACTAGCCAGAGTTCGTACCGACTTAGATACATTGCTCTTACCGTAATCCTTGAAGATATTGTTTGGCGGATGACATTTTTTCTCAAAGTTTGCATTAGATAAATTGATTACCTAATCTTGAAGCCATCATCGACCAGTTCCTCTAGAACTTGCTCACTTCCAAAAGACTCCATCCGACACGATTTGGAATCTACATTAGTTATACTAGGGATATTATATTAATTAATCAACCAATTCCAGGGTCCTTGACGGAGAGCGAAGCGGCAGCAATGATGAGGCGGAGAGCGGAGTCGAATGCAGTAACTTTGCAGTTACTAGCACAGTATCCAGGCGAGTCGTATTGTCCGTCTAATGCAACAACTATTCCTTCCTCCTATATGAGTAATTGGAAAATATAGCCTGCGAGATCTATGTTACCGGTGCCAATAACTTCGAAAGGTTGCGCGCATCCTTCTCCCACTGACAATACACCCGATCGATTGCGGGAATTGCATAATGGCGAATTGAATCGCGCATTGAACGATCCTTCGGGGTTGCTATTTGTAGGAGTTCGCACAAATCAAGCAATCGCTGGAAAACCACTAAGTAAATGACTAGATAATAGGAAAAATTACCGGAAGTGGAGTTCCCGTAACGAAGGCAGCGACGGGAAGGGATTGATTCAACTCGTATACCGTACTCTTTCCCTTTCCTTTCTTTGGTTGGCTGTCCCAACGGAACCACACATTGCATCCCATGCACTGATACGTTACCGAGACCGCGCTTGCAACCTGTTTCCAGCACGTGGATGTCTGATCTATGAGTCCTCCGCACTCCTGACATCTACGAAAGAGCGATTCCATCTTAGGCCTTGCGATGAGGAAATATTTAGCGTTGATGTTATCCTCCTCTTCCTCCTTTTCCTCATCTTCATGTTCGGTTTCACTTGGTTGGGAATTCATAGAAGGGCGGTAGGAGGATTCCTACAAATGCATTGAAATACCCTAATTCACCCCCTTGCAAACACAAACCGCTCTCTCGAGTGTAGGGACACTGGAAATAGCTGAATCCATTCGCATAGGTTCTACATTGCCAATTCCAGATGGATTCATCGCTGGATCGATGTCAAGTTGGCTGAGCGAGAGCGAAGGAAAGGAAAATGCAGACTGGAATGAACTCATCGTCATTTGGAGCACTAGAGAGGTCTAGGAAAGGAATCTAATTTCCTATCTTCACCATTCGTAGCTTTCTTAGGATTCAAATGTACAAAATAGGATTTTTTCGTTTCTACTATCGTAAATTTAAACAATTTTAATCCCCGTGTTGTTTGTTGAATAAATATTTCAAGTGAAAGTCAATTGTTACTATCTACAGTACCTCTCCATCTAACGGATGTTCTCTCTTTGTGTTAACATAATCGTCATCCATTCCAGTTGGCCAATCATTGTCATCCTGATGTAGAGATACGGTTTTTGGGAAAGGTTAAATATTGCAAATAACCGTATAATCTATCTATGATTGCCTCTAGTGTTTGGGTTTCAATAATTTAAAAACAAATGAACTTGAGTGTCTTGTCCATCTTTTAAAAAACAATAGGTATTGTTTTCATTTTGCATTTTTAATGCCTTATTACTCCTAGTGTCTTTCTGTGATAGTGAATAATGTCTTAACTGTACTCCCCTGTTCATTCCCTTCGACTGCTCTTCCCTCGACGCTGTCATCGACAGTACTATCTTCCAGATTGGTAATCTTGCGACGTTTCTATGAGGCGCATTTCTATAGCAATTTTGGAAATTACAACAAATACCTCCTGCACATTATCCTCATCTACTGGTCGAATACGAGTAGTCTTTAAAGTCATTTAATACGTAATACTCGTCAGAGGAAAAACCAAATACCTTAGGCGCTCCATGCTCGTCGAAATGAATGGGACACCATCGAATGTCCTCCTTCGCGTCTATCCTAGATCTTATCGATTCCAATTCCCTCTTACTACTATCATCATCCAAGCCAAGTGACTCCACCCAAAGCCGCTGATGGGCAACCTTCGAATTGGCAGGGAAAACGCGCGTTCCGATCGACGACGTGCCACATCGAGTACACTTTCGTACTCGTTGCTTGAGCATTCTATGCTAAATGTCATTAAAAGTTTGTTTTTTTCAGTCTCAGGACGCGTTAATTAGAACATTTTTTTCGATTAAAATCAATGATAAAGGTGCGCAAGCATGATTATTGTCAGTTTATTACGAGTAAAAAGCGAAATACTGGCTCGATCGACGTTTAGCAATGTTGTCATGTTGACAACATCGAACGAGTTTAGCCAAACAACTTGCGCAGAGCACGTTCCAACGAAAATTTCTCAACCAAAATCAGTGCAAAAGGTGGTCTAGAGTGACTACAATCATATTATAACAGGTAATTATCAAAAGAATTGCTCCATCGCAGGTGAGTAATTCCGAGAAAGTCAGACGTCTAGACCAAGGAAGCTTCAAAACTCGCGCAGAACACGTTTCAAACGGAATTACGCAGTCAAAATAGGTGCAACCGATAAGCAGACGTTAGTAGGACAGTGCTAACCCACAAAATATGAAAAGGGAAACTTAAAACTACCGAACAACAGTGAAAACTAAACAACTGAACCGAAATCTGTGAAAACTGATCTGTTTTGCAAAATTCCAACGATCGCGACGACTTTTGGCAAATAGGCTTGCCCGTAGAACACACCACCGCACTCATACAGTAATTACACTATAATTTTATTTAATTTTTAATTAAGTAATTAAATATTTTTTAAAAATATTTTTTTTGCTAATCAGTTCAGAATGATATCCTCTACGAAATATGATCACATATGGAATCGATGTCAGATCCCTTTAAGCGGAAACTTATTCTATCATCCCCAATCGTCATTCGCATTTCAACCATGGAGTACACTCACAGTTGTATTTAGACGCCAGTTCAACCAAGTAGCATCCCCGGTGATAAGTGTCATTTCGCACGAAAAAAACATCTCTGATCCCTCATCCAATTGCCAGCCGCAAGCCGGCTCAAGAATCTCTGGAATGTGTGACGACGCCCCGGGGCTTTGTAACAATTTCACTACGCGCTAGACTAGGGAGAGGCGAGAAATGCTGCATGCCCTCTAGTTGATGACAAGCTGCTCTCTTCATTTTACACGCTCTCTCGCTGCTCTTACCGGTGAGAGAGCATTGCGAAAGAGAAGAGTATTTCATCTCACCCAGCATATGTTTCAGCTGGGGGCCTTTAGATCGTGTGCTGATCGCTTTTTTGATCATCCTCATCTATCTCATTCAACCAAATTTCATCATTCGCGAGCACTGTCTGTTCATTATGCGTGATGTCTGAGTCTTAAAATCGAGCGAAGGGCAAATTCTTGAGAAATATTCGATGACTCATCCCTAGCGTCTCGCATTTCATCGATGCCTCGCGGGAGTTTTCCACTGGAAGCGCTCCTCTGAGGAGTTTGAGATGTTTTGATGACGTGACTGCTTCCGGAAATTGTTGAATAATATATTCGTGCCATCCCTGTCCTGCTATATCAGACATGCGGAACCGAACAATAGCATTCCTTTCATATCTGCATAATATTTCACGGATAGCAAATTTCGAATCCTGGAATGAGTATAGAAATAGTAGCTTCTTCTCACGATCTGGCAATGAGGAACTAGGAAGGGGAGGGGTGGCAGTCGTTTCTAATTGGGTAATTAGCAAGGGAATGTGGAAATGACAGAGAAGAGAAGTTGCACCTGGTGGGAAGCACGTAGTTTTTAGGAGTTCCTTATGGGATTTGCAAATTTAGAAAGTGGAGGAATGTGAAGGGCAGCGATTTCTCATTATGTAATTAGTGAGAATGAGGAAGGTGGAAGTGGCAGAGGAGAGTTGCGCCTGGTGAGAGGCACGTATTGGATTAGCGGTTCCGGCTCTGTACGGAAGCGGGGGTCCCATAAGAAAACGGGGGTCCCAAGATAAAACGGGGGTCCTATCAGAAAACGGGGGTCCCAAGATATAACGGGGGTCCCATCAGAAAACGGGGGTCCCATCAATTTTTTTAGGTCTCATCCCAAGACGAGCCCCATAAAAGTTTATTATTTCTGTGTATACTTGCTAAGACAGTTCACTATAGCGCTTTTTTGACGTTTGTTCTCGCCTAATTATTGTAGAGGCCTCGACCTTTCCCCCCTTATGAAAAATTTTTATTGCATCGAAATTAACATTCCTTTGAAGTTGCAATTATCGTTTTTATGCGGTTATTGAGTCAAGCAGGACATTAGTATCACAGTAAAAAAAGGCAGCCGAATAGGCAACATCAGAAATGCAGAATGATACAACTGTACACAAGTTTTTTGGGACACAGTTTTTCAGAAAACGGGGGTCCAATGGGACCCCCGTTTTATCTTGGGACCCCCGTTTTCTGATGGGACCCCCGTTTTCCTTTGGGACCCCCGTTTCCGTACAGAGCCGCGGTTCCTTATGGTCTAGATAATTTTATAATATAAAAAGGAAGAATGTGGAGGGCATTTATTTCTCCTCATTAGATTCTCATCGTTAGGAGTAATTAGTAAAGAGAGAGGAGAGACGAGAGTGTGGAGTTGCACCTGGTGAGAGGCACGTATTAGACAAGCAGTTCCTTATGGGATTCATTGGAAGGTGGATGCGAACCTGTCAGTCTCACCAGCAGACTTCCTTATTGATTTGCTTGTGAACCCTCAGGCTACCAAACTCAAATCATTCCTTGCTGATCCTCATGTTGAATTTTTATTAATCTATTGCCTTTTCAATCTCTCAATGACGTCTAGTCTCATCACTGTAAGATATCTTGACGTGATTGCACCTCTACCTTGTTTGACGTATGTCAGAAAGACGTGAAAGATGCGTTTTGTGATCTTGAAGGAGCTTCTAACACGATCTCAATATGCGTGTCGAGGGAATTGCCGGTTCCGGTTCCACTCTGAAGCAGTGACCGATTCTTGACGTCTTCACTCCTTTACGTAGTAACACGCAGCCCCATTAGCGGATTCACTCAAGGAGCCATGTTCTCGCGTCTTACTATAACCTTTGCTCTATTTAGTCAGAGAATCAAGAGATTATTGCGAAATGAGAGACATGATCCATCCACTCAAGTATGGAAGTCACGGCAATCCATTTTGGGCTCTTTCGCATCAGATTCTCGAGAGATTTTCGAAATGAACACGCGTTTCGGCTAGTAATTCTGACAAATCGCCACTTTTGCACGCACGGAATCTATTTTTTCCTTGAAATTCAAGTGCCAAAACGGATCCAATTTCGATTAGAGGCTTCGGCTATTTGGGTTATTGACTCTTAGTTATACTACACAATTCGGAGGGCCTCATCTCATTACTTTACACACTATCAGCATGATGAGAGTTCATCCCTTGAATGCATTTAGGTTATTGGCTCTAATTGAATAACAGTAGTCCTTCGGGAGCAAGAGTCTAGTCAAAGCACTCTATTCTTCTCGGAAAAAATCGTGATCAACAAGATTCTCGAACCGCGAAATGCGTGGCAATTTCCTCTATGGACTCGCATCTGCATCAAATTAAGAGAAAGCATCACGTCTCACTCTCTCCGTTTCGCATGCTCTCTCGCTCACTCTGACCGGCGAGAGAGCATGGGAAATGGAGAGAGTCGAATTCGGAGCGTCGTCCGTCTGCGCTCTCTCGTTTTCGCGCACTCTCTCGCCCTCTCTAACCGAAATGCGAGGAAATTGGGCCAAAATCAAGAGGAGAAGCGCTTCCGATGCGCATTAGGAAGGTGCGCATCACATGTGATAGAGAAAGACGCACGAAATGTTAAGGAGTTGTGGTAATCGAACAGATCAAAGGCCCTTTAGATCCCATGGATCGTGAAATATACACGCAATGTTAATAAATGTTATGATATGTGCTAACGGAAAAGACCAAAAATCTGTCAAGTTACAGTAAAAGGTCTCATAGATCACATGACTATCCTCGAGAAAAAAGCACGTTATGATAAGAAATGCGCCAACCAAAGAACCAAAGACCGTAAATTTTGACATTCCCCAAGTCGCAAACCCAAAATTACCCCCAACACCTGCCTATTTTCAGCTGTTTCAACACAGCAATTTGACTAAAAAGTGGCGAAAGCCTAGAGCGATTAGAGTGGGCGCCGATTACCGGGCTGAACACCCATTGTTTCTTCGGTCGCGACCGGAAATTGCGCCCGGGCCGGAGCCGGTAATTATCCCCGGCACCTGGTCCCGTCAGAATTTTGAACAACAGGGATTCCGCCTAATCGACGGCTCTCACGATATTATGAGTGCCTGCTACTGCCAATCTAATAGGGTTTGAGCACATAGAGAGGGGCTTCCCTCAAGAAATTTGTGAGCAGAACCGCGAGCTTGTCAGACGCAGGACGACAAGAAAAATACTCTCTCCATTTCGCGTGCTCTCTAGCTTCTGTGACCAGGAAATAGGGTGCGAAAAGAAGAGAGATTAGCTTGAGAAGCCCGACGCAGGCATCCTCGAGGGCTTGAACGACAACGTCAGTTCAGGAGCCAGCAGAATCTTCTCGAAGACGACCTCAGCCTTCTCTTCGTTCGTCGCCATCTTCTCGAGGACAAAATCGGCAACTTGGAAGCGTCGAGACGTCTCGTTGATCCTCCGAATCCTCTCAACCCCGACGACAATCTAGTACTGTCCACCTTCCCACGGCGTATCCGTTACTACTACGATCAAACGACCACTACTTCCTCACTATTTCGTGTGGAATTCTCCTCGTGATTCGAAAAACGCGCAGAGCTTCTGAAACAACTCAACGCCGACGATCATCTAGTGCGACTGTGATCGCCACTTCGTGCGGAATCTTCGTCCTTCAGTACAGCAACGTCAACGTCATCAACGCTGTTTGATCGCCTCGCTCCATTCGTGCGAAGTCCACATCATACCTTGAATAACTTCCGAATCTTCTCATCGCGAAGGACTATCTAGCACGTATTCTCTCTTTTTTCGTGCGTGATCTTCATTTGCAAGAGGAGTCATCCCTCCATTTCTCCCTTCTCCTCTTTCCTCCGTTGCCAAGAAACGAAGCCAGAAGCCGAATTAGCCCCTTTCCCTCCTTCCCTCGCCTCTTTACTCCGCCTCCTTCCCTTCTTCAGCCAACTCACTCGCTCCTTCTAAGAAGTAGTAGCGTCCCGGGAAGGAAGTCTATCGTAAACCGAATCGACTATCACACCCTATCGTACTCCTACCGTATCCCTACCGTAACTCCTTTCACTGCCCCTAACACCTTTTTCTCTTCGAAGAAGTAGCGTCTGGGAAGGAAGTCTTCCTACCGTAACCCAAATCAACTACCGTACCTCTACCGTACTCCAACCGTACCTCGAAGATGTTCCGAATGATCCCCGGCCAGGGCTCGTCGAGCGCGCGCAGTGCTGCAAGTGCTGCAAAGGCGGTGAGTCGATTTAATTTTTAGCTTTTAGCCTCAATATTTTTGCAAATATTCATGAAATTGAGGCCTTCACCGGGGCTAGTGGCATCATCATAGTTCCTCCTCCTCAGTTGACAACTCCGCGCACGAAAAATTGCGAATTGCATCGAATTTTATAGTACAATCGTGCAGATATCGAAACAGACCCTGCGCCACTGCTAAAATGAGCTCCGTGAAACTCAACTAAATCAATCGAAATATCACCTGTTCGCTCAAATGTTATTTGAAACTGATCTTTCTTTCACTCTTAATTAGGGACTAATTTTGAGCCAGTTTCATTATTCTCCCGTTTTCGAAGTGCGTCATTACCTCACTTCTTTGCTCCTAAATGAGCATCTTCAAACTCATTGTGCACGTTAACTCCCCAGTTCCCAACTACTTCTTGCCTCTTCCTTTCTTCTCCTGCTAAATTACAAAACCCTCCGGAGCCGTTATATCGGGCTGGCCATTAAGTTTTCCACCAGATGTGCTGTGAGGGTGTATGATCTGGAGAATGCTGATCGCGATTCTCTGACTCTCCTCGATTTGCACGCTCTCTAGCTCGCTCTGACCGGCGAGAGAGTAGGGGAGATGAAGAGACAATATCTTGTCATCGGGAAAGCAAAAGGCACCCTCCGCGAGGGTGTATGAACATTTGAACGATTTTCGGCGAAATATACGAGGTTTTCACGATCGATTCAAGCAGTAAATCTACAATTTCTCTTGATATTCAATGATCAGATGGAAGCCAAAGCCAAGCGTAAGAAGCCCTTGATGGAGTTGTGAAATAGGGAAGCCAGGAGGAATAATCCGTTTCTTCATCCCGCATATTCTCTTGGCACTCTGACTGGTGAGAGAGTACGAGGAAAGAAACGACGTATTCTATATCCTCGTAGTCCTAACTCGTGTGGAGTAATGGCTCCTGTAGTTGTGCTATAGTATTCACACGGCTTATGGTGAAATAATGCTGATGAATCGCTAAAGTGCGCAAGGTGATAAGTTCCAGTTCCATATTTCTTAACAAAGTACAGTGAATCATCATCGGGAAGAGATGTGATGAAATGATTTACGCGGGTGTCCTTTAGTGATGTCAATTCAATACCCAGTACTAAGAGCAATTAATTGGATAATTGGTATTGGGTTGACCAATTTATCTACTTTTATTCATCACTTTACAAGGGAATGAGCGGCCGAAAAGTCACTTGTCAATTGGGTTTTGGAATTGGTACGGGATCATTGCCTTGAACCCTCCGATCTCCCCCAAAAATACGCCAGACATCTCTCATTGTTGTAATTGAAAGTGCATCGGCATCCACCCTCCCACACTTATCCCGAATTGACTCTCCATTTAACCTCGTTTCTTTTGATATTCGATCACTATAAGGAGCCACCGAGGCACTTTATGGACCCCCTTATACCCTCGAAATTTCGCGAAATACCCCTTCAATGTAGATAATTGTGTATGCCTCCCTCACTCAGCCCGAATTGCCTCTCTCTCTCCATTCCCCCTCTTTGATATTGGATATCTTTGTTTTGCCCGCGAGCGTTTCGCCTTTGGCCAAGATACCAAATTGTTACGCTCTGACCACTTTCCGAAGAGTATCATAAAGAATTTATGGTCGAACAAATCAAGCACTATTCTTAGGAAGCTCTATTTCAACAATAGTATCTATCCATTTTGCTTGCAGTCGAGAATCTGAGTAATGTGTCAACGTGATTCGTCGCACAATGGGCGTAAACAAGTGGCATAGGGCAACAGCGGAGGATGCGAGGGAGTGTTGTGAGGGTGGTTGAGTTGGGCTTCTCACACAACTCCTTGATCGTTATTTATCGAATATTTAAGATTTTTCATCGGGGTGTTTATTTCTTCGCTCTTCCTCCAGCAATAGGGCAACAGCGGAGGTTGAGGAGGCGGGATTGTGAGTAAGACTGTTAGGGTGAAGAATGCGTCTTTCGCGTACTCTCTCGTCACTCTGACAGGTGAGAGAGCACGAGGAATGAGGAGGCGGATTCTTCACACTGACATCCCTCGTTGTGAGGGTGTAGGGCAACGCCACACGCCTCCTAGATCCTCGATCACTCAATCGTCTCTCGCCTCTCTGGACTCTCTCGATTACTCTTGACCTCTTGCTTTCTCTGACTGGCAAGACTTGAAGAAGCTCATTCTTCACTCGCCTTCACTGATCTGAAAGTGACTATTCCCAAGATTTCTCGCAATTTCATCATCACTCTGGGTTACGCTTCTCTCGATTACACCTGATCTCTCGCTTTCTCTGACTGGCAAGACGGCTTGAGGCACTTTCTCTGGTTTCTCCCAACCACTGGATAACCATTACCTGAGCCACTGGCTAGGGTGCATCCAAACCAATGGATGAGGTAATGGTTATCCTGTGGATGTGGTAATGGGTTTCCAGTGGATAGCCCAAACTCCGCCCACTTTTACTGGCTTTCCAGTGGATGGGAGAAACCAAGGTTCAACTCAGCGTTTCTCGCACCTTCCCTGATCTGAAAGTGACTAATCATTGCCTCCTCACTTCTCAAGCGATTTTACAGTCATGAGAAAACGCTAGGTGGGACCCTCCGGTAAGGCCAGCTGTTAATCGCTGAAGTCTCTTTATTTCAAGTACTCTATCATTCTCGCAACCAAGGCGAGACACTAATCAGTCAACCCACGAGTTCTCGCGATTTAATCACCGGAATCTTCCTCTCTGCGCTCTCTCGATTACACCTGATCTCTAGTTGTCTCTGACTGCGAGTGAAAATGAGCGATTAGGCTCAGCCAATCTGTCAACGATTTCTCACCCACTCGCGATTCGCTCCAGGGTCTCTCTCTCGATTATACTGATCTCTCACATCTCTGATCACCCCTTTACTCCCCCACTCGCGAATCTATTCCAGACTCTTCTTATCTCATCACTAGGCCTGATATCTCGATTTCTCTGATCACTCAGAGACTCAATCCCTCCTCCTCCCCACTCCCCCACTCCCGCACCCTCACCCCATCACCGCTCTCTCGCCACTAGAACACCTGCTGCCGTCTGCTCTCATAAACTTTCACACTATTTCTCACGCGTCTCTCACATCTCTTACGCTTCCGGAGCGTAAGATTGGCGCGTCACGTCCTCATAACTTTTTTCCGAACCGCCTCCTATTTCTCACGCGTCTAAAGCGTCAGCGCAACGCGACCGGCGCGTGAGCGGCTGTTGCTGCGGGGTTGTTATTGAGGCTCTAGCCCCTTCTAACCTCGCCTCCCTTCATCTTCTCCTCCTCTTCATCTTCACTGAAGATTTGTCACCTGGTCCGGGTTAGTCAGCCTTTTTGTAACTCACTCCTCTTCGTTTCTGGGTTATCGCTTTTCTAATGCAATTTTCAACTAGTTTATGCCAGGTTTTTCGGTTTATCGCCTATTTATTTCCTATTTATAATGATGTCATGTTCCGTTCATCATGGATTCAAGAGCATCAGCTGTTATCTTGAACTCTCTCGTTCATACTTGTATGAGGTTCTAATCCTTTCCCACTGTTCATCTCCTCCTCTTCATCTCTCCACTGAAGATTTGTCACCTGGCCCGGGTTACTCAGCCTTTTCGTAACTCACTTCTCTTCGTTTCTAGAGTCTCACTGCGTGATTTTCAATGATTTACATTCGATTTCTCCTCGATGTTTGTTTGCAACTTTGTCAAGACACCTTGTTTCAATCATCCTAATTTCAAGAGCTTCCAATGTTTCCTTGAACTCACAGTTAGCTGATCTATATTTTCTCACGGTTCAGCCTTTCAGCTTCCTTGTCATAAATCTCCTGGTACAAACTTTGACTTTCATTTCATCTTGAAATTTCCCCTCCCCCATTTTTCCTTTTTTTTCTCGACCTCTTACGGTTCCTGACTATTCATTTCGAGCATCGCTTCGTGTTCCGTACATCCATTCTATAGTTTCTACTGATTTCTTGGCACTCTCAAGGTGAGTTCAAGAAAACTGATCACCATTTTCCCACAGCTCCTCGATTCTCCGTTCTTGTCATAAAGCACAATGAAGTGTGAACGCTCTCGTTACAAACCTTGACTTTCATCTCATCCTCAGCTTTGTTCTCCTCACTTTTTCCCAGTAATTGCCTCTTTCACATCCTTTCTTGCCGGTTAGACAAAGTGATAGAACATGCGAAATGGAGATAGTTTGATGTTGAATTGAGAAGTATAGTCGCAGAAAACGAGATAGCATGGGGATTCGAGAGATCCGATAGAGAATAAAACAGAGAGATGTTCTTGTTAGTTCAGATACATCCACAAACACATTGGCGCGCTTTCTCCTCTTGCTACTTTTTTTCCAATGTGCGAATGGGATTGGGATAGGAAGGCTCTCCTCACTTCTCGTTCTATCTTGTTTTCTTTTACCACATTTTGGTATCCAAAAGAGAGCATCTGTATCTCTCTGGAATGGAAAGGAGAAGTGAACGTTCGGATAGAATTCAAGCTGTTTTCATAGCGCGATACAGGGTTTGAACTCGGCAGCATTTGTTAGAATTTCCATTTTTTCCTGTATTTGATGTTTGCTAGAACGTTTAGTCGAGTAGACTTCCTTTTTTGCAGAATTGTTTTGCCTGTTCCGAGTTGATTTCCGCTTAGAAAAAGGTTCCTCGATTCCTCATTTCCTTTTTTCGAAAGGTTCAGCATTGTTTTGCCCATGATTTTCTTGTTCTTAGCTTCCTCAACTCACTCATCGAGAGAGAGAGTCTACTTCTAAAGAACCTAGTTGTTCCATGATTCTCGATTCGCGACCTTCCAGTTTCTACGAATCGTTTTCCATCTCTGATTCTTGTGTAAAATATTATTCCATCCGAATCGGGAAGAACATCATCGCTACATTACCTCTGGAAACCTTTGAGGGAATGGTGAAACTCATCCCAAATCATTCTCCAACCTCTTTTCCGAGAGAATCGTGTCTTCCTTGATTCTCGAGCCGCGACCTTACGGTTTCGTGAATCGTTCTCTTTCCAAGTGTATCAAGATTTGTAAATCATTGTGACGAAACTGGACGAATATCATTGCACAACAGCCCTGGAAACCTCTGAGGGAATGGTGAAACTCATCCCAACTCATTTACCAACCTCTTCTCCCCAAGAAGCGTTCACATTGCGCGCGAGTGTTTTGATACTCGATTTATCTTTTTTTCAGTTAAAATATAAAATCGTTTATCGCTTATTCCAAGCTAGACGTAATTAATCGACTATTATATTTTGACACGGGAGGATTGTAACCATCGTTGTCTTATCGACATTGACAAACTTTCTGGGAATCCTGAAACTCATTCGAATCATTTTTACCTCACAACATGAGAGAGGTGCGAATCACATGAGAACTTTCCCGATTGTTGTCCTCAAATCGCTGAATATTCCTCACAATCTGTGAGTGATGGTGAAATCGCTGTCATTTTCACGCCGTTTCTCCAGATTTTCGTTGTTTTTCCCACTATTTCTTCGTCAATAATATTTCCCGCATTGTCCTAGAGAACCCTCAACGTGCGCACCGCCTGTTCTCGACAACTTCACCCTTGGAACTTCATAGTTTGATTTCCAACGCCTCTATTTTCACGGCGTTTCAAGGACTCCATCACTCTTTTCAACACCCTTGAAATCCTCCGCTTTTTGCAGGCTAAAAGCATGGAATCACGCGAAAAGTCGGGCCCTTGACATGCCGTGAAACCTGAGCGATTTCTCAATTTTTCAAATTTCCTCGCTGGTTCGAGAAAATTGCTGCGAAACCTTTGTCTCCCTCGCGATTTTCCCATCTGATAGCAAGCAGTTTCAAATCAGACATGCACTAATTAAACTGGAAAAAATCCATTACAACAAGGCAGTAATGGAATTTTCCAACCAAAGCCCTGCATTTGGGAGTATTTTCCTCCCCCGGGGGAAATAAGGGGAATCAGAATGCATGATTAGCGTCTTCATCAATAGGCATGGTGTCTTGGTGGTTAGAGCAGCGAAAGAGCGTTTGAAAATGAGAGACGCCAGAGAAATCAGAGAAAATGACTACTCCTTTGTACGGATTCACATGTTTTCCGCATGCGTCTCGGGATTCCGCCTCTGTCTGTCTATGGCATTTGTGCATGACATTGCTTGCTCTGTACAGAATCACTGATGCTAAGTGGTCGTTGCTGCCTTATGGGAGTTCCCCATTCATTCCCGATTCCACACAACGCCGCGTGCGTTTGACAGTTGCAGCGCGGAGATTTTCGCTCTGTTCTTGCAGCCCATTTCTCGCTTTCAAACGCTTATGGGTTCCCCATTCTCCACCAGAGCTATGACGCCGTGTCAGAAAAGACATGTAAATGGCGGCTTTTGCACGGTGATTTCCGGCCCATTGCAGCCATTTTCTCGCTGCTGTCGAACGCTTTGAGGCTGCAAATGATGCAATTGCTTGCTGCAATGCGCTATAATCTCTCACACACTGCAAATGGCAGCTTCCGCTAGATGATTTTCGATTCGTTTCGCGTCATTTCCTGTTCTTGAAGGAGTGTTTTGCTATTGAGCATGCCTGTCCATGCTGAAAACCCCTTGCACGATTCATCAGATTGAAATTGAAAGGGATCAACTTTTCCTCGTTCACATTCTCGATCGAGAATCACATGTTTTCCGTGTCGAGTAATGAGAGTCGTTTGAGTAGAAAACGAATCGCTTGATCAGACGACCCAGTTCCACGCCTTCCTCACTATCCGAAGACAATGAGACTTCTTGATTTTGTTTGCCGAATCTTGGGTTTACGGAGCTCCGAGTCTTTTATTATTTGAGTTTCCCTGAATACGTTTCACAATCATTTTATTTTCGAGGGCACAAGCGTATTGTAATCAGTTGTTTCTGAATAGCGTAAAAAATAGTTATCAATTCCGATCTTGGTAGTAGGTAGTTCAGTAATGATATATCACTAAAGCCTCGTCGAAGTCATTTCTGTCTTCTAATGAGCTTGTTCCACACCTTTCTCACTATCAGGGACAATAAGTCTCTTGGTGTTTTTCGGAACTCCGTTTCTATATTATGTGTGCGAGTCCACTCCATGATTTTCATAGTATTTGCCAGTTTTTCACTTCTTTGCATCCTATCTTTCAATGACCACTAGGACGGATGGGGTTTCTGGAACACCCATCGAGGCTTTTTCTTCATTCAGCTCAGTAAGATGATGACTAGAGTCTGTCCAACTATCGCTCGAGCAGGATATCCCATTTATTACTTGCATAATTCAATAGCGTTTTTTTGTCATCATGTGTACTCCTCGGAGGCCTTTTCATTTGCAAGAAGCCCTGCTGTAAAATGACTAGAGTCTGTCCAACTATCGAAGGGGCTATCCGATTGCAGGAATATAGCCTTTCTCTTGTCTCTTTCTTCTCTTAGCAGTCGTCCTAACAGCTGCCAAAAGCCCTTTGAGTCAAAGCATTTCGCCTCACACCTTTAGTCCGGTCCTGATATTTCCCTTGTTTCATTGATTTGAAGATTGAGCTATTGTTAGATGTGAAGCAGCTGCAATTTATATTTGTAAATGTAACCGTTTCGCATTTCGATCGTGTCAGTGATCTTTGACCTTCCCCTTATCTCCTTGAACAGTGCAAACACTTCTGTTCCGAGAGCAGAGCGCATTACGTCAATGGATGAGGTGCTAAACCACTGAACTCATATCGCTAACTATTGTGTCACTTCTCCAAGCTGATTTGCAGATGGTTGTTTGCTGAATTGGTAGCACTAAAAACTGTAGACGCTGCAATGGTATCCTGTAGAGATTTTCCAAAATCACATGATCATCTTTTCCTTTATGTGCATCACATTCGTGATAGATATCGATTGTGTTAATGTTTTACGCTATTACGTAGGTTCAAAACACATCATTGGGTGCTAAACCTCACCGCTGTTCACTCCTCTATCTCCTATCGCTTCGTTTTCTCCCTCATTTCTCTGCAATCTTTCTCACTCATTCTGCACAGCGGGAAAAGTGTAAGAAAGGCGTCGAGTCAAGTGGCCGAGAATGAGAGCTGTCGTTTTGTTCCCATCGCATCGGTTTAACACCGGGTTATCCTCTTGGACAATTAATTTGCCGGCTCTGTTTATTCCAATACCACCATTCAGAAAGCTTTGAATCTGATTAGATGTTTTGCTGGAGTGTCTCTCCCCTGTTTTATAGCAGATTTTTTAGCCCCGAGAAACGCTGTCGTTTCGTTGTGTTGGTTCATTCCTCCCTGACGGTTTAGCACCGGATTTCCCAAAAGATATATCTATTTTGCAAATTTGAGTGGTTTCGTTTCCATTCTCTTGCTTGCTTTTCTCGAAACTTCAGGTGACCTTTACGTTTGTTGGTCCATTCCTCCGTTGACGATTTAGCAAGATTCTCCATATTTTCCGAATTTCAAGTGGCCTTTCCTACGCAATCTCTTACATGCGAATTGTTCTCAACTCAATTTAGCACATGCTTATCGTCATTTCGATCCGATCCTCTTAAAGGGAGTCGGCAGTCAAAAATAAAGTGTTCTTCAGATTAAAGAGCTTTCTTTTCTAAGAATTTTGAAAAAAACCGCATATTTTTGCGATTTTTTTGAAGGCAGTTATGATTTTTCAAAGTTTCAAGGTACTGTAGCTCCTGTCACCGTGGTGTGTCTGTTGTTTCCTAATATCACTTGGTAAACGCTAAGACCAGCGGTATTTTTAATGAAAATTGTAATTTTTTTATCATTTCACAGTCAAAATCAGGTCAGCTTTTCGATTTTCTACTCAGAACAGATAATTTTAACAAAAATTTAGGAAAAGACAGAAAATGTTGAGTGACGAGAGCGACAGTAACCCTCAATACACCATAAATCATAACTGCCTTTAAAAAAATCGCAAAAATATGCGGTTTTTTCCAAAATTCTTAGAATTTTGAGCTCTATGTTGTCAAAAATCGCTAGTGAGAACAGAATAAAAAAATATTTGGCTGCAGACTCTCTTTAAAACAGCCATCTTCCTCGTTCCCGAAATAGCCCGCAATTTGCAGTCCCTCCCCTTCTCCTGCTAATACCCTGATTTCACCCAATTACCGGACGTTTTACGTCAAGGAATGATGCGAGCAAATGAGACGTGAAAAATGAGAAATGATGTCGGTTTCGGCACGAATCGCATGAGTCTCATGCACTCATAAGGCAGCTTTGGCCTCATGAATAGGGAAGCGATTTCTCTGCGTCTCTCCCCTTCCCGTGCTCTCTCGCCCTCTCTGACTTCTAGAGAGGCTGGAAAACCAAGAGAGCTGTCAGAAATCGCTCATGTTTCTCAATCAAATGGCGAGTTTTTCTGTCATCGTTCAGGGCAACCAGAAGCCATTCTCCTCTTCTTCTTCCATTCTTTTCCCTTCATATGACAGTGAACTTTTGATTTCATGGAATCCCAAATAATAGTTGAGCGATATTTGGCAAGTTTGCGATAACATCCGACATTCCCATTCTACTCCTTCTCTTCTTCCATTCTTTCTTTCTTTCCTATGGTACTGAGCTTTTGATTTCGTGGATTCATCTTTTCATTCGACTAAAGAGCGCTTAGTACACACAATTGCTACTAGGAATCACCACGTTTTTGACCTCATGATCCCTAACTTCTCAGTTCACGGGCAAATATTGTTCACTGTGAAATCGTATCGCCCTGGGAGTTTGAACGTTTCGAAACTAAGCGTTTCGCACGAAATATCGCGTTTCCCTCTAGATCTTCGGACACTCCTCCTTTAATGCATTCAGGCAGCAATTAGCCAATGTCTCGGCATGCCCCGCAATTTGCATTCCTAAATCCCGGTTCTCATAAGGAACTCTCGCCAGTTCCGGGTGCTTGCTCTCGAGAATTTCACAGCTCATAAAAGCGAGGCTCTTAAAAAGGGGGCGGAGCTTGGGCGAGGTTGAAACGAGGCGCTTGAAACTCCTTGGCGGCAGTCATATGAGTATGCGATGTTGAGAGTCACTTATCCCATCCCCTGAGACGAAACCTCACCTAGGAATGGCCGGGCAGGGTGAACTGATTCTCTGACTCTCCTCGTTTAGCGTGCTCTCTCGCCTTCTCTGACCGGCCAGAGAGCATGCGAAATGGAGAGAACCTCGTCTTCCCTACTCCCTAACACCCCGAACCCTCTCGGATTTCTCGCATTTCTTTCTGCTTTTGCCTCCTCTTACTCGCCCTCAAAACTCGTCTCATTTTCGATTATTTTGACATATATTAGTTGCCGTAATTGATTACCGTAATCCTCCGTTTCCCCTGCGAGACCCAGCCCATTGCAGACGCCCAGAATGACGCAAGCAAACCTGATGCAGTTCTCGGAGGACGTGATTAAGCAGGTACGGTAGCTTTAGTTGATCGAGAACTGGTTTATTTTCGAAATTAGCGTAACCCAGATTATGGTAGTCCTGAATACAGTAGTTATTGTCGATTTGCATGTAGTTAAATAGTTAGGCAGCTACGTTAGGCTAGCCGATAGAAGTGTGATCGAGATCTGATTTTATTTTCGAAAGTATCATAATCCCCATAATTTTCACACTGTGCCGACGGCCGATCGCAGACAGAGTGTTTTCGAAACTACGGTAATCTCGATTACCTGAACCCTGAATACCGTGATCCTGAATTATCGATTTGCAGTTGACGCCCGAGGAAATCGACGAGTTCCGAGAGGCCTTCATGATGTTTGACAAGGTACTGTAGGGAGATTACGGTAGTAATATTGATTAATATCAGTCAGTTCACGATTAAAGTTACTGTAAGGTAGACAGTTTAAGGTAGCATTATCGATCAATAGGACTTCATATCTGATCACGGTATCAAGCAAAATTGTTGAAGTTACAATATCACAGATTACGGTAGCAAGATAAAACGACAGCAGTCAGTGTACGATAGGTCACATACCTACCGCATCTGTGATTACGGTAGTAATATCGATCCCTTGTAGGACGGCAACGGAACGATCTCCACCAAGGAATTGGGCATTGCCATGAGGTCACTCGGGCAGAATCCGACCGAGCAGGTGAGACAGCTTCCATTATGGATAATAGATAGTCAGTTCACGATTAACCTACAGTAACCCCGGTTACGGTAGGATTGATGGCGAAATCGTGAATTGCTAAATTTGTTTCGAGTTGAGTTTCACGCAGTAGTTATAAGTCGATACGATCATTGTCAGTGATGTTGTCTTCATTCTCTTCTTAAAAAATAACAAAACTCATCCTCATAGATCATCCGTGAAAGCACCACTCATAATTATTCTCGCATTATTCCGGAAAGTGGCGAGAATCTATCCGCATTCCGCGCATATTTAGTCAAGAAGCGAGAGGAGCGAAAGATCCGGGATGAGCATGAATGAATAATGCGGTTCCGGGAGCACCCGGGGGTGATTTCAGACTAGCAGAATCGAAATGACATGCCAGAATAATATTTTGCATCGGATTCTGTACGAAATGAGTTTCACTCTTCTGTCAAAAGTCTCAGAAACGCTTCAGAACGATTTTTGCCACTTTGAAAGACGAAAACTCAAAATGAACAACAGTGTAGTATGCGAGTTCGCTACACTCTAGTCTAGTGTTCGAAGGAGCTGCCCAACCTAGGCTCCCCCTGCCTCCTTTGTTTTTCCGAACCGAGTGTTCTCACAGATCTGTGTAGGCAAACAGACCCCCAACAACTGAGATATACACAACTAAGAGAGCGGAGGGGGATATCCGAGGATGTAAAAGTGAGGTGACAATGTGTTGAGGAAACCTCGCTCAGAAGCTGAGCTAATACACGGGTATTTTTACCCTTGCGCAAGAGTGAGAAGCGCATCCAAAGATTCTAGCAAAGCTATGCGTAAATGTGGTCTGGAAACGACCAATAATCGTCCTGCGGATTCAGTTACAGTCTATCGTGAAAGGCCTTGATGAGGAACTAGGATCCTGCAGAGGATCTTGCGGAGAGCCTCTCAAATCTTTGGCATCGTATTTCTGGTATTGAAAGATTGATCAGGAACTAGGGAAGAATATCTTGCGGTTAGCCTCACAAACAATTCACACCTCAACTCTCGCTGTCACCTTCGTCATTAGTCCGAGTGATTGACATGCGAATCAGGGCTGGGCAAAAATTTTACGGATCTCTCATTTCGCAATACTCTCTCGCTTTCTCTAACCGGCGAGAGAGCATTGTGAAATGAGAGACCGTAAAAATTTTGCCCAGCCCTGATGCGAATGCTAAGAAATGGCGAAGATACTCTCCTGATTTTGCACTCTATCTCGCCTCTTTGACCAACGACTGATTTATGCCTCAGAAGCTGCATAGTTTAGTCGGATGACAGGAACTAGAGTGTGTTTCGTAGTCTGAAATAGTCTGTAATGATTCCAAATCGCTTCCGGTTGTGGACTAAGAAATGAGTGGACGATTTGAGGGTGTGACGCAGTCAAGAATAAGTGAGCAGTGTGGGTGGGCCCTTGGGGGGAATAGGCGCGGGAGGAATAAGTCGCAAGAAGCGACCAAAGGCTTTCAACACAAGAATACTTGACGTACAACAAATATTTGATAATAAAAATAATAAAATAAAAATATTTAAATTTCAGGAAATACTCGAGATGATCAACGAGGTCGACATTGACGGCAACGGGCAGATCGAATTCCCCGAGTGAGTTTTATTGAATTATTAATGAACTTGGATGGTGCGTGCGTATTAGTAACCGTCGCCTATCAATATTTCGACAGCGATGCTAATTTGGTCTTTCATCAGTAAACGTCGACTTAATTACAGATTCTGCGTGATGATGAAGCGAATGATGAAGGAGACGGACTCGGAGATGATTCGGGAAGCGTTCCGGGTACGGTCGTTTGGACTGTTAATTGAATCAGCTCACGCTAGACCTACCGTATCCAGAATATTAGATCCTGTTTCATAGAAGGGATCCGAAAAAGGGATTGTAGAATACGGATTAGCATTAGGAGAGCCTGTGGTACAGAAGAATTCTTGAATTTAGATGTGAGTTTCACCCAGGGGCTAGAGGGTGAAGCGACTATTTTCTGCGGTGATCCCTTCGTTTCTCTTGGTTAAAAATAAAGAAAGTTTTACCGTAGGTGCAAAAAGGATATTCTTGACGATCATCAACTGATTTTATTCCTGCAGGTCTTCGACAAGGACGGCAACGGCGTCATCACCGCACAGGAGTTCCGCTACTTCATGGTGAGTTTTCCGAAACGTCGCCCGTCTAACTGCACTCGGTGCACCACACACCACACCATTTACACCACGTCATTGCAGGTGCACATGGGCATGCAGTTCTCCGAAGACGAGGTGGACGAGATGATCAAGGAGGTCGACGTGGATGGTGCGTGAGCATTAGTAAAAGTCGCCTGTCGAAATTTCGACAGCAATCCGGATTTGGTGTGATCATTAGTAAACATCGCCCTCTGCAGGTGACGGCGAGATCGACTACGAGGAGTTCGTGAAGATGATGTCTAATCAGTAAAGAGCAGAAAGACACCGCCGCACCACGGACCACACCACGACCATTCCCCTCCCAGAGTTGCTACGGGCTCGCAATAATTTGTTCCTCAGCGGAATCCTCCCTCCCGATTTGATACTCATTTTCTATTTTATTGTATCTTACAAATCGTATACCCTGACATTTTCCAATGACGATGCTGCAAACACTCCAAACCCCCTGAAACCATGAGACTTATGTACATAAACTTAAATATGCGACTACTTGTAACCGTAAATGTGTTCAATATTTTCGTATTTCGTAGTCGTCTGCACGTTAGCGCAGAGATAAAGCGATTTGAGCTGATTTTATTGATTTTAAGAATTCACAATAAATATAACGAATATTGCAGAGAGTGAGAAAACAAAGGAAGGGAGGAAACTAAATAAATGTACGCTCAAATGAGTTTCACAAATGTGATATGGGATGTGCAGAGATCCTACTTTCAATGATTCCCATTCGAAATGCTCTTCAAAAAAATTGCGTTATTAAATGACAAGTAAGGTTTACGGTTCTGCTAAAGAACTAAGCAACGACGTAAGCCTGTTGCTCCTTCGGAATCGGCTGAGACCAGGCATCGGACAACATCTTGAAGTAGACGTTGGTCTCGTTGGAACGAGTGACTGCGGGCACCTACTCCTGGTGCTTATTATCTTTTATCGAATTTACAAATAGAACAAAAATGACTACTATTATTAAAAAGCATTTTGACATAAAAAAATCTACAAAAAAACAATAATCAGGACAGTGAGGTATAGCCTAAAGCTCTACCTAAAGAACTAAACAACGACATAAGCCTGCTGTTCCTTCGGAATCGGCTGTGACCATGCATCGGACAGCATCTTGAAATAGACTGTGGTCTCATTGGAGCGAGTGACGGCCGGGACATATTCTTGGAGGTCTTGATCTTCCAGGGATCTGTAGTGAATTATCTTCGGAATAAGCAATATTTTTTTCGGAATTCGATGAATTCGAACTGAATTTCAGTTTCAATGCTGTCTTTCATTTTTGAGTGTGAGATATGTTTCACGGAGCCTGTTTCACCGATAATATTCGAAATACTTAGTGAAAGCTTGTTCTCGGTGATTTAGAAAAAAATCATCTAAATGAGAGGTTAATTCGCTAGTGATGACTATCAAGCATTCGTTATTCTAATTTCGAATGCACTCTTGCAGTTTCGACGGACAAGAGATGATACAAATCGAGGAGCGTGCCAATTTGCTATCACTAAAACCCCTTTCTCTTACATACTAAAGACACTATTCTCCAACATTTCTTCATCCTTTTTGGTCTAAGTAAGAGCAGAAGAAAATATACTTACTTTCTCGAGCAGATAATCCTGTCGAAAGTCTTTCTGAATCCTCGATGACAGACGATGAGGAGACCCTTGACGACGACGCAGTTGATCGCGTGCGTCTGTAAGTATAATATTAAAATAATTTGTATTTTTTTGAAAACCGGGAGCTTCGAGAATCAGCAAACTATGCATTCCAATCGGTGAAGAGACACCGTTGAAACACAACCAATTCAAATGAAGTAGAGATTCAGGTAATCGTCTCTTGATTTCATGTACTATCTTATGGATGAGAGTTGCGAGAAGGGGTATGCAACTAAAAGTAATACTCACGCAGAAGAAGAACATGGCAGAGTAGGGGTAGCCAAAGTATCCGAGCTTCCAGAGGGTGGGAGGGACCAGGCCGGAAATGCAGAATTGACTTTTTTTTTGAATAATTATTCAACGTTCGGATACGTTTCACTCATTATTTAGAAGATTATGGGATCAATTTCTGAGATTCTTGATGCGTTATGGATAGAAAACATTCAAATGGGGTTCTAGATTTTTGGCTATATTTTCCCTGATTGTGAACACCCTTTGCAGGAATCGCCCAAGTTCATTCATTTTCCAACGCATTCCTCTTGTTTCTGTTTCTAAATTTTTGTCTTCCCATTACCAACCGATTGTTTTGATGACTGACGAGACCATAATAGGCGGTAGAATGGCACGAGTGAAGGCCGATACTTCACCGAGCTGAAAATTATTAGTTTAACCCTTCTTCTCTTCCCGATTTTTCTAAGCGCCTTTCACAGTCAAGTGCTGCGAAATTCCCGAAATTTACGTTATTTTTCAGTTCACAATGAGCGTTTGGACTCTTAGTCTGGATAGCAATACTTGGAATACGTGCTCGGAATAAGACTAGATACAAGCCTGATCTTATGAGCTCAACCATCGAGGAAGCTAGATCAAGAACATTTCGTGTCTGATGACTACAAAAAATGCATTTCTCCTAATCTGGCACACCTTTGAGACTACACATGCACGCTGCTGATGAGCTATTGATATCCTAGACCCTTTGCAAAATGCAACACGATAAAGATGACTTCGAAAAATGGCCTTTCGGAACAATCTGGCCGTTTGGAATGCACGCAAAATGAGGAGCATTATGTCCAAAATACCTGATACTTGGCTCCCAGTCGACTTCGATCGTACGGTAGCACTTTCATGCGTTTCAGACTGTAGAAAAGGAGCAGGACCGAGAACTAAAATATATTTTTAATTAATAAATCAAAAACATTTTTTACCAGAAAAATGCAGGTCTCCGCAGCGAGCATGATGCCGATCGAGGGAAAGTACCAGTTGACTGAAATGGGACTCGTCGACCACACCACTCTCATTTTGTTGAACTTTTTTCCATTGCGTGAGCAAGTTTGGTAATCGTCGCCCTTACGTGCGTGTATCGCGTAGGCGAAGGGGCCGGCGCCGACGATTCCCAACAGTAGAAGGAACACGACCACTACAGTGCGCAATCGACACGATTCGTAGCAGGAGGAAAATTTTGCAGCGATAAATCTGAATATTATCAAAGATTTGCTTCAAAGTATTTCGCCCATTGAAATTCGGATGCACAACTATTTTCATTTCGATTGTGAAACTCATTCGTAACCCATGGCTGAAAGTCATTGCGTTCAGAATTTCAAATTAACTTTGAAAATAACAAATAAAACCTTTCAATAACTACTAGCAGTGACAAGTAGGTAGTCATGAAATAAGCCATTTCGTGGACCATGCAAAACCAGAATTCTTGCTCTGCAATAAACATAGCATTTTTCGTTAATTTTGCACACACATGAAGCTCTGAAGACTAGGAAATCAAATGTGAAAGGTCAGAATGTTTTGCCACAAACTCATGAACTCATGGTCTCTTTGAACCGAATAAAACGCCAGATTCAGAGATCATTTCGAAAATATATTTGCACTTTCAGTAATATTATTGCATTACCTTCAGTTTCGGGCATGAGATTTCCGATTATGATATCATACACAAACATTGCTACTTGAGTCAATAACAACAGTTGCTGAGTAAGAGTTGACGCGATTAGAACCATCCTACAATGAGGGTTATTATTCTCTATTCGCATGCTTTTGTATCTTAAAAAGTAGAGTGGGAAATACGGGTCGCCGTCTCTTCATTTCACATACTCTCTCTCCACTCGACCGGCCGAGAGAGTGTGTGAAAGGAAGATACGATGACCCGTATTGCTCACTTTACTAACATTAAAAAGGCTACCGTAATCAATAGGATAATTATCTGAACCGATGGAAGATTATGCCATTACATCGGCAAACCAACAAATAGGTGAATGCTCGATGTTCGGAATATCCTCTAGACATCAAAAAGAGTCAACTCACTTGCAATTCACATGCACTGCCTCCGTTCGAATCATCACTACGCAACACGGTATGAACAGCAAGCAACAAACGACCGCCACTGTTGTTTTGATGGTAAGAAACAGCCACTCCGGTACCATTCTGGATAGGTCAAGCACGGCAATTCCCCACGATTCGTCCATAAACGAACCTGGATTAGGAATTTTTAGAGGTTGCCGGAGCGCAAAATCGAGTGAAATACACGGGGATGAATGCTGGGTAATGAGCTCACAAGTTGCAGCGAGTACTGACTAGGGTTTGGTCGGAGTGAGATATAGGTGAAAGATGTCACGGGGCATAAGGCTGGCTACAGATTTGAACGGGAATGTTTCGAATGCCGCGCACTATTGTTGCTTTGACAATGAGATTGAAAACTGCGATGAAGCGAATATAGACCAGGATGAGGGTTCAGAGTGACGAAAGAGCACGGGGATTTTAGAGATGAATTCGTCATCTTGACAGCCTAAGTAGGAAGTAGCATCCCAGATGAAAATTTCCCAGCAAGAATGACTCAGTGTTGGGGGATTTTTCCTCTTAGATTACGATGATATTAAGCCCGGTTATGGAGAGGATCGTTGGTCTGACATTATCAGAATACGAGAAGAGCGTGGATATTCAGAAGATTATTGGAAAAGTTGGTGCGGATCTTGATACGGATTAGACGCATCACTGAATCTGCAAAGTTCCTGGTTTAGACTGAAACATCAGTGTTTCCGCGAACAATAGATATCTGGGGCTGTTAGACTGAAGAATCGGTCTCTGCATTCTCCTCACTCTCTCTCTCTTCATGCTGAAAGTAAGCGGAATGACGAGACGGATTCTTATTTCGAACAGCCATAACCTTTACCGGAGATGGAAATAAGCTGATCATAGAAACATCTGATGAAAACGTCCACTGGAAAACATTAGTGCAGACGATAAGTGAAGCCGCACCTAAAAAAGGGGAAGACTGGGGAAGAAAATTACATGTTTCAAGGCGGAAAATCGCACTGGGACGTGCTGAAGATTGTTGATGGCGATGTTTACAGTTTCAAAAAATTAATTGTAGATTTGTGGTGTCACGTGCATTCCTCAATAATTTATAGACACCGATATACGGAAGTGATATTCGACATGTCACAATACATGTCACAATAGCGTGTTGATTAATGTAAAACAAGAAAAATGGTAAATCATGATTTATTCATTATGTATCAGTTAATAGATATGGTTCGCGTGATATGTAACGAAGCATGATGATAATAATAGTAGATATGGGTAATAAAAGTCAGTGATATCCTAATTTAAAGCGGTATGTGATGAGATGGAAAACCAAAACGAGGAGAATTGATTAGATATTTTGTGGAATTCAGTAAGACATTTTTTGCATGTCAGTTGTTCCTTTGTTTCTTCGACAACTGGGATCGTCATTTTCGGTTAAATAGCGGGATGCTAACTACTCTCTACGGAACCATCCGTCTCTACAGGCGACCACACCTCGAAAAGATATTGCGATTTTGGACTGGCATGCCGATGGAATCGTTCGGTCTGTCGAGCCCATAGGGAATGATGGTGAACGTGGTTCGCGGCTGTACTTATTCCAAGCCATCTGACTTTAGACCACCAAGCCTAGGCTCATCCCGCTTCCGATTACGGCGTTATGAAGTGGATGTTCTATTCCTCATTGCCAAGATGTAGCGATTTCTCATTTTCATTCTTCCTGTCTCATTCTGCTAAAGCATGGGAATGGCTATGTATGACGAATTGAGTTTGATCCATTTTCATTGCCACGCCGTGGCCATGTATCCAAAGTACGTGTCAGTTTCCTTCTCCTTGTCGACCACTGGTTGAACTGGTGAGATGGAGACGGAGATGCGACTGAAAAAATAAATAATTATGGAATGATGTCACTTCACCATCATTTTATTTTTTTTTCTCTGTTTGATCTATTTACGAAAAGTCCCCACGGGACCATCGGTGCATTGGTTCATCCACACTAATCCCTTTCGAATCACGCGCACCCCGCTTGCAGAAATAGACTTAGTGTTAGTGACAGCAAGCACAACATCATCGTAGGAGTGCACTTAACATCATAAAGCATCACTCTGCGACGCAATCGAAAGATCAGAGGCATCCGGATCAAGCAATAAAACATGCCACATCATTTCTGCTTCAAACTGAGGACATCTCACCATACTTGGAACCCTTTGTCCAATGAAATGCCAATACGATTGCACTTTTTTCAATTAAAAAAAGGTTGAGAAACTCACTGTGTAAATCTCGGCAGCACACTTCTCAGCGTTCTCATCATTCCTTTGTGCATGAAGATGAGACAGCACTTCATAACAACGCAGGTGCATGCGTGCATCTAAAAATAATATAACTTTGGCAAATAAAAATATTTAATTTCATGTCAGGCGCCGGCCTCTGGAAACAGACTGTCCTTTATGGATTTACCCGAAGCACAACTGTTGAAATTGCCCATTGTATCAAATCACGGTTCGTCTGGTTGAAGCAAATTATTCCATATTTTGCGTGAGTTGAGAATTATTTTACGATTTATTGCTTTCCTTCTAGGAAAACACAAATATTTCCGCTTTCTTGTATTACTCAGATTTTTCTAAGAACTTGGTAATGAAGGAACTTGGTAACGAAGTGATGAGTAAGGCAAAAGTACGATGACAAACGCGTTTGATCTTTCCGCATCGCCTAATTTTGACATTAAAATTGATCAAAGGGTACTCACCGGGAAAAACAACACCTGGTTCGTTGGAAAGTCGATGAGTCCTGCAAATGTCAGATTCTTTTTTTAGAAACGTATTTTTTGATGTTCTGAAGCCATTGGCACATTTGGTAGCGACGCGAAGAGCAATAGAAGATAACCTATACAATATTAGATTCAGAATTATTTACCAGCTCTCCAAATCGTCGGTGGGCCAAGGGCCAGCAATTTGAGCAGGGAAGAGATGAGAATGGCCGGCAAGACTGCTTGCGTGAACGAGTAGACCTCACCTAACTGCAAAAATAAAGCAGATTAATTTAATGAAGTATGCGCATTTCATCCGCGTACTCGGTACAGCTCTGTTGGTCTTTTTTTTAGAGTCGATTTACTATTGGTGTTCCCACCGTCTCTGCAAAATAAACACGTGTTCTCTCCCACACATATTGATGTGTGGTGGGAAAACAGTCTCGCGTATTAAACCAGGAACATGATTTCATAGTGTAATTCACATCATTTTTCTTCCAATCCCTCCTCAACGTTATAACTAGTGTTCCCATTCTGTGCAAAAAGGTGAACGCTTCGTCCCGCGCTATTGGTGAGTGGTGGGACAAAAGAAGGCGTATTGAATCAGGAACTTGCGGCAAGTTTGCAGGCACTTTATTGTGGTCTACTCCTTTTTTCTCATCACAAAAGTGGTGGGACAGACTATGGAAGCTCTAGTTCGCACTAGTGCAGCAGATATCGGTATTAACGAGACCAATAGATGTGTTGCGGGAAAACAACCACACATATTGAACCAGGAACTTGGGGCAAGTTTGCAGGCACTCTTGACCACAAAAAATGGTGGGACCGACTATGGAATCTCTGGTTCGCACTTGTGAGATCACTTGCGCCAGACTGGAGATAGCAAATACAATGCAATCCCGTTCAGAGCTTCGTACCTGGTATTTCGCTCTCAATCTCCGGGAGTCATAGGGGAGATTGCGCAGTTGCCGTTTGCAGTAGAAAAGAAGCGTTACTGATAGCTGAAATTAAATTAATTAATTTTAATAAATTATTTTAATTTAATTTAATTAATTACCACGCAAATGAGCATTTCTGTGAGCAGCATGACCGGAATCATTAAGGTGTACATGTAATCTTAAAAAATAATAATTATTAATTGTTTAATATTAAATGTGAATGGTTGCGAAACTTACAAATGTGAATGGAATAGCTGGCGAGACTGCACAGGAACAACTGAAATAAAGTTTATTTATTAATGGTCACCTTTATAATCATCTTCAAAAACATAGAAAGCACCCAATAAATAGATAGAAAGATGATCAAACAACTTGAAAAGTCTCACCCCAATGACAGCTGTGCTTACAACCCAAGGGTAGTTGAAGGTCTGTGTTTCGTATGATGCTGGATTGTAGGTGGCTACATATCTGGAATGTTGAACAATAAACATTGTACTCAATGATATAATAAAATATGTTCCCTAAAAATGATAATTCGCAATGTGCTGAATTTGTTCTGTGTTTGAAAATAACGATCTAGGCACAGCAGTTTATCATCTTTACTTGTTTTCTTTGTTCTAGATTGATTATGGTTTACGGCAACGCATCAAACACCAAGTTCTCCCTAATTCTTCTATTATCGTTTCCGCTCTACAACAATCTCATTATGTTTCAGTTTCAATTTAAAGATTCTAGTATCTCTTCGAGCACCAATAGTTGTGAATTTCTGTTGTTTCCCAATATAATATATCCCTACCGTCCTAGAACAATCTACGACAGATTTATTCTGCACCTATGGGTATCAAACACCACTTTTTAGCGCAGTGTCAACGATTTAGTGTAAAGTAATAAATCTCATTTAATTGCCTCTTTTTGTAAAGACCATGATTCCTTACCGCTCCAGAACTATCATCAGTGACAGAAATGTAGTGTAGATGTAGGCACCTTCATGCACCAGCAGAAAGGGCTTATCGGGATCTGAAAAGTGCAAAATAGTGATCAGGTAAGTTGAGTTTATGGGAATTATTTCGCTCTTTTTGCAGAATCATGTTTTTATTAGTATTAGTATTCATATTAGGAGCGGAAAAACTATTGTACCCTCAAATACGTATTTTTACAGAAATACACTATCCTAATGCCAAAAATGACGCTGCGCGTGGGAAAACACTTAAATATCTTCGATTACCACAAGAGATGAATGAAATGTCAGACGCCATTTACTCTTCACATGATCGTTGTCTGATCTATCTTGTCAAGTGGGCAAAAATAGCTAATGTTTTCCGATCTGGCTGTGTAATACATACAGCGTGTTTGTAATAATGTCTATGCAAGCCACAAATATACCGCGTAAGAAATATTACTTCCGTTAATGCAAAACAGAGGCCAATCACGAGAAAAAATATTACTTCGATAAGAAAATTTCGGGCTAACCCTAACTTTCCGGCATTAATTTCAACACTTTACTTTTTACAACACGACAAAGGAAAAAATTGCGGACAAAAACACAAAATAAAAAAAAATAAAATAAAATATATAAATAATAAAAATATATAATAAATAGTTGATTCTGGTCTCACCCTCACTATCCGGCATCACGTTCCCAACGTAAATATCGTATCCGAACATGCTTATTTGGCTTGCAAGCATCACTTCCTGAGCGAGGGCAGAGGTTCCGAGAATTACTCTGAAATAGAGGTGCGTTTTCATTTTTCAGGTCATAATCCGATCGTTTTTAGCTTGTTAGTTAAAAAAGGAGCTTTTTTAGCCCGAGAATTGCTCTGAAAATCGTGAATTTCAGTCCCTTTTTAAATTCGGTAGTTTTCAGGCTATTAGTTATCGTCTAGATAAATTCAGACATGTAGTGTACGAATTTGCACGTTCTGAAAACTATTTTTCTAAATATTTTTGTTATGAGTTTTCTCCTTCGAGAATTGTAAATCATCAAAGCATTATTAAGTTTATTGAATCTCTGTAACTACGTGCCTATTCATCCCCTTTTCAACACTTTAGTACTTGTGATATCACTTTGAACAGAATGACTGCTGTAATAACAAGACCAAATCTGGCAAATCTAAGACCAATGTGATATTTACATTCCCTGAAGCTAAATCAATTTTTAATCTCTAGGATTTGTCTCTTTCTCAGACACTATTTACAGTTATCTGGTAAACACTATTAATTGCACTATAGTTCCAAATACTGTCTCAACTACAGACATACAAAATTCGATCTGTGGCGGCGATTGTAAGGCTATGCATTCCAGTTCTTAACCAAAAAGTGTAATGCTTTGACAAGTTATGTGTTAACTAAAATCATAAAAAGGAGCTTGTTATGCACCTTGAGGGACCGGAAAAATAGTTCTTACTTGCAATTTATGTGCAGGACTGTCGTGAATAGGACGACCACACATGGCAGGAGAATGATGAAGCAGAGAATCGCAACGCCGACCTCGATGTAAGCGAACATGTATGTCTAAAATTGTATTTTTTTACAAAAAATAATATTTCACAATTTTTTTCATTCTAAGGCCGGTAATGCTCAAGAATATTGAATGAAAGTTTTTCCAATTGAGTTTGTCTCCCACAACATTGCAAATGTAGTTTCCGTATCCTTCGCCTACGCGATGAAAAAATACGGAGCACAACAAAATTATGAGCGCGGGAAAAAGCTGATTATCATTGTGATTTTCTTGTGAAAATGGCTGCGGTAAAAATATGGCTACTGAATAATATTTGTTTTGCACAAGCTATCAACGACTAATAAAACAAACAGCGTTCCCTTAGCTGGAATAACAATAATTGTCTCCGCGGCAAAACCTGCTACGCTCAATTCTAATTATGCAACAGGTGATCATATAGAATACGGATAAATACAGTTGTGAAACTGCGAGAATACAATCCTGCATTGGATCTGAGAACGACTTTTGCTCAAAATTTCGAGTCATTCATTCGTTCAGGCACAGCGCAGTTTGAACAAATCTAGGATAATATTCGATCACAGACTGGACATAAATTACCAACTCTACAACATCCTATATTTTACGTAAACCTCACCGCGCGGTGTGGCGTTATTGCAAATAGAGGCCAGAAAAGCACTTCAAAAATGGAGCTGTCCATAAGCTTGTGATGAATGGGAATGAAGAGTAGGTGACTAACACAGAATCGCAGCTCGAGAATGAGTTTCCCTAGAGAGTGAAGCGTGTGCTGTCAATATTCTCACCAAAGGCCAGTATTCTCGTAAAGGTCGAGACGGAAAAGGGCGATATGCTTGATTGGTTCTAAGAATATCGACGGTGTTCCGATTTCTCCAGCACTATTGGAGTGAGATTCGTAAGAAAAGAACCTTTACGCGAATGACTAGACTGCGTGGGGCTTGAGTGTCTATTGAACTATTATAGTAAGAATCGTTTTCATGATCTTAGCAAGCAAAGTACTGATGGCGTCTAGCCTTTGTAATGCCATGACGTGCTATGAGTGGGTTTACATAGATTTTTGAGAAAGGGTTGATTCAGATATTCCATGGCTAATGTCGGGCAGACTCTGCTGCCCCATACTTAGAACTACCTTTCAAAAAAAATTGTTTTCATGAAGACGATCTGCCATCTTCACTAAGAAGATATTAAAAAAATATTTTGCCATCTTCAGTTTGTTAGAGAACTAAGGAAAATCAGAGAACATTGTTCGTCTCTAGTGTGTACCGTCAAATTACGCGTTCTCTTGCGTTCTTAGAACGCTAAATAAAAATATCAGAAAAATATCAGCTTAGTATGGAATTCAATATTGAACAAGCGGAAAGATGATATTGAGAGCGATAGATGTGAGGATGAACATGAAATAATCACTCACCGAGTCAAACATGGCGCTCCTGGTCTTCTCGTTGACGTGAGAGAGGCGTGAATGCGAGAGGCAGGGAAGAAATAAGGGAGGGGGAAGGGATATCGCTCGCTATTCAGCTTCTATTTATCCTCTCTCGTTTTTTTCGAAGAAGTCTCGTCAACCGGCCGCTAATCAGGGCAAGTTCAGGGCCGGGTTTTGGTGGTCTGAAAGGGTGAATCATTTTTGCTTTCGCTGATTCAACTACGTTTTGATAACGTGGCTTTTGAGAGACTTGAGGATGAAAAAGCTCTGAATGAAGATTGGGAAAAAATCAGAGCAAAGTATGTCTAAAAGATTGAGAAGCTTTCACAATGCAACAGGCTCAGGGATTTGAAAATTGCAATCCTACTACAGTTCGAAATACGGGTCGCCGTCTCTTAATTTCTCGTGCACTCTCGTCTCCCCGACATTGGGAGAACACATACTAGTAGAGACGATTACCCGTATTTCGAGCTCTAAAGCCTACAATTTAATCCTGCGACCGATAAGTAAGAAAAACTCGCCAATCCCAGCCGACTTGTGCCTCAGATCTACCGTCGCCGACTGCGTGTAAGGCGTCGACTAATAAAAACATGATTTATGAAGCAATTTTTCCGAGCAACCTGCGTTCGGTTTAAAAGTTATTGGTGGATGTAAAAATGAGTAATTACTAGGGGGAAACCGGCAATTTTCTCACGTATCTACGAGCGAACCCATCAATCATCAGAGAAGATGTGCCGGAAATATCTCAATTTGTGGTTAGGATTATCTTTTAAGCACTGGATAATGAATTCATTGGAAGACGGAAATGATATCAATGCGTGAAGGATTCTCTTCAAAGTAGCACTCGTTATGGACTTTGATGGGCTTTTTTTTAATTGCTTGACCAATTGTGACCCATTCTATGTAGGGAATAATTTCTCCTATACATCTATGACAGCTACATTTGCAGCCAAACAAAAACAAAATACCATCTGTTGCTATTGTCACCCTATGCTGTTTTTAGAAGTTACTTGCTATTTATTAGCTCGTGATGTATTCCTTCCATTACAGTGAATAGGGAATAGTTAGTCACATTCCTCGGTCGAGAACGAATTAGCCATTACCCATCAATGCAAGGGCGCGGTTCCAAACCGTTCCGGCGGGGTTTGTCCTTGAAACTCTTTCTCATTCATTTTCTCTAACTTCTCGTGAGGAAAGTCGGTTGAGTGTTCCGCTCCAGTTATTAGGAGATTAACGAATTAGTGGAATTATGATCATAAAGAACACTGTAATTTTCTATATTTACATTAGCCGACTGATACAATCTTGCTGATGCAATTGGGATCATTTGGAGAGTATTATTCCGGAAGTCATGTGAAAAATATTCAATAAAAGATCATTCTCCGATTGTTTTTTTATTCGTTTTTCCTTGATGCTTTTTTTATTCGTTTTTCCTTGATGCATTTCACTATTTTTCTGGAGTGTAAATGAGGTATTATGCCGGAATCTAGCGTGAAAAATATTGAATATATGATCAATTTCCGTTTTCTTTGTTTTTCCTTGATGTTCCAGGTGATTTCACTGTTTTCCTCAAACACCCAAATGAATTGCAGTTGTCTTTATCGCTAGCGAGAAGGAAGAATATATCGTTCCGGAAGAAACGTGACTCCCAGGAACACCCGGACTTCCGCCGTTTAGCGACGACGAGTTCCGTCCTCGAAGAAGATTCCTCCGTCCAGCGCGCAGTACTTGGGGCAGATACCGCGCTCGCCCGAACCTCCCGAGTGTCCGTCTCTTCCAGGGCCTCCGGGCTGTCCGTCGTTTCCTGCAAAGCCGAATTTTAGGATGCCAAAGCCGGAACCGCAAATTAGCACACTTACCGGGAGCTCCGGATGATCCGGGTCTTCCGCGGCCTCCGTTGTTGCCGGGTCTGCCGTCGTTTCCGGGGCGTCCAGCGGGTCCAGGGCCTCCCTGTCTGCCGGGTGTTCCGGGCTGTCCAGGCGCGCCGGGCTGGGGACGGCCGGAGTTGGCCGACTTGCCAGGGGCTCCAGGGCGTCCGTCGTTTCCGGGTCTGCCGGGCTGTCCGTTCTGTCCGCGTCCTCCGGGCTCGCCGGGCTGTCCGTCGGAGCCGGGACGGCCGGGACCTCCCGGGCGTCCGTCGAGTCCGGGCTGACCGGGGGCGCCAGGGGCGCCGGGGCGGCCGGCCGGGCAGGGGTGGCACGGGGGCGGGGTCATCGGACGGCACGGCTTGCTGGGCGGGCGGCCCGGGTTGCCGGGGCCTCCGGGAGCGCCGGGGTGGCCGGGCGTACCCGGGCGACCGGGCGCGCCCTGCGGGCCGGCGCTGCCCGGCAGGCAGCAGCCGCTGCACTGCGAGTCCTGGTGGTAGTCCTCGGTGGCCTGGAAAAAACGTTCCGTTGATGAGTCAGATTTCGGTTGCAGACTTCCGCTCGTTAGCACCGACCTGGTAGTTCTGGCTGTAGCTGCTGGGAGCGGGGCGAGACGGCTGGTAGTTGGATCCGCCACCGTAGCTGGGGTACGAGGGCGAGGGGTAGCTGCTGCCGCTGTCGTATCCTCCGCCTCCTGCAACGATTGTTTGAGGGTTATGGTGGCTTGAGATTACGGTTGTCGATGGGTACTGTAATCGATAAATCAATAACATACCGTAGGTGTTGCTGCCGTAGGCGCGACGCTGGTAGTTGGCCCAACGCGCGGTACGGTTGTGTCCATGGTTAGCCTGTAACGAATATGTTTAAGGAATTTACCGTAATCATTAGTGGTTCGATGGGTCAGATCCCTCAGTTCGGTGGGTCAATAAGCTGAGGATACGGTAGTTCGGTGGGTCATACCTGGAAGATGGCCATTCCCTGGGAGACCTCTCCAATTGCCTGCTTGCACTCGTTCAGCTCGCGAAGAGTGGAGCGACGCGCTGCAGCGACGTACGAGTTGAGGGCGGGTAGACTGGAATGGGGGTACGGTAGTTCGGTGGGTCAGTGATGAATGGTTCGATGGGTCAGATTCAAGTTTCAAGGGACTTCGTTGCCAGATTCTTTATTGTCTCCACCTCAACACTGATTGGACATTCAGGTCGGTCTGAGGCCATCTGCCCAATCTAATTACGAAGGCATAACTTCGGGGAGTCGAGATGTTCAATAGGTGCGACGTCTTACCTGACAACGAGGGCCAGAATGGACACGGCCGAAAAGACGACCGAGGTGTAACCGACGAGCCGGTACGCCTTCACTTTCGGATCCGTCTCCATCTGAGGAAGGATACGGTAGGGAACGGTAGTTCGGTGGGTCGGATTGGGAGAAGGTTCGGTAAGGCAAGATAATTGATTATTCGATGGGGTATTCGATGAGGAGTCAAAACGAAATGTTATGATTTTTAAATTGTGAGGATGATCAAATGCTTAAGGATACCGTAACTCGCAAGAACAGCCTGCTAAAGGGGTACTACGGTAAGACAGAATGGCTTACCTTTGCGAGAGGAGGTGTGAGAGCCTGGTTGCCACTTGACCCGTGCCCGCTTTTATAGGGAGAGTTTCGGTTTTACCTCGCGATATTTCATTCTCTTTTCTTACTGCTCTAACCACCTGTTGTCTCCTTGCATCTGTTATTAGGGAAGGCAGGAACGGTTCATCTAAGAGGCTGCGTCTCTCTAGAGTCACTAGACTCTCCCGTTCTCGGTTAGGCATATGGTTTCGAAAATGGTCTCTCCATTTGGCACGCTCTCTAACCGGTCAGAGAGGCGAGAGAGCATGCAAATCGAGGAGAGTATGCCGATTTTCAATGCCGAGGTCGAATTTGGCGAGCGGAGATATCAGCAATTTTCATCTTTTTCTCGCTACATGTTGTTCTCTATCTCTAAATCTGGTTTGGAAACATTGCGGAACGGCTGAGATAGGTAATTTCGATTCTCTTTGATAGGGTTAGTTACTCCCCTCCTGCTGATGTTTTGCAATGTATTGAGATCTTGAGTTGGACTTTTGGACTGTGGAAATCTGAACGGAATCGAGACTCGAAGAAGAGTAGCTAGAATTGCTTCAGATGCTAATCACAAAGCTTTTTGTAAAAAAAGGAGCTTGGTGAAATGGAAAATACCGGATAACACAATAACAGGGCGTAAACATTTTCTTGAGCAAAGATGGTGCTACAGATCTTCGATAGCGATCTTGTTTTCTTTCACAAGAACTGTATGTTGTTGTTGCGAAAGCCATTCTCACAAGCTATGCCCACTTAGAGGTCAAGAACAGCTAAAAATGAAGTGTTTTCTCTGATCGGCGAGAGAGCGAGCGAAGTGAAGAAGTCATTCAAGAGCCACACTAAGCACTGATGTCAATCAGAGGAAAAAGTCGGTTCGAATCCGATTGGTTTCCAAATTAACATATATCCTACAAGATTCTATGAAAATTATCACTGCAATACTTCGGTGAATATTTGCGCTCGTTTGGATTTAAAAAAAGAACTCGACAAATCATAATAAAGAAAATTCCGTGAGCTTCAAACACACTAGATACACGGCCTGGCCTTGTTCCTTCATATGGCTAGTTAGCTGCTATCTATTTACTTCCCGATTTGTCGGCATGTAACCTTCAAATTAACATCCCCCTTTCCTGTAAGGCGATAGTGTGTGGAAATGGCAGAGATTGGTTTCCCGTCGAGCCATTCCAAATATGCGTATATCAGGTGAAGGTCACATGCTATTATGCTAGGGATGGCTTGGCATGAGATGACCCTCCTCAATTCTCTGGCTCTATCGCTTCTCTGACCATGCGGCTACTCGTTAACAAAAGATTGGCCGCTGACCCAGTTTCGCGAAGAGCCGTTAATGTTGCCGATCTAGTGGATCATAGTTCTACCTTTTCGGTTAATTTTTAATTTGTAAATTGGATTCTCAGCGATGTTCTGACATGCATGATGATGTTTCGTTCGTGAACTTTCCAATTGAAGAACAGTTCGCAGTTTGAACGCTATCGCACAGAAAAAGTGCCTTGCTGACTCGCGCAGCTAATTGAAAGTCGCTGTTATTTCATGAGTCAGAGATTCGATAGATAATACAATTATAAGAGGTCCGAGTTTTTTCAACCAAAGCTAATTGAAACTACAACAAATGTTCTTGCATGCTTGTCACAAGTAGAAGAGTTCGCTCTAAATCAAGAGAGTCTCCCTCTTCTTCACTCTTTCAAACTAATCGCCACCCTCGCAATTGAAAGGGAAAAGGTAGTTGTTGTTCTTTCTTGAGTGCCTTTCTTGCTTGTCGCTGACCAAAGAAGGTCTCGAGTCGGTCTTTCTCTTAATTTCACAGCTATTGAGGGGTAAGTAGGGTAAGGTCTAGGGGTTCCATTCTTGCAGACATGGTGAAAAAACAGCCTGAACAATAGAAACATTAGATGTGCAGTTGCAGCAGAGTGTTCGAAAACGGAAATCCCGAGTAAAGTAAGGGGGGCAATAAGAGGCTACGGTTGTTTTGATGTTTGAAGTGATCTTTCTGCGATCTTGTCGGTTTCTCTTATCATCTCACTCATCTTGTGCGTTTGGCTCCTGCTTATCGAGTTTCGCACATAATTCAAAGGGTGTTTTGCAAAGAGAGCGTTTCGCGTGGGCGATTCTTATAGTTCTTTACAGATTTTTCTTTTCATTAATTCCAACTGAGAAAAAAGTTCTTGCAGCTTCAATAGTCACCTATTTTCGAAGTATGAATCAGTCAATTTCGCAACCCAATTTCATTGGTAATTTTATGGTCGAATTTGGCGCGTCAACGCCCATTTCAGTGAGGAAACCGCAGTGAAAAATGGACACCGAATGAGAGTCTGACTCTCATACTTTTCCACACTTTCTCGCCACATCTAGCTGAAACATCAGTGAAATCGCCCGTCAAATTTGAGTCGGAAATGGGATCAACGGAGGTTGATTTCATCGCTTTTTCGCGAAAATAAAAATGTAAGTGGAACCGAATGGGATGTGCAGAAATAAGTAGCAGATGAGTAGTCAGGTGACTAAAAGGAAAGAAAAGAAAGGAAATGAGATCAGCCCAGTTACATCTTGCTATGTGAATACAGAGAACGATGGTTGTAAAAAAATGAGAAGAACAAAAACAACTCACTTTCTGAGTTGAATTCTGAGAACAACTGAATTCTGACAAACATGCTCAAGAGGTTTCGTTACTGAGAATAATCAACAGTAACAGTCTTAATGATCGTTCTGTCAGGATAAATTTTGTGAGTGTATCTCAGTTTGCATCTATCATCATCCATTCTCGCAATTGTTTATCGGCAATATTCTACACACTCGAACGAATGCTACTGAGAGAACATTTGCAATTCGGGAAAATGTGTCGACTAATATTTTTTCTCTCGCAGATTTCCTTCACATTCACAGTGTAACTTGTGGTACTATTGGAACAAGGAAACATATCTGCCAAAGTTCACATCAATGGATAAGCCTGGATGCTTTGTTGGCAAAGTTCGCGATACTTCTGATTTTCTGCTTTTCAGACGATATCATTTCTCGCAATCGTTTATCAGCACGATTCTACACACACTCGAACGAATGCTACTGAGCGGACGAGTTTGAAATGATGTTTAGAAACTGTTTAGAACAGTTTTCGAATATGGGAAAAGGGGGCGGAGCCCTGGAAAGGGGGCGGGGCCTCAGAGGGGGGCGGGGCTTATTTCTTCTTGTCTCCGCCAGAGGATTGCGAAGAGACGCCAGTGCCGGTGCCGGTGCCAGACGCCTCCACCGTTTTCATCTTCGACGGCGGTTGGGCTGCTGTAAGGAGTGGAGGGTGTTAGAAGGTGCTAGGAGTTGGGATCACGGGTTTCACCTTCAGATGCTTCCACAATAGACTCATTAGTCACAAATTCAACAAGAATTCACCAAAAAATCACGAATATCTATGAATATCTGTAAGCCTTACTCGGCGGTGCAGCAGGCGCAGCAGGCGCAGCAGCTGCAGGTGCTGCAGGTACTGCAGCTGCAGCAGCTGCAGGTGCAGCAGGCGCAGCAGCTGCAGGTGCTGCAGGGGCTGCTGCAGCTGCAGCAGCAGCAGGAGGAGCGGGCAGCTCCTCGATGGGCTGCGTCGGCTGCTCGGCCAGCGACTGACCGCCCTGCAGCAGCCGCTCGATGCTCTGCCGATCCGACCGCTTCTCCTACAAGTACGAAATCGATTATCATAGTCTAAAGTATATGAATTTGAGACAAATCCACAGCGATCCGCTACAGCGCGCTATTACCTTATTAGACTGCCGTAAGATACCGTAATGCCTTACAGTACTCCTACCAACCTACACCTAACGATACCGTACCCATCCCTCCTTGGCCTTGGCCACGAGCTCGTCCCCGTCGACGGGCGTGTAGCCGGCGATTTCACGCTTGTCATTGGCGAGCAGCCACCGGTTGACATCCACGCCTGAGATCAAAGATCAAAGTTTAAAGATCAAAGACCATTGATCACTTACCGTGCTTGTGTCGATTCCTCTCCCATCGCTCGAACCACTTGTAGTACTGGTGCAGCATGTATTCCTCGATCTTCGGGTCGTACTTTCGCATAAAGCCCTGCCAAGTTGGTCTTTGATCTTTGATCTCAGAACTCTGATCTTTGATCTTTGATCTTTTCAAATTACCTCGAAGCAGTAGCCCGCTTTCGCGTCCGCAGAGTACTTATCCGGCCAGTATCGGGTCAGCATCTCGGCCAATTCCTTGTACGCTTTGCACTCTTGCGAGAAACGATCGCAGAAGAGATGGTGCTCGGGCTGAAAATCGATAATTGAAGTCTACCGTAGTCGGTAAAGTAACACAAAATATTGAATAATGCAACTAATGGATACTGTAATCATGTTAAAATCGATAAATGGTGAGTTGGCTTCATATTTCGTTTCGTTCAAGTTTTTCGTTCTTATGTTTAGTCACAAACCAGCATTCAAAAATAGCAATCCACCATATTTGACCGTAATGTACCGTAATTCTGGTAAATTACCGTAATCCACCGTATTCCATATTGACCGTAATCTACCGTAGTACACTCACCGGATTCTGGAACATGCACACCCACGCTCCGTCCCACAGCCAATCCCGTCCGTACATTGCCCACATGAAATCTTGCGCGAGAAACCGCTTGTCCTGAGGATGCGCTAGTTAGAAGGGGATAGTCATCTACTCATAAGCATAGTCATCCTTAGCTTTGTCCTTACCTTATCCTTACCTTACCTAGGTTATTGTTCTTGTGCTTTTGTGCTTACAAGCTGACGCTTTTTGGGCTAGTCCGGTGAAGTAAAATAGTACCCCTCCCACCATACGTACCTCCTTCATAACCTTCCAAACTGCAGCCATTGGCTCCCTCTCCAGTGCACATCCCATCGCGAAAAGGATATGTTGCATCTTGCTGCCATACGGCGGACGCGGCTCCAGAGGCTGAACGAGATCAAAGATCAGAGATCAAAGACCAAGATGTCAAACCTGTTTGAGCAATTTGTTGAATTCGTCCCAGAGATAGTCGAACTGAACAGGATTGATCATGAATAAATGAGAATTAATACAAACCATAATCCGCTGTCCCGTCGCGTAGCCGAAACGTTCGTGAACCCCTTGGGATCGTTTGGAGCCGGTTTCCTAAAAATAATTAATTAATATTATTAATTAAATGTTAAATAAAATTAAAACAGTACCTCATGGTGCAGTATTCCCCATATGGCGAATCGTGACGCGTCCACTTGGTCCATTCCGCCGCTCTTGCTCATGAATATGTCCGTTACTTTCTGCAATTGTTATTCTTGTTATTGTTATTGTTATTGCTGTTTTTGTTTTGTTTTTTCACGGTTACGACTACTCACATTGACAATCTTCCCGCGTTCCTCCTTGTTCATGATGTTGAGCTTGTATTTCATAATCAGCAGTGCTCCTCGGATAAAGCCCACGCCGCCCACTGAATGAAATATTTAATTAGTATAAAAAAAAATTAAATTAAATTAGTAATATTGGTTTAGCATTGTAGAATATTTGCGATAAAAGAAACGAACATTCAGCTTTCGTAATTTTCACTTTCGCAACGGCCCTTTCGCCCTTGTCGTTTCGTCTAATTTTGTCGATTACGGCCTTCTCGTTGCGAGTGTATTTCCATTTCCCCAGCCATTTGTCGGCCCGGTCCAGCAGGAACAGCCGGAGCCGCTCGTAGCAGAAACCGGAAAATGGGGGAAATTAGGGCCGGAAATTAGGAAGATCGTGGCAGAAGCAGGAAACTAGGAAAGGTTGGAGCCGGAAATTAGGACGGCCACTTCACCAGTTAAGATCTTCAAGATTTACTAATAATGACGTTGGTTCTATTGACAGCGAGGAGTGTGAAGTGACGAATGCAACATCCCGCTAATTGCAGGGAATGCTCCTACCGGGAATCGGAGTCGTGAATGGGGACCGGGTTTTGGGACCGGAACCGGGTGTCCGGTTATAAGGACCGAAACCGGGGAATGGGCGACCTACCGGGAATCACTTTCTCCCGCTCGACGATTGTGTGGTTCTGCGTCTGACTTATGTGAAAGAAATCGCGCTCCACAAAGAAGATGAACGGCAGGAAGGACTCTGCAAGAGCAAAGATCAAAGATCAAAATCGAAAGATCAAAGATCAAAGATCAACTCACGCCAAACAGTGGGATCAATGTCCAAGTCGAACGCGAGGTCCAGGAACTGCATCATACTACTCATAGCGATTTTCTTCATTTTCTTGTTTTTCATCTTTTCCTGGAAATCAGAGATCAGAGATCAAAGATCAAAGATTTCTCTCAAACTCACCACGCCCGTGTAGAACAGATTACGCCGAACCCAGTCCGGGAGCTCGGCGTAGGGCTGCAATTTTAAATTTAATTAGCAGGAACAGGAAAATGTCATTCACTTTTTATGCGCCCTGGTTGGAAGCGCCCAAACGTACCGTATCCGCGCTCGGAATCTTCCGCCTTCTCCTCCGCTTCTTCACATTGCCCGGACCGGAAGAGGACGAGGGCAGGCCGAGACTGGAGTGATTGCGACGCGACCGCGCCTGTCGACGCTTCTTCTTGCGACGCCGAATGAGCTGCAAGGATGCGACAATCGATAACTGAACCGGTGACACCGTAACCCACGATAATTCGAATATCGATTTCTAGAATCCTACCAAAAATCAGAATATCGCCAAAATGACACCACATTAAAGAGGGAATCAATAGTGATGCTGTGACAGTAAGCTATAACAGCTCGAAACTCACAAAGAACCAGAAGAGCCCGGCGATGAGGCCGGCGAGCAGCAGGAGTGCGGCGCCGCCTGCGATGCCCACAATCGTGCCAGCGCCCGCGCCAGCCACGGCCTCGGCGGATGCTGCTTCAGAGGCGTCCGGCGGGACTGAAAGTAGGGGAATTGAGAGCCGGGAAATTAATAGCCGGATACGGATTAATAGGGTCTCGTAACAAGCAGACGAGGGGTAGATGCAATTTTCGATTTTGGAAAGTGAAGGCAACCACGCGTAGTGCTGTACTACGATATAAGGCCGCATACGGAAACGAAATATTGACAGGTTAATAATGCACATGGTCTCCTGAGAAAACCACAGCTAGATACTAAGACACTGTTTGTTGAGTAAAAAGGCAAAACAATCTGAAAATGAACACAAAACCCACATTCGCCCACGCCAAAGGGCGGTTAGATCCTTAGACAAGCAATATGGGACCCAAAATATATTGTATTTGTATTTGAGATCGATAAGTACTTTGGAAACCCACATTCGCAATAAACGTTTGCTCCCTGGTCCAGTACTTGGTCCGGATTGTCCATTCTATAGATTCCCGTCGTGAAATCGCACGTGATCAGCGAGGGCTTCAGCACCGTTTTGTCGGACGACTGGTTGACCCTGAGATTACGGTATTTCTGGACTGTAGGATACGTTATCGACTACGCGAGTGTATGGTAGCAGTAGGTCACGGTACTGAATACAGTGGACACGGCACAGTGACAGTAGGCTACGGTTGACTATGTTAAGGCACGGTAGGTAGCGGTATTAATTTTGTCGATTACGGTAGGTTACGTTATTCAATATGTGGCCAACGGTGAGTTGCGGAAATCATTGTGTCGATAACGGTAGGACACCATACCTTAGAAATGCGTCGTTTTCGCAGCTCAAATTTCCGTTGTCCAGATACGCGTTTTCGTAGAGTTCTCCCTCGGGGACGGTCGCATTGAAGGAAGAGATCACTTCGCAGCTTGCTGTAACGATTAATGCGCGTTACCGTACCCCCAACTACCGTACTCACTTTGGTCAGTGCACAGGGCGCTGTGGATCTCCTCACGATCCGCCGAGTTTTCTTTCCGAGCGTACCAAACACCGACATTGGGCGAATCGTGACTGCTCAGACACTCGGGAGCACCGTCCGTATAGAATTCGTCATTGATCAGCATCTTGTGAGAGGGGACATCACACTGCAATGTCATTATCACCAATCCATTTTGTCCCGGGCGGTCGGAACCTTGAGCGAAGTCTGGCCGGAGGTCGGGTCTTGGCTGTATTTGGGAGGGTTACGTGAACGATGAATGAGATCCTTGCATGTGGTGCCGACTGCAAGAGTAATGTATCAATCAATCAATAACTGGTTACGGTAATCAATGGTAGGGTATATGACGAAATCGATGCAGACTTATCGATTCTGCAGTAATAGATAATGTATTCATCAATCAATATCGGTAGTCTACCGCAGCCAACTCACTGGAAATGGCGCAGAACACCTCTTGCTTCTCCTCGAGTGCACTTTCCAGGGCTTCCTTGCTCCTCTTGAAGTAGTACTTCTTCTCGGCTCTTTTGCACTCAAAATGCGTCGCTTGCTCGCGACCGACACTGCAATACGGAAAATTGGGTACGGTAGAATCAATTCTGTATAATTGGCAGTTTGGGTACGGTAGATGGTTACTATAGTTGGGGTACGGTAACGGTAGGTTGTGCCTTCAGATTGAATATGAGTGGTTGGGTACTGTAGGACCGATACTGAAGCCAGGGTACGATAAATCGCAATAGCATCGCGAAGGGAATGCTATCGCACGTGGGCGGTTCCTTGAGCACTTCGAGGATGGGCGCTTTCTTTTACGGTAATTTGGGTGCGGTAGATATGGTGCAGTAATGGGTACTTTAGGTTGGCTACGGTAGATAGGGTAATGTACGTCGGAGTACGATAAGTGGATACAGTGCAGTGGATGATGCATAGATACTGTATACTGTAAACAGTACTCTAAATAACATAGAGAGTATCTCACAATAGCTTCGCGAAGGGAATTCCATCGCACGAGTGCGGTTCCTTGAGCACGTCAGGAATGGGCGCCTTGTTGTAGCCATCGATGGGCGTAGAGTAGTCGGCAGTGAGCGAGAAGGGATCGCAGAACATGAAGTTGACAACCTGACAGTGCTGATTTTGCAACCCATTTCCAATGCCATTTGGCTCACCTCACTGAAAAGAAGTGTCTTGCCGTCCGTCTTCGCTTCGGCCGCTTGCCCCGCCTGTACGTAGGCAATCTTGAACTCAGCGTTGAGTGTGTACAGCTAGAAATCAAGTGATGAGTTGGCCATGGCGAAGAAACGGCGTACACTCGAAGCGTCCTTGATGAGGAATGTGCAGTAGCCCCCGTCCGCCGCGATGGAGGAGTCAGCACCGTAGAGTTCTGAATAGGCTAGATGAGCTACCGTAATCCAGAGCTTGCCGGTAACCTGTCTTCAGCAGCGGGTCTCCTGTAGCTGTCATGGTACCATTGGACAGTAGGCAGCCAAACAGCACGCGTGGTCCGGCGAATAGTCGAATGCTCTTGGCTGGATCCAGGTTTGGCGTCGCGGGCTTCACTTGCATGCGCACCAGCCAGCGCGCAGTGTTGAACGGCCTGCAGTGGACGAGCGAGTGGTTTGGCAATAGAGAAGAGGAATGGGGATCCAGGGGTTTTGGGTACTAGGATCCCTTGGTATTTAGTCAAGGACTAGGGAGCCTACCTGACAGTCAGCCCGACATCGCACGTCGTAATCGGGTCGTCAGCTTTCGCACTGTAGACCATGAGATCGTCGATGCCGCGAGGGCGATGGCACTTGGGCCGGACGATGCAAAACTGTGATGGAACAGCTCTCCGTCAGCATACGGAAGCCTTTCTATCGTACCACTTCCTTCGCCTTGCATTCGGCCCAATCGATACTCGGCACCGCGGCTCCGGCTACCGTAGTCGCACGCGCCCCCAGAAGAAGCAGGACGAGGGCGTACGGTATCTGGAATGGGGGAGGTCAGGTACGGTACTACTGAGGATCCTGGGGATCCTGGGGATCCTAGGGGGTACTGGGGCATCCAAACTGACCATCCCATCGGGCGAGGCGGGGCGAGCGCGCTGAAGAGCAGCAAATCCTGAGCGGAGCGAGAGGGTGGAATGGGAAGGGGGAGGAGGGCGAGGGGTTTTATAGGCCAAAGAATAACTTTGACTAATTACGCCTCTCTTTATTCCTCGTTATCTCTCGCGCAAATCCAATTAGATTGTTATTGTGAAATTGATGAGTTGACGGAATTATAAAATCAGCGGATTATCAAAATTGTTTTTCATTTCATTCTTTGAAATCCATTTATTTCCTTTTCGTCCTCATTTCAATCCCTCGCTCCGTTCTTGATTGGCCGCATTGCGCGCGCTCGCCAGTTTCGCCTGATGGGATGGTCAGTTTGGATACCCCAGGATCCCGGGATCCTCCCTCGAAACCCCCGGATCCCCAGGGATACCGTGCCTAGCCTCCCCTATTCCAGATACCGTACGCCCTCGTCCTGCTTCTTCTGGCGGCGCCAGCGACTACGGTAGCCGGAGCCGCGACGCCGAGTATCGATTGGGCCGAGTGCAATGACTATTCTGAGGTAAGTTATGGTATAGTTGTGGAAAGAAGAAAAGTTGAAGTTAGTATATTTCACCAGCTATCTGGTCAAATTTTCAGCTCTGCCTCTTCGCTAAGAAGTGCCGACATTCGAGCTATTCCGATACTTCTCTCGTCGAATATCCAGAATATTTGGACATCGTACTCCCTTGCCACGCCGGACTCTCGGTTCGGTACGTTACCGTATCCTATCACGTGATGAAAGCGCATATTGCAGTCCTCTCAACGACAAGATTTGGTTTGTGCGACTGCAAGCAGGCTCACCGACTCCAGCATCCTCCGCCCTGGATCCGGCCAAGGGCATTCAATTCTTCGCCGGAAAATACTTGCTGTTTGGCTGCAGTCTGAATGGCAGCACAGTGGAACTTACAGGAAATGCTGAAGACACATGGCTGAAGACAGGTTAACTGCAAGCTCTTGGTTACGGTATCTCATCCATCCGTTTCAGAACTCTACGGCGCTGATTCGTACCTCAATTCTACCGGGGGCTACTGTACAATTCTCATCAATAATGCGTTGAGCGTAAGTATTAGAGCTCGAGAAATGACACGGCCGTCTCTTCATTCCTAACACTCACAACTCGAGCGGGCGAGAGAGTGTGTGAAATGAAGAGACGGCGGCGCATTTCTCGAGCTCTAATAAGTATTGCACCTTCTGGAGCCATCTTCTCTTCGCACGCTGACCTGTGAGAGATGCTGTTTGATCGAATAGATTCATTTCCGAGTAGCAATTCAATATTCACGAATAACAAAGGCGATTCGCGAATAATCCATTGTTATACGGTCCACATACACTAGCTCTAATCACATTTCAGCTTACTGCATACAGCGCCGAATTCAAAATGGTTTATTTCCTGGACGGGCAAGAGATCGTTGTCAAGACCAGCGGAAGGACAACAATATTCTCTGGCGTGCGTAGTGGTTTGGCACTTGTTCGATGTTTGACCCAGCCTTTTCTCGCAGAGTATTCCCTCCTTACCATCCTCATTCCACACCAGCTCCACATTCGAAGCGGTTGCTATCTTGGAAAAACAAGTGCCGGATTTGTAGGTTTCTTCCCGCATCTACTGCGATTCCTTCACGCTCAAATCCGACAACACCAGCGATCTCGATGGGTACAAGAGGGTGCGCATTCCGGATGTGATCAAGGACCCGCCCTCGTGGTGCGATGACATTCCCTTCGCGAAGCTATTGTGAGTTACCCATACCCCGGATACAGTATCCAATCTAATGTAGCCTATCTACCGTACCCCAAGTCCTACCGTATCCATTACAGTGTCGGTCGCGAGCAAGCGACGCATTTCGAGTGTGATAGAGCCAAGAAGAAGTACTTCTTCAACACGAGCCTGGAAGGGTCTGCTGCACTCAGGGAGAATCACGAGGTGTTCTGCGCGATACCCAGTGAGTTTGAAAACCGTAACCAGTTTTCGATTGACCAATACAGTATCCTTTAGCTGGTTACTGTAGCTCTCTTTTTTTTATAGAATGTCATGCTTTACCATATTACCATATCCAACTATCCATTGATTGATTCAGTACCCTTTCAGTTGGCACCACATGCAAGGATCTCATTGGTCGTTCGCGTAACACTCCCAAATACAGCCAAGACCCGACAACCGGCCAAACGTCGCTCAAGGTTCCGACCGCCCTGGATAAAATGGATTGGTGATAATGACATTGCAGTGTGATGTCCCCTCTCACAAGATGCTGATCAATGACGAATTCTATACCGACATGGCTCCGGAGTGTCGGCACATCCGAGAATCGGGGAATGGCGACAATGACGGCGTTTGGCATGCACGGCCAGCCACGTACATGCCCTTCGTTTCCATTGGAAGCGCAATATGCTCCGATCAAAGTGAGTACGGTAGTCGGGACGGTATCATAAGAGTATCTTGCATTCCACGCGTAAGGGGGGGGGGGGTTGCCAAACAGCACGATAACATAAAAAATAACATATTGATTGTTGCAGTAAGATGTGATGTGATCTCTTCCTTCAATTCGACCGCCCCTGAGGGAGAACTCTACGAAAACGTGTACCTGGAAGAGGGAGTCAATTTGAGCTGCGCGGATGGCGCTACTCTACGGTACGGTAACCTACGCAATCAATACGCTAACCTTCTGTATGTCACAATGCCGTGTACATCCCCCTAACCTGCCTACCGCATATTCCGTGCCTTGCCCCGTTCTCGCCGATACCGCAACTATCTAGTTGCGCAATACGGTCCGCCGTCTCTTCATTCCGCACGCTATCTCACCGGTCAGAGAGGCGAGAGAGTGTGTAAAATGAAGAGACGGCGACCCGTATTGTGCACTCTAATATCGACCTCCACGCAGGGTCCGCCAGAAGCCTGACGAGCTGGCCCAGCAGCCCGAGTCAATCGTTTGCAATGTCACGATCGGCGTCTACTTGATGGCCACATGGCGTTTCGGACCAGGCGAAGACGTGGATGAGGGAGCCAATGTTTACTGCGAAGGCGGGTTATTTAATAACCAGTCGATTTCACCCTCGCCTTCGGCGGGGGCTCATCGTCTGGAAACCGCCTCAATGTGCGCTCAGCCCTCCCCTAATTTCACAATACGGAAAACGCGGGCAACATGTTCACACTTGTTTACACTTTCGTTACCTGCCTACGCGACTTGCGAAATAGTCGACAAACACACGAACACACACAGGGAGACATCTCTACTTTATTAAGAGACCGGATCTGAGAAAATTTACCATTTTGGCCATTCTCCGGACATTGCGCCAGGATTTTCGATTCCGGCCACTATACTCATAGGGCCTGAGGGGCCTTTGACCTTGTTTACAAAAATGATGACGTCATCGCCAGTATTGCGAAATGCGGCGCAAACGCTGCGGGTAAGGTGTAAAGTGATGAAAATTCATAATTTCTCAACCGAATAAGATAAAATCAAAATTCCTTTTGCAGTATGTTATGCATGTCCAGAGTACGCTGGGACAATATTGGGATCAAAATTTGGGCCGTTCTGTTATCGACTTTCTGACTCTGATTTTCATATTTTTCGAGTTCTCAGTATCAAAAAGGCTCTTGCGGCGAAGCAATGTAGGTATGTGGGTATACCCCTTGTGTTCCTCCATCGATGTAACCACTTTTGAAAAGAATCGGAAATGGTACTTTTTTGAAAAGGTGATTTGAGTGATCTTGAGTCAGTGTCAGGTCACACTTTTCTGGTGGTTCCCATTGGCTTTCTATAGTAATCTACCCAAATGTAGGTCAAATTGTAATATTCTACCATCTGTCGAATATTTATCGCCATATGAGTCGAATCCGCGGTAGTGAGTTTTTCGACCCATGACCCGGGGTTCATGCTCCAAAAGTGATCCATGACCATGAACCCCGGGTCATGGTCCGAAATGGACCGAAAAAGTCATGATGAAGGAACTTCATGTACTATACACTAATGTATGCTACAGTAGCCCAATAATATATTGTTGCCGAAATCACCGTAATAGGCGCCGTAACAGTGACGCAAACTCGATTTTTTAGTAAAAAGCCAGTTATCGATTCCACAACTACCTGAATGCGGTGATTTCGGTCACAATATATTATTGGGCTACTGTAGCATACATTAGTGTATAGTACATGAAGTTCCTCCATCATGACTTTTTCGGACCATTTCGGACCATGACCCGGGGTTCATGGTCATGGATCACTTTTGGAGCATGAACCCCGGGTCATGGGTCGAAAAACTCACTACCGCGGATTCGACTCATATGGCGATAAATATTCGACAGATGGTAGAATATTACAATTTGACCTACATTTGGGTAGATTACTATAGAAAGCCAATGGGAACCACCAGAAAAGTGTGACCTGACACTGACTCAAGATCACTCAAATCACCTTTTCAAAAAAGTACCATTTCCGATTCTTTTCAAAAGTGGTTACATCGATGGAGGAACACAAGGGGTATACCCACATACCTACATTGCTTCGCCGCAAGAGCCTTTTTCATACTGAGAACTCGAAAAATATGAAAATCAGAGTCAGAAAGTCGATAACAGAACGGCCCAAATTTTGATCCCAATATTGTCCCAGCGTACTCTGGACATGCATAACATACTGCAAAAGGAATTTTGATTTTATCTTATTCGGTTGAGAAATTATGAATTTTCATCACTTTACACCTTACCCGCAGCGTTTGCGCCGCATTTCGCAATACTGGCGATGCCGTCATCATTTTTGTAAACAAGGTCAAAGGCCCCTCAGGCCCTATGAGAATGGAGGCCGGAATCGAAAATCCTGGCGCAATGTCCGGGGGATGGTCACTTTTCCCAGATCCGGTCTCTTAAGGAGTATGATTATAATAGTAGTTATTATAATTATTCTAGTTACTATCTTGCAGGCCCATTGCCTTGATTTCAGGCTGAATCCATATCTGTATTTGCATTATTATTATTATAATTATTTAGTGGTTGCAACTGGATGCAGGGGATGTATTCAACGTTTCCATTTTTGTTAGGATCTTCCACCGTAGCTTTGCGATACTCTAATCATTTTCCCCCGACTGTACGTCCTCATTTTCAGTTTCGCCCGAGCCGGATCCGCCAGCCGGAGCCGATCTGGGCTTGATTGTGGGCGTGGCCGGAGGCGCCTTTCTGCTGATTCTGATTGTCGTCATCGCTGGGCTGTTCTGGCTACTCGTAGGTTTCATTGGGAATCAATTCTTTTGGCCATTTTGATCTTTGATCTCTGTCGTTATCGTATAAGATCAGTTGACGATTGCCTGCATTGCAGATCATTCGTCGTCGCAGTAAGAAGCCGGGCAAGGTCCTGAAGGACTTGAGCCTCACTTCGATCGTGTCAAAAGTGAACACTGGAAGGCGCAAGAAAAAGCCGACCATCGCAGAGTTAAAGAAGCTCGATCCTCTGGTGAATTGCTCTCCAAAATATTTAGCAAAATTTCCTTTGTTTCAGGCGCTCCATCAAGTGCCCCCAAATGTACGCCGGGCCTACTACAGATATCTGCTGCGAGTGAGGGTCATTTTCGAAATTTCCAAGAAAGAAGTTGACATTCAGGGAAAAGTGCGTCTTCCCGCATTCATGGATATTATCGAGAGCTTCTTCCAGAATTCGCTCAATCCCGCTGATTGGAGTTCGTAACTTTTTAAATGCATAGTCATGATTGGGCTGATCTTTGAACTCTGATCTTTAATCTTTGATCTTTCAGAGTGCTTCCTGCCCTTCCTTTTCTTTCTCGAGCGCGATTTTTTCCACACTAATCAGACGACGGACCACACGGTCGTCGAGCGGGAGAAAGTGATTCCCGGTGAGAATTTTATCGTCCGATTAGAATTCGAGATGCTAAACGCCGCAAATACTCTCTCTTTCTCTATGTTCATTGAGAATGCTACAAAGTTGACGATCGAGTGAAGCTTACTCGAGACTAATCCCCCCCCCCCTTGAAGAATTGCAGTATTAAGGCAGTGACTTTGCACCCGTTTATGCTTACATATTGACAAATCTTGTCGCTCCTGATTATATGCCTATTTCCCGGTTTCCAACCTTCCCCAATTCCCGGTTTCTGCTACGAGCGGCTCCGGTTGTTCCTGCTGGATCGGGCCGACAAATGGCTGGAAAAGTGGGGATACGAGCATGTGACTGGAGAAGGTAATGTATGTATAAGAGTTCAAAATAGGGGAAACGTCTCTTCATTTCGCACACTCTCTCGTCAGTGAGAGAGCAGGCGATAACTTTACTTCCCGTTTTCCTGTGGTAATATATTTTACTCAGCTGAAAGTACCGTCTTCGTTCGTGGAATTTGCCTCGTTTTAATGTACAAATTGAATATCATGAAGAAGAAGGAAAAACGGAAAATTGTGAACGTGAGTCTTCACAACAATCATAAATTACATGTAAATATTATTATTACAGCGAGTTACTGACATATTCCTGACGAAGGGAATGGACCAAGTGGACCCGTCCCGATTCGCCATATGGGGAATATTGCACCATGAGGTACTGCATTAATTAATTTTATTAATTAAATAATAAATAAATAAATATTTTAATTAATAATTTTAAGGAAACCGGCTCAAAGCGACGCCGGGGTGTGCACGATTACTTCGGCCGTGCGACAGGACAGCGGATTATGGTTGTTATTATTAGCAATTTAGGCACTACCTCAGAATACCAGAATTGCTAAAATCGGAGTTGCCATTCCTCTGCAAACCCCAAATCCTAATCAATATTAAAAGCCTCCCCTGACGCACCCATTTTGGTATTCTAAAGTAGTGCCGCTAAATATTCATTCATGATCAATCCTGTTCAGTTCGATTATCTCTACGCCGAATTCACCAAATTGCTCAAACAGGTTCGACCTATTGGACTTTGGTCTTTGATCTTTGATCTCATTCAGCCTCTGGAGCCGCGACCGCAGTATGGCAGCAAGATGCAGCATGTGCTCTTCGCGATGGGATGTGCACTGGAAAGGGAGCCAATGGCTGCAGTTTGGAAGGTTATGAAGGAGGTATCGAAAAATATTTTGCCGTTCCGCATGTTACTTTATTCCTATCTATCAATTGGCATACCCGACTGGTCCTAGAGGAACTACTACTTATTGAGAACTTATGAATTTTAGACATAATCGATAATGCAATAAAACGTACCGTAGTGTCCGCTAAGCGCAGTAGTGTATAAAACATAGATACGGTAGATTATCGATTCCTCTCAACTACGATATCTTCAGGACAAGCGGTTTCTCGCGCAAGATTTCATGTGGGCAATGTACGGACGCGATTGGCTGTGGGACGGAGCGTGGGTGTGCATGTTCCAGAATCCGGTGAGTGTACTACGGTAGATTACGGTTACTCGGTGCTAGTCCATCCGATGATCCACTGATCATAATGTCTATCCTGCATGAGAATATCCCTAGATGAATCTCTAACCGTCTATCCTAGGACTTATTGTGGGAGGCTAATAATGGGATGAAGACTACACCGTAAGACGGGAATTCGACCCTTGGCACTTGCCAGGCGACTCCAGTACTATAGATGCAATCCTCACTGGTTGGTTCTAGTGAGAGTGATACTAAAGAGTGAAAGTGGGATGAGAGATGGATGAGAAGAAAAGCTCCTTATGAAACATATCGGGAAACATGCATCTGTTGCAGAGGCATCACTTTATAAACAGACAACAAGGTTACAACAACAATCCCACCAGAGCTAGCATGGTGACCTCCTAGCTACTGGTGAGCGAATCCTTATATTGGGAATATCCGAACTGGTTCCCAATAATGGCGACTCTGCTCATCCCTTTGTCTCATTGTCTCTCTCGCAGCGCAGCTGATCTTGCTTGCGCTAATGACGTAATTGACTCTCCCATAACATCCCACACGCTCGGACAGATCGGCGTCCTCGTCGATCAGAAGAATCTTGGGCTGACTTGAAGGGGATGGATGGTTGAAGAAAAGGTAGAGTCGAAGAAGCGGACTTGGGGAAGAGCTTGTCGTTGTCGATAGCTCGCAATGTTGAGATGTCGTGATCGTAAGATGTGAAAGTGTGTTGCCTCATCAAGAAGAAAATTAATAAATTGAAGATGATACGTTAAAATTACAACCAAGTCTACTACGATACCAAAAGAAACACCTAAACAATCTCACAATTGACAATGCGCGGGGCATTGATATTCCAAGAAAAAATCTCGGTCTCTCTCTCTATACATTCTGCCTTCTATTGAGAAGATTCTGAGAATCATTTCTCATTCTTTCAGCATTTGCAACTTCATGTGAAGTGGTGCTAACATCTCTGCTCTGTTTGATTGAAATTCTGTTTCCGATCGGTAAGGACACCGAAACAGACAGCTTTCTTCTCTCACTACCTGGGGAGCATAGAACTCCCTCCTGTACTTTTACTGTAGATTGCTTGCTTGAACAATCTTTCTTTCCTTTCGGTCTAGTACACGAAATTCCTCGAGAATTCGAATTGTCATCAGGAGGCTGCTCCTTGACTTCTCGTCTCGAAGGCCTCGGACAATTGTCAGCAATATGTCCATATATCTGGCAGTTAAAGCACTTTTTGTGTCTATCCTTGTTAAGAGGAGTCTTGTTTCTTCTTCTAGAAACAGTTCTCCCCCTTGGGTTATGCATATTTCTTCCTTGGCGGGAAATATGATCATAAGCATCCGATAATGAAATCCTCGCTTCCCGGTAGGCTGTCATTAAATCATTGTTCCTCTCTTTAAGGTTCACAATGTCCTTCTCGAGGGATTCTATATACTCATTTGCGCAATCAACAGTCCATTTTAGGCGCGTTATTTCCTTTTCTTCCTCATTCATACCAGAGAACGATAGTAAAAGTTTCAAGAAATGAATGTTACATTGCGCTGACGTCACTGTATCGCCAACGAATGAATGATTCGGTTGTTTATTCCTCGTGGGAATACTCACCATATCTGTGTGTTTTGTTTGAATACTCTTAGATTCAAACAATGCATCAGAACTGGATAAATGAGATCTGGGCTCAGCTTTGGAGAGGCCGTCCCATTTGATCTCTTTGTCCTGATCTATCGTTGCGCTAGTGACATCTTCTTTCAAGAAAGAATCAGCACTTTGCACTATTTGAGTAATCTGCTCAGTAGAACTGATTTCCCATAGTAGCATATCTTTCGAGCTCGCTTCCGAGGTGTTTACTTCGGATGCAGAAGTTCGATGATATTCAACTGTTTCTTGTTCAGAAGCAGTCGATTTTACGATTGCACCGCGGAAATCAGGAATTTCCGGAGGTTGCATATCATTGCTTGGAGAGGTAGTGGAATGATCCATGGCGTTGTTGAGTGGTGAATACCTCTCAACACCATCGCTTTTATCTCCTCTTTTTCTTGTGGGCGTGGCGTTATTTGAAACTGGTTCTGAGCCAAACCAGCTGACAATTGCCTGCGCTCTACATAGATTTTCGCTTTCTTCTCGTGGAAAAGAACAATGAAAGACCAATCAATATTTTGCCTGTGCCAGCTTAGATCCAACTAAGCAATACAGGGTGATTCATGTATACTTATTTATCGAAACATCACTTGATCTCGAATTAAAGCCACTGAATAACTGTAATATGAAGTGAAAATGTTCTTTCTCACATTTGACTACTATTGGGATAAGAGAAATCAGCATCTCCAGACCCTTCATAATCATTTCCCTCGAAGTAACTTTGTTGTTCTTCGAATGGTTCTCCACGAACTCTGTTTCCAGATGCACGCGAATTATGATGCCTTTTTCCTGGGATTTCACGACACATTCTTGCGTAATGCCCGTACAACCCACAGTTATAGCATTTTCGATTATGAATACTATTATTGTATCCAGGTCGAAACTGAGAATTTCCGCGGATTGAATTACCATTGTTCAGATAATTCACTTCCGTGTTGGACCTTCTCTCTTCGGATTTTTCTGTCAGCAAGTTCATAACTCGCTCAGCTATTCGCTCTTCATTAGAACTTTCACCAATTTTGCAAAGTTCAAGATACGTCTTCAGCTCTTCTGCTTTTGCCAAAGCGGAGTTGAGAGTTAGATAGGTTCTGCTCATCAATTTCCATTTAAGATTTGGATGAAGACCATTCACAAAGCGATCAGCCATTGATCTCTGTTGTGATTCTTCAGATAGATCTGGATATGCAGCCATGTGAGTTCTGCGAACTCTTTCTGCATATTCCGAAAGGGATTCGGATTCAGTCATAGGCTTTGTCAAATTTAACTTGGCCTTGATGACACTTTCCTTACTGAACAGCTTGTCGGTCATTAATTGGATTACTGTATCGAAGTCAGTGAGCTGCTTTGCACGCTCCAGTTCGACGTATGCACGCTCTGCTCGTCCTTTCATTTTTAATGACAACATTTTGAGCATTTTAACTCTACTGAGGCCATACGAATGACAGTGACGTTGGTATCGTTCGATGTAGTCCGGAAATTGTTCTTCACCTTCCCCGTCAAAATCGGGAAGTGAATTGACAACGGCCGGATCTAGTTCCTTCCAGGGAATTTCCATGCTCTGTCTCGGCACTGGTCTCTCTTCTTCGAAAGTGATCAACCTGTCGGGTTTCGGAGTAGAGATGGTGATAGATGATAGTGATCCTTTCTCTTTCGAGAATAGGTTCATCCTTGTCGGCATCGAGAAATTAATTCCTCGATTTCTTACTCTGCTTACTTTGTCTCTTTCTCGCGCAGAACGCGAGGGACTGATTCGAACGGGAACGAGGGAAGTAATAGATATTACAACCGAGTTCTACCGTATTGCTGTGATAGATCTCTCTTTTGGTTTCAGGAATGAACCAAATTTGATCGGGATCACTTCGTTGGGTAGACTCCAGAAAGACTCAGTGGAATGAGTCTTAGCCAAAGTATTACCACTTAGAACTGTTGTTAGGGAAACGTTACAAACAACGTTCTCTCACACAGCTTCTACAATACTCTTTAGAGACTCAGCCGATCAAAAATTCGGCCCTATGTCTCAGAGTGATCTTAAAAACGTGAGAATAGTTTGTGTGTCAGGAATGGCACCTAACACAAAGGTGATGAGTGGTGTGAATGGTGCGTATCCTTTCTCCACTTTCGCCTCTCATTCAGTCCCTATTCCGGTTTCTTTTCATTTTCCGGATGATTCCTTTGTTTCGCGGGAGATTTTCTCTTAGGAACTTTCTCTTTTCTGCGTGCTAATTTTGGGTTGCTGCCACTTTCGGAAGATACGCAGTTTTCAATCACAGATCTTTCGCAATGCTGCATGGACTTTTCTGACGGAGAGAGAAGTTAGCCTCTCAGTCAAAGTATAATCTTTGTCGCAAATCAAAGATATTGCTCCTTGATATTTTCTTTCTTGAACCGAAGAATAGTCTCGGGTTCTCTCTTTTTTTTCAGATCTTATCTTTCAAGTATTGGCAACTGAAGATATGATCTGAGTCTCTTAATCAGTACTTCGATCGCTCAAAGACAGATTCTTGATAGTCTGGATGAGTTATCATACGTGATAAATCATTTCGCGATTTGGCACATCCTCTATTCAGTGACGGGCACTGTTCGAGATTGTCGTTCGCTTGAGTGAGGTCAACTGCTTGGTTAGAATATTTAAGAGGAAGAGTTACTGGAAAATCAAAGTTGGGTTTTGGGAAGGGAGGGAATTTATTAGTCAGTAAAGGAATAAAGAGACAACCGATTCTTCCAACAAACTGCTGCATCATTCACAGATATTTCGCAGCCCTAGTTAATCAAACACAGATAACATCAAACACAGATCCTATCAATCACAGATAATATCAAACACAGATAAATTAGTCAAACACAGACACCTATAATTTTGGTTTGTTTGAAGAATGGCACCATCGATCGAGCGTTGGAAAGGAAAAGTCACAAACAATACACATAGTCCTCTTTCCAACACAGATTGATTGGATAGGTGAATACACCAAATTCACCTAGTCTCAGTATCCTTTACCAATCACCTCAAACTACTCGTGGTCTCCTGATATCAGCGGTTAGCTACTCCTCTGACTTCTGGAGCGCCATTGAGGGTATGAGGGACCTCCATACTCGGTGCTAGTCCATCCGATGATCCACTGATCATAATGTCTATCCTGCATGAGAATATCCCTAGATGAATCTCTAACCGTCTATCCTAGGACTTATTGTGGGAGGCTAATAATGGGATGAAGACTACACCGTAAGACGGGAATTCGACCCTTGGCACTTGCCAGGCGACTCCAGTACTATAGATGCAATCCTCACTGGTTGGTTCTAGTGAGAGTGATACTAAAGAGTGAAAGTGGGATGAGAGATGGATGAGAAGAAAAGCTCCTTATGAAACATATCGGGAAACATGCATCTGTTGCAGAGGCATCACTTTATAAACAGACAACAAGGTTACAACAACAATCCCACCAGAGCTAGCATGGTGACCTCCTAGCTACTGGTGAGCGAATCCTTATATTGGGAATATCCGAACTGGTTCCCAATAATGGCGACTCTGCTCATCCCTTTGTCTCATTGTCTCTCTCGCAGCGCAGCTGATCTTGCTTGCGCTAATGACGTAATTGACTCTCCCATAACACGGTCAATATGGAATACGGTGGATTGCTCTTTTCGAAAAGTGACTTATCCACTTCACGAAATATGAAGCCAACTCACCATTTATCGATTTTATCATAATTAAATCATCCGTTAGTTTTGTAGTATTATTATGGATCCAGAATCCGGTGAGTATACTACGGTAGATTACGGTAGTTTGCCAGAATTACGGTAGGCTACGGACTTGTGATTCGAAATGAGAATCAGTGGCTGGATGAATACTGTGTTCATTAGTTATGCTCCTTCACCCTGGATTACGGTACCGATTACGATAGGCAATTATCGATTGTTTGGGGAATACGGTAGATTACTGTGTTTCAAATCGGTACGCTTATGTTGTTAGAATGCCTGCTGGTAGACAATAAATTATCGATTCACTGTGCTAATTGTGTGTGTTCTATGGATAACTACGGTTTTTTTTGAACTATTACGGCGTTACCGACGGTGGTTACGGTACCGACTACGATAGGCAATTATCGATTTTCAGCCCGAGCACCATCTCTTCTGCGGTCGTTTCTCGCAAGAGTGCAAAGCGTACAAGGAATTGGCCGAGATGCTGACCCGATACTGGCCCGATAAGTACTCGTTGGGCGCTAAGTACGGAGTCTGCTTCGAAGTGAGTTTTTAGGAGGTTGAAGATCAAAGATCAAATATCAATTCCAGGGATTTATGCGTAGTTTCGACTTGTACATATTCGATGAGATGCTCAAGCACCGCTACCAGTGGTTCGAGCGATGGGAGGAGAAAAGGCATGCTCATGGTAAGATAATCTTCATTCTTTGATCTATGATCTTTGATCTCTGATCTCTGATCTTTGCAGGTCTGAAAGTGAGCCGCTGGCTAATGGTCAATGATCCGAGAGAGTTCCACGAGTACCCTACGACAGAAGGTTAGTGTCCGATGATTACCGTTTCAATTCTGAATACGGTAGCAAGAGGGAAGGTTACTGTATCGAGTGGGGTGTACGGTAGCCAGGTGCGATCACGGTAGAACCGAGCACGTATTGCAGACCCCTCGCGTGTGTCAACCAGAGCATCAACACGTACCAGGGACGCGACCGATGTGAGGTAAGCAACTATGGGGTTACTGTAGTCAGTTTGCGATTGATTTGCCGGGCCGGGGCTCGCTGGTGGGTGATGCGGTGATGACAATTCGTAGTTCGCCTGTTCCACTCTGACTTTCGATGAGAAATTGGTGAAATGTGCACCGATTTTCACACAGCCTTGTCGGTCCGGAGCCATGATGTAGTCGTGTAAACATTCAGTCGCGGCTAGGGATTACTGTAGTCAGTTCGCGATAGATTTTTGTAGCGGGCCGTAATCACTCCTCGTTCAGTCGCGCTCAATCGACGACCGAGGCATCTGCGCCCTCGCGAAGACGATAGATACAGTAGTCGTCCCTTCAACTACAAGACGAGATACATTTCCCAATCGAGCGAATTTGCAATAAACATTACGAATTGTGTTTTCCATTGGGTGAATGCTTTCTGTCGTTTACCACTACACCACACGCTTTTTCGTTGATCGTATTGACATGGAAATCAACTTTTATTGCACTCACTAATCCCACTGTGCATTACCATTGACAATGCAAATCGCCCCACTCCTCCATTCTCCTCCCCTCCCTCCCTCCCCTCCCCTCATTTCTACTCGTTTCGCAGCTCGCGCGTGGCCGGTCACTGCGCCGGCGCAATGACGAAAGGTGAGATTATGCCTGACTCCGCCCCTTGTGCCTGACTCCGCCCCCTTTCTGGCTCCGCCCCTTTTGCAAGCCCCTCCTACTATCAAGATCCGCCCAGTTCGTTAACTCTACCCCCTTCAAGTTCCACACATTGTGCCATAGCTCCGCCCCCTTTCAGACCGGCAGCTGCCCAAGTCGCAGAAGTCGCATCGGCCGGGCCACGAGCGCTTCAAGGACCTCTACGCGTAAGCTCTCGGATTGTTGATCTTTGAACTCTAACTGTTTATTTTGATCTTTGATCTTTAGCTTATTAGCTTTTGGCTTTAGCTTTTGTCTGCTCTAGAGCACGCCCATGTCTTTGCTTCCTAAAAAATGATATGATAGGGCAAAGAGCGCGTAACTGCTGGCCCCGCCTATTCTAGGCCACGCCCCCCCCTTTCCTCCCCTAATCCCTCCCCTCTGCAGAAAGGAACACGCGGCGACGACGCCCGAGCTCGCGAACCGCGCGCCCCGCCAAGTCGCCCAGTGAGTTTAGTTTTCGATCTTTGATCTTTGATCTCTGATGGTTTATGATCTGCCCTTGATCTTTGGGCTTTGATCTTGGTTTGATCTTTGATCTCTAACCTTTTCCAGATCCGTCACCCCAAACACGAGCGACGGCACCACCACTAATACGGGTCGGTGATCTTTGATCTCTGATATTTCTATGCTACGCCACTTGCTAGGCCTCTCCTACTACGAAGCCCCGCCCGAAGCTCTCATGCCATTTTCCAGAGAATTCGAACGCTTTTTGGTCTTTGATCTCTGACCTTTCTAAGCCACGCCCCTTTTCATAAATCTTAAATTTCCAGCCAATTCCAATGGAAGGACGGGCGGGGAGCACACGCCGGCCACGGGGAAGACGCCGCTCAAGAAGAAGGGCCCGAAGCGGAGCAAGAAGGCGACCAAGTGGTCAGTGAAGGGAGGGGGGGGGGCAAGCCTCAGAAAGTGGGCGGAGCATAGGAAGTGGCGGGGCTTAGCAGAGAGCGGTGTTAGAGAGGGACTTAGGAGGGGGCGTGGCCAAAACATACCAGGCCATAAAGCTTAAATTAATGAAGATGTTTGAAATTGATCTTCTGAAAACTGATAGTAGATAATGGGCAATGATTAGTAAGAGGTCATAACATCGGGAAAATGGGCGGAGCCTAATTTCACTTTCTCAGGACCCACGTATCTGGGCTGACCTTTATAAAAGGGGGCGAGTCTAGGACAGTGGAAAAAATGGACGTGGCTTCGGAAAGTGGGCGGAGCCTAATAGTGGGCGGAGCCTAATAGTGGGCGGAGCCTAATAGTGGGCGGAGCCTAATAGTGGGCGTGGCCTAATCTCTCCCTCACTCAGGTCGCACGTCCCATCCGCCTCGGACGGCGACGCGACGCACTTCGAGAACTTTGAGAACGACGGCGGCGCGCAGATGGCCGTGGCCAAGTGAGTGGAAATGGGCTGGATTTCGAAAAGGGGCGGAGCTTATCGTTTCGAAAATGGGCGGAGCCTAAAAAACGGACCAGTGATGGGAAGCAAGGGGCAGTATAGTAATAGGGGGCGGGGTGAGAATTTCGAAAACGACGGCGGCGCGCAGATGGCTGTGGCCAAGTGAGTGTGGAAAGAAGGTGGAGGGAGACAATGCATTTTCGAAAATGGGCGGAGCCTAATAAGAAGCGATACAAGAGCTGCTGCTTATCCGAGTAGAATAGAATTTCGAAATCTCTTTTGAAATTATGCTTGGCCTAAAGTCGATAGAAAGACGGCGGCGCGCAGATGGCTGTGGCCAAGTGAGTCGGAAAATTAGATTAAAAAAGGGAACACAAAAACAACAAAAAAGAGCCGTGCATCTTGCGATGTGAGTAAAAAAACAACTTAGTAAAAGAGGAAACATATCATGGCCGAAAATGGGCGGAGCTGCTGGTGAACTACGCACTTTGAAACATAGCCTAGTCTTTGAAAGACGATTGAGAACGACGGCGGCGCGCAGATGGCTGTGGCCAAGTGAGTAAAAATAGAGTAGATTTTCGAAAAGGGGCGGAGCTTATCGTTTCGAAAATGGGCGGAGCCTAATAAAAGGATCAGTGATGGGAAGCAAGGGGCAGTATAGTAATAGGGGGTGGGGGTGAGAATTTCGAAAACGACGGCGGCGCGCAGACGGCTGTGGCCAAGTGAGTGGGGAAAGAAGGCGGAGGGAGACAATGCATTTTCGAAAATGGGCGGAGCCTAATAAGCAGCGATACAAGAGCTGCTGCTTATCCGAATAGAATAGAATTTCGAAATCTCTTTTGAAATTATGCATGGCCTAAAGTCGATAGAAAGACGGCGGCGCGCAGATGGCCGTGGCCAAGTAATGGGAGGGGAAAATGGGAGGGATTTCGAAAGGGGCGGAGCTTCGAGGAAGGGGGCGTGGCCTAAATTTTGATCTTTGATCTTTGATCTCTGACCTACTCCAGGATGAAGACGCGCAAGCTGCAGTGGTCCCGGGAGACGATCGACACGGACGACGCCGTGGACGAGACGGACGCCGGCGAGAGCGTGAGTGGATAATTGATCTTTGATCTTTGGACTTTGATCTTTGGTCTTTAATCTATGGTCTTTTGTCTTAGATCTTTATACTTTGTTCTTTGGTCTGTGAACTCTGGTCTACAATTTGCTGTGGTCTGACTTTGGTCATTGATTTCTAAGATGAAAAGTCAATGTTTGTCGTCTCAAATCGAAATTTTTGAGCAATCCTTGTGACATCTGACTGAATTTTTGACAACATGTGAAATTGGATGCTTCATCTTTGATCTTTGAACTTCGATCTTTGATCTTCGATCCTTGATCTCTGACCTCCTTCTTCAGTTCCGCGATGAGATCGGCGGGTCGGCGGGCGGCGGCTACACGAAAGACTCGGGGTGAGCAGAAGGGTGATCTTTGATCTTTGATCTCTACTATTTTAATAATCCCTCATGTGATCCATTGGTTGGGAATTGCATTGGTTGGCCATTATGGACTGATCTTTGATCTTTAAATCTCTGCCCTGATCTCTGATCTCTCCAGATCGGCGGGCGAGCTCGTGCCGCAGCTGCCGCCGCTCGAGCGCACGCAGGAGGACGACAAGTGGAGGGACGAGGTAGACAGGGGCGACTGAAGTTTAGGACTGAGAGTTGATCTTTGATCTCCAGTCAAAATCCGTGGACCTAAATTCACGTGTAATTGACTAAGCCATTGAATAACCACGAAAATGGGCTGTCGATCGATGGTACTGTGGTGACTACTAGCTATGAGTAGGGACCACAAGGTAGATAGCCGATTTATCACAATGGGGTCGAAAAAGTGTTCAAACTGTCCCTCGTGGTCCCAATTACAACATACTTTTTGCCGTTTGTCAATATCTTGACGCTGAGCTGCGCTAGAGCTCGAAAAGCACGCGCGAAACGCACTGGGGAAGAGGGGAGAAAGACGGGTCGAGAGGGAAGGGGGCGGAGCCTAATTTGCGTGTGTCTCTCTCCCTCCCCCGCCCTCTCGCTCGCCTCTCCCCGCTCATCTTCGAGGAGAGTGCACAAAATCAGGAAAATTGCTAAAATACTAATTTTTGCTCTAAAATTCCTAAAATATTCGACATAATCTCTTTGTCAAGGTGCATCAGGATCGGAACACTGGAACCCCCCTAAACGCTGTTTTTCCAACCTTACTTATCGATTTTGACCAACTTATCGTAGCCCGATCATGATGCACCTTGGGATTCTTGTGAAGATGGCTGATAGCTATCGAAATCACATTAGATTGTTTAATTTGGTTGCGTATTCGATTTGTGCACTCTTCGCGCAGTTTTTGGTGCGATTCCTTTCCCCTCAAAGGGGGCGGAGCCTGCGGTCTCTAGCTATGAGCTTTTACTGATCATTGGTCTCTGTAGAGTAGTCAGACAGGCTTACTAACAAAATGTGTTTTAAAACACTCTGAAAAAACAATAAATGTTCTGCTAGCTAATCTCTGTCCCATTTCAGGTGAAGAAGGACCTCGCCGTGGACGAGCCGGACGCGAAGAACGAGAAGAAGGTGAGCTGATCTATTATTGATCTTTGATCTTCAATCTCCGTAACCAAGAGATCAAAGACCAATAACTGGCATGAAAATCTTATGGAGAACAGTGAATCCTTTTTTGCAACAGCAAACCCCTCCCTTGCAGTCGAAACATGAGTTGAATATATTCATATTTTTCATTTGATCTTTGATCTTTGATCTCTTTTTTCAGCTCCTCTCCCCCACGCCGAGCCCGCCCAAGAAGGAAGGAGGTGGAGGAGGATCGAAGGAGGCCCTGAAGGAGGGCACCACGAAGGAGGCCGCGGGCAAGACGGTAGGGTGATCTTTGATCTCTGGTCTCTGATCTTTGATCTCTCACAGGTGAAGGAGGCGAAGACGCAGGCGCCCACTGCCAGGTCGCCCCAGAAGCCAGCCAAAGAGGTAAGCTGATCTCTGATCTCTGGTCTTTGGTCTATGATCTTTGGAATAATAGCTATAGACAAAAAATGCATGTGATTGCATACGCCAGCCAACGAATGGCATTAATTTTGAATTTTGATCTTTGATCTTTGAACTATTGGTTAGATGACATCTTCCGGCGAAGGGTCTAATCTTTAGAGTTTGATCTTTGATCTTTCGATTGCTCAGAAGTCCCCTACCAAGCCGAAGGAGGCGCCGAAGACGACGGCCGCTCCTCCGCCCAAGCAGCAGGAGAACACGAAGCGGGAGCAGAAGGCTGTGGTGAGAAATGATCTTTGATCTTTGATCTATGGTCTTTGATCTGTTGTATGGAGTACTGTATAGTCTGGGTTACGGTAGCTTGGTAGCTATAGTTAGTTCCCAAGCAGGAGAACACGAAGTGGGAGCAGACGGTGAGAGAACGGTTGAATGAGATACGGTAGACTCCCTGAAATGGATTCCTAAGCCAGTGAGATTATGGTTGGCTCGAATACTGTAGCTTCACTGCAGTATTTTCTCAAAGTAAGGATGGATTTCTTTAGGAAATGTGATAATTGTTGAATATCTTTATTACAGCCGAAGCTGCCCGAGAAGTCAAAGGTCGAGAAGCGCAAGGCGACCACGCCCAAGAAGGAAGTGACGACGCGGTGAGGAATTGTTGATCTCTAGTCTTTGATCTTTGATCTAAGAACTTTGATGTTTTTTCATCTTTAGTCATTGCTATGGTTGCAGTGAGTAAAGAAGTAAAGAGCATTTCACTGCAACCATAGCATAAAAGAAGTAAAGTAAAGAGCAAATGTGTTCCGTAAACAATGAACTGGTTGCAGTGAGAAGGCGAAGCCGGCTGTTCCGGCGGCGCCGCCGCCGGCTCCCGCCAAGGTTCCGGCTCCGGCCCCGGCTCCGACCCAATCGCCGGCTCCGGTCCCGGTCGCGGCGCCGGCCGCGAAGCGCCCGCCCTCCGAGAGCACGACCGACGCGACGAAGAGCACGGTGGAGACGAAGAGGGAGGCCAAGCAGGCGCAACACCCGCAGACGGGAGTGGGAGTGACCAGGAGCAAGGAGGTGCGATAGATAAAAATTACCACATTCATCTGGCGCACTCAAGCATCAAAACGCGATGTACGATTTCTGTAAGAATGAACGGTGTTTTGAAGAGTCACGATAGCCGGTATTATTTTAGTGGACGATAGGGTAACAGATAACGGTGGCCTCTTTCCAGCCGTCGAGCGCCAACTACCGCCTGGCCGTGAAGCTGATGAAGATTCTTAAGAGGTACGGCATTAAACTGACTAAATTAACCTAAGGGTATCCTGAAATTCACCAAAACATTGCCAGAAATTGACCTAAAATAGCCTGTATTACGATGAAATTTGCCCCAATCAGAATCAAAATAGCCTAAAATTAACCCAAATTAACCTCAATTTGACCAATATTCACCTTCAAGTAGCCTGAAATCAACCTATAATTCAAGGAACAACTCGAGAACGCGCTTTCATTAGTCTAAAATTGACCAGAATTATCATAAAATGTCATGAAATTGACCAAAATAGCATATATTTGATCTAGAATAGCCTGACATCGTCCTGAAATTACATTCAAGGAACAACTGCTCAGATTACTATAAAATAACCCAGAAAACTTGCTTGAAATTGGCCTAAGATAACCGAAAATTTACTCAAGATTCCCAAAGTGAACCTAAAATTAAATACAGGAACAACTACCTCGAGAACGCGCTGCGGTTCGAGGAGGGCGAGCGCGTGCGCAAGCACTTCGAGGCCAACGGATTCGCCGCCCAACCGCCGGCGCCGGTAAGAAGTGGTGGCACGGTAGGATAGAATTATGATCGTAGGGTACTGCAGAATCGCTACGGCGAATGATTACTGCCTCATTTCACATGATAGAGTAATAGTGTTAATGTACGGAGTGTGCGACCGATTGGTTACTGTGATTAGGAATGCGGGTACTGACGGGACGAATGATTCCACGAACTTTGCTCCAAATGATCTTTGATCCCTTCCCAGATCCTCGCCCTGCTCAACCAGGCGCTCAATTTCGCCCTCGAGACGGTAATTATTTAATTAATTAACTAATTAATTGACCAATTAGCTAATTAGCTAATTAATAAATTGAAAGGAACTAATTATTTTCTAAGGTGAGAATCAGAGCCGTCGCATAAACAAAGCCGTTTTAGCATGCTTTTGTGTTTTTGTGCATTTTCTCTCTACTAGGTAGGCCGGCTTTTACTTTGATACGGCTATGAATCTTACAAAAAAGATTTAATTAACTAATTATAGGTGCTCTTTCGTGCGGACGATCTCGACACGCAGATCACGAACGACCTGCGAGTGTTCATCATCAAGAAGAATGAGGTGGGAAGGGGAGATCAAAGATCAAGAATTGAAGATATACCAAATGTAAAATGCTCTCAAAACGCTTGCAACGAGCGATCGTTTGCGCTACGTTAACAGAGTATTCAAGATCGGAAAGTCAACAAAGATCAAAGATCAAAGATCACAATCCATTCCCGCTCAGGCGCGTCTCGCGATGCTGGAGGTGTGCTTCAATCGGCCGGACCTCATGCCGAACAAGTGGGGCGGAGCGAGGAAGGATGTGAAGCGGAGCAAGTCCTGTAAGAAATACTACAAGTTATCGTATTCACATCATGGCCTTAGCTGAAGTAACTCTGGTTAGAATAAGAGAAGAGGTGCAATTATTGTGGTCATTCAAGTATATCTTAGTTACCGTTCCGGTATACTTAACCCCACAATCACATCCAAATCAAACTTTTTGATTTTCTTTGTTTAAGCAACGAAGACTCGCGAGGGCGGCAAGCGTGGCTGGTTTGCGTCGCTGTTTGGACGAGGCGAGAAATGAAGAGGTGAGCTGGTTTAGACTCTCTCCGTTCTAGAGTTCGAAATACGGGTACTCTTCATTTCACGTACTCTCACATCGGTTAGAGTGACGAGAGAATGTGTGAAATTAAGAGACAATTACCCGTATTTCGAACACTACTACATTCCCCACACTCTCTCGGTCTCTCTCTAACTGGCGAGAGAGCAGAGAGTATTTTGAAAATATTCATCAATATTCTTTCAGGAAGAGGAGGGAGGAACAATGCCCCTTTGATCAAGCGAACAATCGCGATTTCCGAGAATAAACTAGTCATAGTGCGAATAAAGTGACTTCTAGAATTTGTGGAGTGAATGCAATGCATGATACAAGGTTCATTTCGAAAACACACAGTCATGAATTATATTGCTGATATTTTTTCTTGTATCGTTGATATTTTTTATAAGTTGGTTTTCTTCAACAATTCACGATTATCAATAATAATTTTGGTAGTTCATCTTGAAGATAACTGGCGAGACGAAGAATTTGTCGATCGCTTCAGTTTCTGTCTTGGGGCAGCTGGGTTCAGTGCCTGAAACTGGAGATCATCCTGGAATTATGAGACCATTATCAAAACTAGTTTGTAAACAAAAATTTGAGATGATCAAAGATCAAAGTCCAAAATGGAAAAAAACTCACAAGCAACCATCACCATGGCCACGTACGCTGCCGCTTGTTCGATGCATCTTTAATTATATTTGTATTAAATTATTGTTAATATTAATAAAATACCTCTGAAGCTCATGAATCCTTGCACAATTCGCAGAGAAGCACTCGAGCTGCTCCTGGCAGCGAGTTCTCTGAGGAATTATCACGATTTTTAAATTGACATTCATCATTTTCAAATGAGAAATTATTATAACACAATAAAAAAATCGTCATTATCAATAACAAAACAACATACAATGTACTCGCCGGTGCTGCGTTGAAGAGAGCTTGGAAGAGATAGAAGCAATAGAAAAGCGACAAATTTGAGCATCGTGAGAGAGATGCGATTTCTCAGGAAAAATTGCTATTTATATTCCAACCTGAGAAATTCATCATTTTCAACTGATGAGCAATTTCACGGTCTGTGTACGATCCACGATGTCTGCTCTCTTGAATGCGATCATTCAATTTCAATCGTGAGCGGAAATCGAATTCTATACGAAAAGTTATTTTTATCAGACCATTCACATACAATATTACATTGGATTTTGATTTAAATATTTTCAATATTTTAAATTTTAAATTAACCAGGATAAAAATCAGCTGCTTGGCAGCGTAATCACAACAAGAAAAGGGTTGAAATGTAATAAACATTTAAATTACGGGTATTTGTTATTTTTTCACACGAGTTGGTAATAATGGCGATAAAAATCACATCAAGAACAAAATACAATTTACAAAAATAATGCGAGATAGTTGATGCAAACTTCACAAAGGGTGAAACTAAGCAAAAGGTAAGATTTCTCAATTACGGCAAAATTAAACTATAAATATTCAAGAAAATTAAAATTATTCTCCTTTGATTGTATGACCTTGTTCTGGCTTCGGACACGCATCGACTCATTCCAAGTTCGCTCTTCCAGCAGACTGAAGATGCGTGCCCTCCTGTCTTTCTGAAAGATAAATCGGTTTGAAATTTACATGAAATACTTTCGAATTCACGTAAAGCTTTTTTCTGCGACTTTTATAAAAAATAATAATTTTTATTATAGATACCCACATCGAAAGCCATGACCGCATTGCGATGCTTCACGGAGACTAGAGCTTCCTTCTTGTCATGCTCGGTGAATTGACAATTGCGAACTTTGAACTGCAAATAAACAATTCAAATTCAAATTATATGAATAAACTCACATCTTCCATCGGAAAAACGGGATCATCGAGCACTCTTTTCTTTTCCATTTCGAAATTCCAACCAATTAATCGAAAGAATTGTTGCACAACATCCCAATCGATATCGAATTCGACCTCTTGGTAGGTTGGAGAATCGGCAATTGTCTGAAAACATTGAATATATAAATGGAAATGCGATAGGACGCTACGTTTCGGCATTGAATTGTTGAAAATATTCAATCGTATGGAATTTTTATGCTTCCAAATCCCCGTTTTAACTCATGGTCTGGCTCATATGAATACTCACCAGAAACGCGTGAAGCAGCGTGTTTTCATCTTGGCACAACTGGTACGTGCACAATTTCTTGTGCCCCACTTCCACGAGCGACAGGAGTATGCCGTCACTGGAGGCACTGCCAGCCTAAATTTCTTCATTCTCCCAGATCGAATTTTCTTTGTTGCCTATGTTGCAACATCGTGATACATGATAATTTATTATTATTATTCTGCCACTGCATTTTGCTGATATAAAATATTGCACAATGAAATCTCACCTGAAGGCCAATCAGGCTGCGCAGAGCGCGTTCATCCAGAAACGATTTCTGAAAGAATGTTGTAATCATGCTGAAGAATCAGGTAAGAGAGTATGAGGATCGGAAAGAAGGATCCTTTATCGTGAAGTGACAGGGATGCAATCCTCGAGAAATGAGCCACCGTCTCTTCATTTCGCACACTCTCTCATCGGTCAGAGAAACGAGAGAGTGTGTGATCTGAAGAGACGATTACCCGTATTTCGAACTCTACTGAGGAGGGTAGTAAACAACGGCTCACTGGCGTCGCTGCAAGCAGCTTCAGAGGCGGTAGATTGACGAGTTTGGGCAGGAGTGAATTGCACACGAGCAATTCCTCGATTTCGCAGGAGTATTTGTGGAGGAATGGGAGGAGACTGAAAACTAACGGTCTTGCTTTTGTTTGTTGTTATTGGTCCTGATTGTTTGACTGTTCGATCACTATTTTATGCATATTATTCATCATGCTAAGTTGTGATCACTAGATCGTCACGAATTATTCACCTCCGATGCCAGTCCGCCTCTGCTACGATAATAACCATTGATCGGAAGGCGCAATTTCCCAAGAAGTCTTCGATGAAGGAGACGGGCACGGTGTTGAAGTTTACCTGAAAATAATTACTGAATCCAATAACATCACGAATTCTATCTCATTGAAATTTCTAGGAGCGCGTGCCGAATATACATTAAAATATGTTTCAGAGATTTTGCAAAATAAAAAAGTGTTTACGCCATCAATGATCCCCGGAATGGCTAGGATAAAAACATTTATAAAAAGAAGAACGATTCACCACCATTGCCGTCAGAAGGAATCAACCTTCTTCCCATTCTTCTTGCTCTTTCACCGCTCAGAGTGAAAGAAAGAGGATTAAAAAAACTTTCTTTCCGACAGACCCTAATTGAGAATAACAGAGTGAGTTTCGGAAAAAAAGAGTTGGAATGAGTTTCACAACATACACAAATGTTCTCAAGCTGATCTAGGAATGATATCTCTCGGATAATTTCTGTAAATAATAAAGGTCACAAAATCCGTCTCCTCATTTCGCACACTCTCTCTTCACTCCAGCGAGCAAGAGTGTGTGCAGAACGACGAAAGTTATTTCGAGATTCTACCAATTCTATGAGATTCTATGATGGATAGAGTGGTGCTCAAAGTGACTCACCACTTCGAGCACGACTCTATCCACTCTGAAGCTGTTGAAGAGGCTCCACAGTTCTTTCCAGTTATTTTGCAGTTACCGACCATTTTCAATTATTTTTTTTAATCCTCTGTCGACCCAAACTTAGAATGATAAAATGAGTTTCGGGAAATGTGTTGACATATGTTTCACCATTCACTCATATGCTTCGGGAACCCATGTAATAATGATTTCGCTGTTATCCCTTACTCGAAATAATACAAGGAGACTACTCACCACTTTGAGCACGACTCTATCCACTCTGAAGCTGTTGAAGAGACGCCAGCGGATGGATGCAAGTTGCTCCCTCTTCCTGGAAATAAGTGAATTCAACTTAGTATTAATTGTTTTGGTGCCCTGTTGAGATGTAACTTTTTTTCCAGAACAAGCTATTTGTAACATTTTTATGAGAACTATGAAAGTGGAACCTTTCTCTTTGGAAACATCACTGTCGAAACTATTCATTTCGGAACTCTCATTCTGGATTTTCATTCTCAGAATGACCGGTCTAAAACATTTCATTTCAAAAACGCTCATCTCGGAACTTTTTTCTGGAACTTCCGGCCTGAAACTCATCGTTTGACAATTTTTTTTCTGAATTTCTCGTTGTGAGAGAAATTGATTGTTGCGTTATGTTGTAAAAGACCATCAAAGTTGGTAACGCGATTCAATAAGGAAATATGTCACATATTGCTGAGATTGCTAATTTCGAATAATGTGCGCTCATGATAACGTCGGAAAAGTGCGATTTCATAATCACTAAAAAGTTCCAGTAAAAAATACCAAAGCAAGAGGTTACGAGAAAAAAGTTCCGAGATGAGCGTTTTGAAATAAGGGATTACGACTCGTCGATTTCCCATCCTCTCATTCCGTGAAAAGTATTCTCATTTTGCGGTTCCCGACCGAACCATTCCGAAACGAATGATCCGGAATGAAAGTTCTATTATTAATTTTCCGAAATGAAAGGTTTTAGAAAAATAGTTCCATCTCAACAGGGCACCATTGTTTTTATTTTAATAAAAATATATACGAGACGAATCACGAGAGAATCGCCCATTTGAGAGGCCCCGCGGCAGTATGCAAAAGTTTTCTCAATCCGGCCCAAAAATCAACCAAAAGTACTTTCTGTGATGCTCTTTCAAACTGCGCTTCCGAAATCTCGATATCGATTTTTATTTTCAAGTTACGGTAGATCAAAGATCAAGTACTCGGTGATTTTCGTTGAAATTCGCTCTACGAAATTAATCATAACTCAGTTCAAAATAAAGATTTCTTCTCATACTAAGTTGGACTCGAGAGAGGGTAGCTTGGGAAACATTTCGCGCCCCCAAAATGTTTCCCCTCTCAGAATTTTCTGATTTTTGGATATTTTAGAGGTACATATAGACACTTTAGAAAAATCATACTAACTTTTTGCGGAAATCGGTATCCCCACAGTTATGCTATCTAATATGGCGTAAGACTGCTCCGCATGAGCGCATCTACCAGGAATGAGTTTTTCAATTACGAAATGTTTCCCAAGCTACCCTCTCTCGAGTCCAACTTAGTATGAGAAGAAATCTTTATTTTGAACTGAGTTATGATTTATTTCGTAGAGCGAATTTCAACGAAATTCACCGAGTACTTGAACTTTGATCTACCGTAACTTGAAAATAAAAATCGATATCGAGATTTCGGAAGCGCAGTTTGAAAGAACATCACAGAAAGTACTTTTGGTTGATTTTTGGGCCGGATTGAGAAAACTTTTGCATACTGCCGCGGGGTGGTCGATTCTCTCGTGATTCGCCTCATACAATACCTTGAATGAACGTTGACGATCTTCACATGAGGCCCGAAACTGATCGAGAAACGCTTCGGATTCTGAACAAAAACTCGTCAATTACATCTCGAATCACAATATTCAAATCAAACTTAATAATACTCGAATGTGAATGAAAAATAATTCACCTTGTGCACGCAGGTCAACTCAATGTCATCATACTCATATTGATATTTGGCTGCTCCGGGCGCATTTGAATCCTCATCGCATCTGACCCTCTTGAAGTGGTGGTAGCGCGTGCTGGCTATCTTGTGTTCCAACTGAAAAAATACTGTGTTGTTATCTTCATTTCTTAACTTCTCTGAATCATCTGAATCATCGGCTATATCATGTGAAATAGTGAATATCTCAGCATCATGCTCTATAGTGGGTAAAATTGGCGCAAATTCTGCACAAAAACGGAACCAAAACTGGGATATTCATGGGCTTACCTCCCGACACGCCATCCTCAGGTTCATCCTGTCCCGCATGCTCGAGTGGAAGAGCACCTTGTCGAGAAGTTCCGAGGGGAGAGCGGCGAGGGACATCTGAAATGATTTAGAAGTGAGATAAGTAAAGCATTTGAGCATGGAAAAAAAATAAAACGTACAGGGAAAAAAGGTATCCGGAGAAAAAGCTATCGCCACCGGTCAGTATTCCAATGTGAAACAGAGATCAACTGATCCTCTTCTCTTCCTCCTCCATCAAATTGTAAACCATTAGTCATCCTTTTTTTCGCTTTGCAGTGGGTGTGAGAGAGCTGGGGTGTGCAAAAATTTGCCGTTCAGAGAATCCGAGAGAACATTGAAAAATGAGGGTACTAGGTCGGATGATAACCGTCGGATGAGAACCGACTGGATGAGAACTGCCAAAAAATTTTTTCTCCGTTTGTGGTGTTTAGAACACTCTGGCAAAATACTACGACGCTCAAAATTTTTTTGGTTCTCATCCAGTCGGTTCTCATCCGACATAGTGCCAAAATGAGATATCTGATTTTATTACATATTTGTGAGAGTGCATTCGGAAATAAGAGGAGGAACTGATACACCCTATCTATCCTAACTGAAGTTTTGAAGTTCACCTAAATACAAGGCCTTCCGCCCCCCCCCCGTAGCAACGCGAGCCACGTAAGTACGTAAGCATAAAACGGCCCTTCTATGCTCCTATGATTCTTTGACGCAGTACGGTTGTGTGGGGAAACGTGGGAAACATAGGAGAGAGTATTCGTGTTCATATATGTGTTCAGCGCGCCTTCGCATTATTATCTTGAGTGAAACAATGTAAAGTTATGGCTAACTGAAAGTAGAAGCAAGATGTCAATAATTTCGAAATATCCGCATATGATCGGGGCTCAAGAGGTCAAGATGAATCATTGCAAGGAGCTAGTGTTGATCTGTTCATTCCAAATGAACACACTAAAATTGGAACAATACAGAGAAGATTAGCATGGCCCCTGAGCAAGGATGACACGCAAATTCGTGAAGCGTTCCAAATTTTTTCCCAACTTCCAGTTATATCCACCTCATATGTACCATTAATATCGTCGCGCCTCGGGCGTAGATAAATTATTAATTATTATTATAACGCATATAGCATTTCCACTTTTCGCCTGCTCTCTCGTCTACCTGACCGGCGAGGGAGCATTGCAAGATGATAGAGCCGATTTCATAAGTAATTGGCAGCGATAGAAAGGGAACGAAGAGGCTCCATAGGACATTGTTTACATCAGAGTACCCTCTTGCAGGTCAGTGCGGCGAGAGGGCATGCATTTGCACGGTTTTGCGAGGGAAACGTTAGAGCAGAGAGGAAGGATTATCACTCTCTGCCATTTAGCCGATGTTTCTCTTTGCAGAATTCTGTTGGAAAAATGCAGAAGAAAAGTCGAAATGTGGCGAACTGCGAAGCAAATGGAAAACATGTTGGCAAGTGTAAGGCGTGTGAAAATCTACCTTCTAGGTTAGAGCCACGGAGGAGAGACTAAGGGTGGCTAGAAACTAGAGGAGAGGAAAGCAAGAGAAGGAAGGGGAGAGGGAAGGAAGGAAGGAGGAAGGAAAGAGAGCCGTGTTCTCGTCTCTTCACTACGCATTAAATTTCGTCAGTCAGAGAAACGAGAGAGTATTCCAAATTAAAAGGGAAAGATGCATCAGGAAAGAACAACTGGAGTGTTTCGGTGTGTTGTGTGCTCTAAACACCGGAAAGCTGAGCGGAATTGCCCAATAAGCGGAACGATTAATCATCGCCGTACCATTTTTCCAATATTTTTGAATGTCTAAATAGACGAAATGATCAATAAGATCAATAAATCAAATCAAAATTCAATCACCCGATTGATCCCTCTAATCCCACTGTCCCACTTCTCACGTGCAATGCAAAATGGCTCATCTTTGCATCGACCTCTCCCCCTCCCCCCATTTCACCCCTCATTTCACACGCCCTCCCCGCTCGCGCGCGGTTCTCTCTCCCTTCCCAGCCGCGCCCAAAGACCCAGGTACGTCCCTATCCTTAGGATCTGCTCCTTTAAGCCACGCTCCTATTCTTAGCTCTGCCCACTTTAAGCTCCGCCCCTTTTAGGCTCCGCCCACTCTAAGCTCCGCCCCTTTTCCAGAAATGGGCGATCGGAAGACGGGCCACGAGCAGTTTCGCGACTTGTTCAAGACGGGAGCAGGAGGTGGAGGCGGAGGCGGGAGCAAAGAGCAGACCAGCGTCAGAGTGGCCAAGAAGTGAGTTACTTTAGGGATACGGTATCTAACGATTACGGTACGGTAGATGTGGGTTACGGTATCTACAGGTCATGGTATCGATTTGGTTACGGTAGTAATGAATTATGGGGTCACTTTCCGGGGTGGAGTATTGGTAAATACGGGCAGCAAAGAGCAGACCAGCGTCAGAGTCGCCAAGAAGTACGGTATCTATGGGTTACAGTAGTTGTAGGGTTACGGTAGTCAACGATGATCTTTGATCTGTGGTCTTTGATCTCAAATTGGTCATGAGCAGACAAGCAGTGGGTAACTGTAGGTTACGGTATCTAGCGGCTATGGTAGAATACGGTATCGATAGGGCACGGTAGCTGCTGGGATACGGTAGTCAACGATGATCTTTGATCTCAAATTGGTTATGAACAGACGAGCGTTCGGATCGCCAAGATTTATGGTGTCAACAGGGGATAGGCGTGGTGATTTTGTTTAAGGGATTTGATGTTTGATCTCAAATGGGTTATTTTCAGAGCAGCCAACCAGCAGCAGAGCCGCTCGCGCCCGAGCACCGCCAACCTCAACTCGCCCTTCAAGAATGGTGAGATCAAAGATCAAAGTCCAAAGATCGATGTCGTCTCGGCCTCATCACCCACTGTATTCGATGTCTTGACATTGCTGTTCCTTAACGCTGGAAACCAAACTTCTGACCAGATTAACTGATTCCTTACTTCCTTAACTCGATTTACCGTAACCTACTGGAATCGATCGATAATGCAGACGCTTAGATCCCAACCTTTTCTACCGTAACCTACCCCTACCCTTACGAAAATCGTAATTCCGTACCCTACCTTAATTCATTACCGCACAATCATCAATCCATACATTGCAGCGAGCAAGCAAAAGGCGCCCCCTCTTAAAACGTACCCTTTGCCTGGTCTACCGTAACTTATCGTAACGAAATGTATCCCACCGTAATTATCTGCCCTGACCCCTTATCTTATTCCGTGCCACCCTAATCTATCGCAATCAATCCATGCATTGCAGCGAGCAAGCAGAAGGCGCCCGCCGGGGACAAGAGCTCGAAGAGCTCCAAGTCGACCAAGACCAAGGCGGACAAGAGGAGTGAGTGTTTGGTCTTTGATCTTTGGTCTTTAGCATTTGATCTTTGATCCCAAATTGGAGTGTGTCTGTACAATAGGTGTGATGAGAGTGAGATAGGGGAGGGAGGCGTTGATCTTGTATGTTGGTCTTTGATCTAAAATTGGTGATGTGTTGTTGTGATCAATAGGTGTGATTGTAGTGTGGGAGAGGTCAGAGGGTTGATCTAATAGTTTGATCTTTGATCTCTGATCTCTTATCCCTTGCAGACAAGCCTTCGGGCAAGAGAAACTCGGGTCAGCGTCGCAGGGCCTCGGTCAACCTGCAGCAGGAGCGCACGGCCGTCAGCGAGAACTCGAACCGGTGAGTTCGATCTTTAATCTTTGATCTTTGATCTTTGATCTTTGACACTAAGCACGTAACATGGACACGGTACAAAAATAGCGGCGCTGTTGAAATTTTGACACGGGAGCCAAATTTGGCAAGAATTTGGCGCGAAATTCAAATTTTAATTTCAGTCGTTCGAAGGAGCGCATCCGCACGCCCACCACTCCTCCACTCACGGCGAACGCAGTCACGGCACCGGGATCGAGGGTGCGCACGCCGAGAAAGAAGCCCACCGGCCTACCGCAGCCGCCGCCCAAGACGCCGCCCAAGTGGGCCGGGTACGTGGTGGTCTTTGATCTCTTAACTTTGGTCTTTGATCTTTAATGTTCTGTAGGGTAAGGACGATAGTGGTACGGTAAGGGTACTGGGATACTGTAAGTTTATCCTGATTAGGCACAGTAGAAACAAGAATGTCAGGAAATTCACCTAAATTAGCCAATTAATGATGAATCGATTGACGACTACCGTTCTCTATTTACCGTCATCCCTCCATTTTCCAGCAAGGAGGTCCCCGAGGTCTCCCGGTGCCAGACGGTGTTCGAGAACGACACGGGAGGAATGACTGGGACGGGAGGAGCGACGACGATTGACGGAGGACAGATCCAGCTGGCTGCGGCGAGGTATGGTCGGGGGGTACGGTAGCAATGGTACGGTAGGGGCGGTAACGGGCCATTCATTCTTTGATCTTTGATCTCTGATCTCTAATCTGTCCTTCGTCAGGATCAAGGAGCGCAAGCTGCAGTGGAAGAAGGAGAGCCTGTCGCCGGCCAAGACGGATCCGCGTCAGCAGGTGCGAAGATTTGAATTTCGCGCCAATACTTTGAAATAAATAGCGCCGCTGTTGAAATTTCGACAGGGCAACCAAATTTGCTGATAAGTTGGCGCGAAATTCAAATTTGAATTAATTTATCGCAGGAATCGTCCGGCCAGCAGGCCAGCGAGAACGAGGAGGAGAAGAAGCTCTCCAACGAGCCTGTTGTACCCATCAAGTAGGTGGAGAGGGCGTGGCTTGATCTTTGATCGTTGCCCTTGCCCAGACTAAAAAGGTGTATATCACATTTTTAAAATGATACGATGGTAATTGCATTCCTACTAAAATATTCCGTGCGGCAATCGCGTTAGCTCCGCCCCTTTTCACTTCGTTTTTCGCGATTTCCGCCTATTTTCACATGTTTTTCTTAGGTTTTAAGGATAAAACTGGATTTCTAGCATAGTTTTACGCTCGTCAAGCATCAATTATATATTTAATGCTCAATTTTAAGCGCGGTCATAGTTTAATAGCAATTTCGTTACGCGCGGAACAATAAACAACTGCGCGTCAAAATGTGATAGCATGAGTGGTTGATCTTTGATCTATGGCTGAAACAGGGCGTGACCTAACAGGTTGATCTGGCACTGCTTTACATCCCCGGACCAGCCCAGAATGGGGGAAGGGTGGAGGGGGGAGAGGGAGGAATGAGAATGAGAGAGGGAGAGAATGAGAGGGAAGAATCATTGAGAGTATACTGTACTAATGATCAATATCGATTTTCTACTCAAATCCGATTTCCTCGAGTCATTTACATCCAACTATCCTATTATTTCATCAATATCTGACAGATTGTCTCGGTTGATCTTTCTCTTACTCTCTCCATTTTCCTCACTCTCTCTCTTCCTCATTGTTAAAATCGCCTATAAAAGAATTTTTCCTCATGTTTCTGGTTAGTCTGGCCCTCTTCCTTCGAGGAAGAGGGTGGGGTGCTCTGTCCCCCGCAGACTTGACGCGGAGGGGGGACTGTCTCCCTCCCCCCTCCACCCTTCCCCCATTTTGGGCTGGTCCGGGGATGTAAAGCAGTGCCGATTGATCTTTGATCTTTGGGGGCGGAGCCTGCCAATTGCAGGGCGAACGAGGCGAACGTGACGGTGCGCGACCGGACCATCTTCGAGAACGACGACAACCACCCGGCACTCGTCAAGTGAGTGCTTCCGCGTCAAAATTTGCATTAAGCCGCTAAATTTTCGGATTTTTGGCGCCAATTCAAATATTTGAATTTGCAGGGAGCCCGCTCGCGATCTGCAGTGGGCGCAGGGCGTGGCGCAGGAGTGCCTGAGCGAGCCGGCGATGCGCAGGGTACGGTATGGGTGTAGCAGGGTGGAACGGGAAAAAACGAGCGGAACGGAAAAAACTAGCGGAACGGAAAAATAAATTGAATAATTTCAGAAGCGCTCGAATGAAGAGAAGGCGCACCGTGGCGCGCTGTCCGATCGCCCGCCGAGAGAGACGCCCCCGGTACGGTAAGGGTTACGGTAGCAGAAGGGTTACGGTAGGCTTCCTGTAAAAAAGCTCCGGCGTCCAAATTTGTACTACGATTCTATTTGTATGAATGGTACGGTAGGGGATGCTGTAGGATACTGTGGGGGTACGGAAGTCATGTTACGGTAGTTATTCGCACTGTATGAATAGAGTTAGTCGCGTAGTTACAACGGTTGATCTTTGATCTCAATCCTCCATTTCGAACGATCTTTGATCTTTCCTAATCGATAATCACGTACAGCTCAAGCCGCCGCGCGGTCTGCCCGCTCTGGTCGTCCGCACGCCGCCGCAGACGCCGGTAAGCTTTCCTATTCTCCGGCTCGGGAATTCCCGGCTCCTGATTTCCTAAATGACGGCTCTCCCCAAATCCCGGCTTTCCTAAATCCCGGCTCTCTGCAGATTCGCGCGAGCCCGGCGGTCGGCACCGCCCACACGCCGTCGGCCAAGTCGCCCTCGGACCACCGCCCGCTCCGCCTCGATCCGACCGGCTGGGGCGCCGGTGAGTGCTAATTGACGGCTCTAGCAGATTCGACGGCTCCGGCTTCGGAATTCCCGGCTCTGAACCTCTCCTGTTGTAGATCAGAAGACGAATCCGCACTCGATGACGGGCAGCAACGAGGGAAATGTGAGTTGTTGCGGGGCCGACTTATCCGGATACGGAACAGAACCGGAATTCACCGAGGGCCGTAACCTAATTACCGGCTTCACGAGGTCCGGAACTGGGCTTTCATTTATCAAGAGCCGTGTTCTAATATCCGGCTTCACAGGATCCGGAATAGAGCCGACTTTTTCCGAGGGCTGTAACCTATTTCCCGGCTGCAGGGTCCGCCCTCTCCGGCCGACAAGCCGGTCTCGTGCTACCTGGCGCCGAACATGCAGCAGTCGCAGACGTACGTGCACCCGGACCTGAACGCGAAGAACACCGGTGGGTTATTCTATTTACCGGTTCCGGCTTTTGTGAACCTATTTACCGGCTCTGGTCCCGGCTCTAGTGGGTAACGTGCTTATCTATTGAATGATTAGTGCAGTGCGCTTTGACCTTACCCAAGCAAGATATCGAACTTTGGTACGAAAGCTAGTCGAATGCACGCAACAAATGATCCCTGATCTTGCCCATGACTAGGACTATTGTTGGGTATAATTACGTAGTGTTGATCTTTGATCCTTGCTCCAACCCAAGCTAGTCATCGAATCTGAGCACAGAAACGGGTTAATCGATTGATCTTTGATCTTTGATCTCTGCAGGCCAAGTGGACAGCGAGCCGTACGATGTTCCCGACAAGAAGTGAAGAAGTGGCGCGAGAGGTCGAAGAAGGATCGGGCTACTAGAGCTACCGTATCCCCCCCCCGCCCCTCCCCCATCCCACCCCCGTTAAACCAATCCTCTAAGTCACGATTTTCGATTGTCAGATGTGTTACTAACGGTAGAGTATTATATTACCCGGATAAATGTATCGGATAAATTAATTATGTAGTGTGATGAAATTGGTGTGGGCATGCGATTCAGAGAATGTAATTCACTAAAGTAAGCCAGTGGGCACACTTTTTCGTTCTACATGGCTAATTATCTTGTGGATAGCGTGAATCGTATTTCAACGTTTGAGTGAGGCTAACCCAGCGGCAGTGCCGGGAAGTTATGTCATTAACAACCTCAAAGGATTGGACGCTGTGTAGTTTGTCATTTTGAGTATTGATGAATCACTTGTAGTAGTTCATTCTATTTTTGTTCCTACAGAATTGCAGTTCCAGACCGAAATGGAACACGGTATGGGTCAAGTCAACGTCAATGGACAGGAGGCTGTTGTTGCGGAGGTTAGGGTACAGGCTTATATTTTCCTTCTCATTTGCATGTTATCGCTATTTATAGCTTTTATAAAAAAGTAAACATATACTTTAAATGGAAACACTCCAGGATCTCCTATCAAAGCTGCCTGATCTTTGTGTACTGGAAGTATTTAGCCATCTCACTAGGTGAGCACTTCCGTCGTAGTTATAAGCTTCTCCAATTATTGTTATTGAAGAATGGATCTCTACAATGTTATGGCCGCTAATCAAAGAAATTATTCGCTCGCGAATGATCGATCACTGGAGAACATCAAATGGGAAGGAGATTCCCTGCTAATCATGAAGGTAAAAAAGAAACTAGCTTTTCTGATGAGTTGAAGTCGACTGTCTCTGTCTCTTCATTTCACACATTGTCTCGCCTGAATTTAAGGGGCGAAACAGTGCGTCTAATGAAGAGACGGCAGTCTGTATTTCAAACTCAATGAATGAAGTGTGTGATATAGCACGCTGTAAACTAAAAATTCTGCACCAGGTGCCGCGCACTTTTTCAATCACCACATATTGCTACATCTAAACTAAAATTTCCATTTTGCAAACAAAATGCGAATCAATAAAAAATGCATCAGAAATATTTTTCGTGAAATATTATTCTAGAATTCTCTTGGATACGCCTTCGACCTACGTATGCCCTGCAAAAGATACGCATGGAAAACACCTCATGGCTTCTTTTCGTATCAATACGAAGTCGTCCTGGGCGAATGCGGAAATTTCATCGGTAAGAAGCATGAAAATGCATTTTCCGAGGTACAATATACATATTTCAAGATTTTGAGGATTTGGGGTATTTTTCAGTGGGATGATGATTGCGACAGATTTGTCTGTCACAGCTGGACAATTCCGAACCAATTTTTCGCTGCTCTATCTGAGATATTGCTCCATCATAAACCGGAAAAAATTATAATCCAGACTGTACGTTTTTAACTAATTTTTTTTTAAGAATAAACCTTTTTTTGCAGGTGAAATTTGATTCAACTTTCTTTCCGAGTCTGAGTGCCGCTCTTGGAGTTAGCAAAATTAGATCGCTTCTTTGCTATAATTGTATCTGTCATCCGAACATTAACGATGTTCGTACAAGGTTGGTCTTTCATTTCTAGCTCTTCAATGAATGACCGAAAATCGATTCAATTGCAGCATTGGTATCGTGAGATTATTTTCCATTCCACTCGTATCTGACCTTTGACGAACGTTCGATGGGCGGAGAAGGGAAGAGGTCGGGAGGAGGCGGTAGATCAAGCGTCCTCCTCTCCCCTTCCTTCCTCCCTCCTCTCTTCCAGACAATCAATAGCTCGCTAAACAGCACATCTCATTTGCTGAGCATTTCAAACGCACGATAATTTCCTGGCGCGAGTTACGTCAACAGCCTGTTTTGACGAATGCCGTAGCATCAAGACGCTTGTCGATCAAGAATTTTTCGAAAATATCATAAAATCGAATATGTGCATATTCTCGTGCTCAGATACTCCGAAGGATGTTTACGTAGGCAACGATTATCTGATTCGGCTAATTGTGATTAAATTTTTTGAGGCTGGTCGTTTTAATGCTGAAATATCTTCTCTGGAAAGAATTGCCCGTTTCAACTTACTTGATGCACCGGCCATGACTCTCGACGCAAATTGGATCACAAAGATTGTCATGGTAAAAATTTTTCTGCAGTTCCAAAAAGTCAGTCATATTTCAGATGCATTTGGATTCGTTTTCATCATCAGGCGATTCGTGGACATTTGGAATATATCAACCGATTACACCACAACTAGTTTCCGAACAAATTCGAGCTGCGGACTATGAGGTAATGTATTTGATGCTTGTGATAGTAATTGAGATCGAACTATGAGCCGCTGTCTCTTCATTTGGCAAACTATCTCGCCTAATATCTACTATATTCTCAACCAATAGCATTCACATCAGTGTTCATACTCGCCCCAGAACCGTTACGACGACATAGATGACATATATGTACATATATGTATTGTGAACAAGAAGACAGGAAAATATGCAACATTGACCATGCAAAAATATGAATTCGATGGACCACACTTCTTCATGTTGTCTGTACGTTTTCGTTGAAAAGTCTCCCATTGCGCGTGCATGTTCTGTTTTTTTTCAAGTTCTTATATTTATATACTCGATTAAAATGTTCATATTTCATTTGACAAATATCATCAGTTGTGATTGTAATGCTTTTGGATAAATGTTTGATGACGAATCTTTGTGATGCTGCATTCTAAACCGCCATAAAAAAGGTGAAGATTGATGGGTTACGCCCTTCACAGTCGTAAGTGAGCACTAATGCCGTATTAGCAAACTACTAGGACCATACACGGATATGCCGGGCCTTCGTGATCGTATTAGCTTTTGTCGTGAAATATTGAAAAAGCAAAACAATATCCTTACAAAAATATAAACGCTTTATCCGTGGTTCAGTGTAGGTCAACGACCGTTCAGTGGTAATGGTTTATCATAGAAGTGAGAAGAGCCGACGGCTCAGGGAAAGAGAGAGAGAGAAATAAGAGAAGGAGATCACTATCGGTTCAAGCCGATACAAACGCCGGCTCTGTCCGGGTTGATGGGTCCCAAAAAAATTTGAAAGGTCCCTAAAAAATTTGAAAGGTCCCAAAAAATACTTGAAAAATTTGAAAGGTCCCAAAATATTTGTAAGGTCCCAAAACTGGTTGCGAGATTTGAAAGGTCCCTAAATATTTGAAAGGTCCCAAAAATTCGTGAGAAATTTGAAAGGCCCCAAAATATATTTTTAAAAATTTTTAAAGATCGCGAAATCGAATGCTCTTACAATCTCATTGGGTATTCTTTATCAATTTTCTATTGATTTGGCTGTTATTCGTTATGTATTGAATGTGTACAACATCTCACTGGAAAGTCATTCATTCAGCTATCTTTTTTTCATCGTGACTAATTTCTCTTGATTGCTCCTTTCATAGTAGTACGCTTAGGAAGTCGGGTTGTTGTAATCTTGGGGGGTCGGAACAACATCCCAACCTCCGAAGTCTACAACAACCCGACGACCCCCCAAGATTA
>LS485059.1:4942-20714 GCA_900490705.1 Pristionchus arcanus
CCCATCACTCCCTCAGGAATTAGGGATGATGTTCCGACCGGCTGATCTCGTAAGATATATTTATAAAGACGCCAGTGTCGTGTGCAATATTCAAGTTCTGATCTGTACGAGATATGCAGATCCTGAAACGCATCGAAAACCGCCTAGGGGAATGGTTTCAACTGATTAATTCGAGCCCAAAGGAGAAGTATGTTGGACTACCATTAGCCGAGCATGTTTCTTTGAAAAATGTGATATTTGGTCCATTTTGTTTGTCCGCCGTTATCGTTCGTTTGAAATGCTCAGCAAATAAGATGTGCTGGTTAGTGAGCTATCGATTGTCTGGGAGAGAGGAAGGGAAGAGGTAAGGGGGAGGAGAGCAGGTTGATCCTCCTCTCGGCCTCTGCCTCCCTCCTCCCTCCACTCAGTTCGTCAAAGGTCAACTACGTGTGAAATGGGAAATAGTCTTATGATATTTGTCTTCTACTGCCCGAAAGATCCCATGTCTAGCTGTGCCTGGTTGCCCTAACATCATCCGCCTCGACTTCTCCGAGGCATTCTTCGTATTCGACGGCGAAAATATAGATGTCCTTTCACTTTACAATTTCTGACTTTTCCCGGAACCATACCTTCTTACCATACGACATTTTCCAAACCATCAAGCTCCCTAGTTAAAGAAATAGAGTCCACTCTATTTTTACATCCTACGCGTTGGTCTCTCTGATAGCTCTAATAGATATTTTCCATTCCTAGCTGTGCCTGGTTGCCCTAACATCATCCGCCTCGACTTCTCCGAGACATTCTTCGTATTCGACGGCGACGCCCGGCTTCATCAGCGTCAGACAGAGGACGAAGGGAAGGAAGAGTTGAATGAGGCAGAGGATGAGGAGATGGGGACGGGAGAAGGCCTGGAATGATGGTATTGCTGCCATAATGCATAGTCATTTCTGTCAGGTGCTATGCAAGGTTTAGTACGAAGGGTTATTAGTGAGAAGGGTCATGGAATGAGTCAGGGGAGGATGAGGATGTGGGGACGGGAGAAGGCCTGGAATTGGGAAAACTCATAAATCACTTCGCGTTTCAAGTTACTTTGGGTTATATGCTTCATCAGCGACATTGAACTCAGGCGTAAAACTGATTTATGAAAGTTGGGTGAAACATATGTCTACTTCGAAAGCGCGTTCGCGCGTTTTCGTAAATATTGTTACGTTACTTTCTTGCCTTGACTCTCTATGCACACTCCACTTTCAACCAAATTCGTTACCAAATTCAAAAATTATGCAGGAACACATAATTGCAAAAAAAGTTGTATATCTACCCAGTGCTTTGAAATCCACCTGTTCATCATACACCGGTCTCCTCACGATGGAATACCGAAGGATCTCGATGTAGAAGTTGCCGATGCAGAAGGCGATGATGCTCGCTGTGGAGATTGCCTGGAAGAGAGTGGAGACAAGCTAGTAAGCACAAAATTTGTGAGGTAAGGAATCCTCAATCTAGAGTAAGATGTACATATGATATATGTTGTTTTTTTGTGCAAAACAGGCAGTCCACCCAATATTTTTTTGATAAACCGTTGCATAACAAATCACACATGAAACGTAACCGATATTTCGCTGTATTTTGTTCAATTTCAATTTCAATTTCAATTTCAATTTCAATTTCAATTTCAATTTCAATTTCAATTGTTTATCCACCAGGTGAAAGGGAAATATAATAGAAATATATTCTTCCCTAATTTGTCATAGTATTTTCTCACCGTAGTAACAATTATTATCTGCGGATCCTCGATGCAGATCAGATTGAAGTCCACGCGGAAAACCATATTGGCCATTCCGTAGAGGGCTGAAGGATTGATAGCACGGAAATTCTTTAATGCCTCATAATAGCATCCGATACTGGTTCGAACATTTTTGAACAATCCCAAGTATTCTCGACCTCCTTTTTCAGCCGGATTATCTAATATCTTCGCAAAATTCGCCCTGTGAGTAACCACGGCGCTTCAAGTGCACAAATGCATTGGTTGCTCACCATTCACTTTGAACAGCAAGTAGAAGGGAGTGTGCAGCATCTGGTCCCTCGACGTGTGGAGAATGATGATGAAGATGAGGGTGAAAATGGAGAAGAGCAGGTTCACTGTCGAGAAGAGGGAGTAGAACAGCATTGATACTCTATAAAAGCTCAATGGCAATCCTTGTGTGGAATGCACCACCTCCAATGCCCATGAATCAACATCAGTCTGCAATTTTATGGTCCCGAAATTCATTCAATTGAAATTCCGATCCCACACATAGCGGAGAAGGTGGAGTATAAAAGCATTCGATACCTATGAGTACGACTGTCAGGGCGAAGAATCAGTTTTCATTCCTCGTACTTTCTCAACAGCCAGTGACAAAAGAGAATGACGTGGAATAAAGAGACCAATTCTTCGTCTAACACCTACCTAGGAACGCGGGCTCAAGGTAGGGATAGATGAGGGAATCCATGTCATCCACTGCCTCTTCATCAATCATCCGACTCATCCTGTGGTTGCGCATTCTTTGCGATGCAAGAGATTCGAAATGTGTGCTACTGAGCATTTCACAATCATCTCTAGAGGTTTGAATAAAGGAGAAATTGCAAAATGAGTGTTTGGCTGTTCGTGAAAAGAAAGAAAACAAGGAAGGCAGTGCGCCGAATGACTAATGCGAGGTAGAAAGAGCCCCACATATGGGCAAATATTTCACGCCCGCTACTCTCTACATCGTCGTGTCTATGTATATTCGAGTCGTTTCTGTATTGCTACTCACTTCAACGTCTTTTCAGATTCTCCGACCTACTCTCGGAGAAACCTAATAAAAGAAGTGAACATGAACTAATAAATGAAAATGACGATGTCCTTCAAGAGAAAAAGGCAGTGCTATTGTTGATCTCTAAAAGGTGAGCATGTATTCGTGCGGATTATTAGATAATTTTTTTAAACTCAAAATTTTAGTGACCACGAGTTCCGAACATCAGAATCCAACCTGTTATGGTGGCAATGCTGAATCGGAAACAATTTTTCAAGATCCTCCAGACACATAGAATGAAATGACACAAACTCACTGAACAAGCCAATAGTTCATGTGCATGCAGTCAGCTTATCCTTCGTTTTTGGAAATTGGTCAATACTCTGAAAGACTATAATAACAACGTGTCCTTATTTTCATCTTTGAAAGCTACCTCTTGTATAAATTGTGATCCAAAATTGTGTTGTATTGTTGTATCCACAGAAAAAAAAACGCACAGGTGATAGGCCTCGTAAGAACAAATTCATTTGAAGACACGAAGATGTTTCTCTTCTTTTTTCCGTTGTTTCCGTTTATTTTTCACCTCAATTGCCCTCGAGGGCGCACAAATTGCCTTGGCTGTAGACTTGGAGCCAACACAGACTGGGCTTTCCAAATGAAGTCTCCAATCCCCTCTAACACGCTGTGTTGAAGTAGTAATAAGCGGTGAAACTTGAATGCGAGGTGGCAAGGGCCTCACAATTGGGCAAACACAGGCTTGGCTCACCCTTTCTCGGGCTTACCCATCTTACATTTATACTACTTCTTACATTTATACTAACACATGTTTTCGTTTTGTTTCGCGCGCTTGTTCTCGTTTTTTTCATTTGTTCTTTTTTATCTTTTCTCAGATTCTCCGACCTACATTCGGAATTCATCATCGACAGTGAAAATGAAGAAGATACAATAAAATATTCAGCGAGGTAAGTATAAAAATACAGTAACCACGAGCATTGTGTGTTCAGATTGCTTCTGGAATCGTCCATTCATAATCGATAATCGAGAACAAGCATGTCGAAATGTGAGATAATCGCACACTTTGTCGTAGGCTTAGGCATGGGAAACATGACCAACAATGACGACCCCTGAATGGAATTTAATAGAGATGGTCGAATGCTATCATCCACTTCAACCCACACGGAAATTCGATGTACCGAAAAATATGGTTGTATTCCATTCCATGTACATTCCATGCACGGCCCACATTTTGGCACTCATAATCTCCGTTTCTACTTATCATTGTATAAATTTTGATACAATATTGCTTATTGTGTTAGATACAAGAACTTTAGTGACGATGTGCGTGACGCCATCGCTCATCGGTGGACAGGTAGCGAAAAAAATTCTTCACATTTCCGTAATCTCTCGCGAATTTTACCCATGAGAGAAATAGCTCTCGAAGACGTGCATGTTGCCGGCAATTCACTGTGGCATCGTCTTGAATGGCAAATAAGTGGTGAACCTTGAAAACCTATATGAAATTGAAGGAAGAAATGGAAGTATGTGAGCTTTCCAACTCTGGCACGATATGTTGAATGACTAATGATCGATGAAACTTGAGAATGCGAGGTGGCAAGGACCACAATTGGGCAAACACAGGCCCGTTGGCTCACCTTTTCTCGGGCTCTCTTTTACTTGCACACATGTTATCGCTTTTCCGGGTGTTTCATCTCTTAATTTTCTTAGATTCTCCGATCTACGTTCGGAGTTCATCAACGACGCTCATAAGGAAGGCCATTTTATGAATGAAGACCATTATTGTATTATTACTGATCTCCCTACCTAGGGCTACATGCCGTGAACATGGTTAGTTCGTTTTGCATTGGATGCACTAGTATGCAATGGATTGCTTTTTGAAATTGCAATTAACTTACAGGATATTGAGGTACATGACACTGAACAAATTATGAGGCTCTTGGATCGTCTGAAAGGATGACGCCAACGATTATGATTTCCCCAGCACAAAACGAGACTGTAGAGAAATCTCATCGTCAACATCCATCTCCAGTTCAATGAAATGGACTATTACTTCGTGAACCCATACAGTAAGTGTAAATGTCGATTTCTCCCGAATTGATTTGATGTACCCGATTTATTTCGAGAGAATGCAGTCGAATGGAGAAAAAAGTCGGTCGAAGATCGAAAAATGCTTTCGAAAAAAATAAAGAATTCGAAATCCTCGCGCGTCTCCTCCTCCATTCGAACTAAATTTGTTTTTTTTTAAAACTAAATTTTTCCAAATTTGTTTCAAATTCATCCATTACAGTGCGAAGTGCGACATCCAAGAATCCTCCAGCTACACTCACTCCTCTCAATATTATTGTTTTTCAATTGCTCGGGTATAAATAATTGAAAATTCGCAAATATTCATTGTTTTTACAACACGGGTGAACGTTCGAATTCACGAAATCCCATTCGAATCTCGATCAAAATGATTCTCATTTCGAAACCATTGTATTCATCCACTTATCGGGGTGGACAAAAAATATGAAACAAAATACAAGAATATTGAGCGCGAATTCGCCCAAAGGAAAAAAAGGCAAAAAGGTAGAAAAGACCGTTTGTTCGGTAATGGGAGTTTGATCGGTAATGGGAGCGATGTATCTACGATACATTCAAAGTGTCCCTTTTTCTGCAGAAAATCCTACTAGAGACGAGTGAAACATATTCTAAAGTAAATAATTGTAAAGCGATTGTTCGGCTACACTGTGTTGAAAGTATTACTTGAAGATGAATACGGGAACTAATAGACTACTCCTCGCTTCTTCCACTGGTCCTCCTCCCATCCCCTGGGGTATGCACACGGAATCACCTGCCCACTCCGATTACAAACAAATTCGTAATTTTGTCATTTCTCCCCGTATCCTCCTTCCGTCTCATATAATTGAATGACTCCGTTGGTGGGCTGGTTTGGCCAGATTATGAAAGCATTCTTCAAAGATTCCCAGGAAGAAGACTACTCCTCGCTTCTTCCCCTGTTCTTCACCATTCCCTCTAGGGTAAGCACACGGAATCACCTCTCCGATTACAAACATATTCTAAATTTAGTCAATTTCCCCCGAATCCTCCTTCCGTATCATACAATTGTACTACTAACAATAAGCATTCAATAAAGAGTGCCTCCAGGAAATAATAGACTAGATACTCCTCGCTTCTTTCACTCTTCTTCCTCGTATCCCCTGGGGGTAAGCACACGGAATCATCTCCACTCCGATTGATTCAAACCTATTAAAAAATTCAGCTTTTTCCGCCATATCCCCACCATCTTATGCACGACTAAGTATTCCACAAAGAGTGCTCCCAGGAAATAATAGCCCACTCCACCCATCTTCCACTGTTCCTCCTCCCATCTTCCCTGGGGTAAGCACACGGAATCACCTCTCCGATTGCTTCTTTTCTTCTCCTTGTTTGACCTGCTCTCGGGAGGCGCTCCCCTCTTTGGTTAACGCTCTTTTTCGTCTAACTCTCTCCATTTCACCTGCTCTCTCGCTTTCTCTAACCACCCAAGAGCCAAAGAAGCAAGCTATTGTCCCCACTCCCACTGTCTAAGTGCGCCACATCATCATCGTCGCGGGGTAGAGAAAGAGTCGCCGTCTCTTCATTCCTCACGCTCTCTCACCGGTCAGAGAAGCGAGAGAGTGTGTAAAATGAAGAGACTTGTACCACTTCTCGAGCTCTATCGCGGGGAAGTCTCTTCATTTCGCCTTATCTCTGATCAGTCAGAGAGGCGAGAGAGCAAGGCGAAATGGGAGAGACAGACATGAGAAATGAGCTAGTCAATGGAGATTTCGTTCCCTTAGGGGAGTTCAGTCGCTGTTCTTTCTTCCACTGTGCAACGTTCGTTTTTCCCTCTCGATTAGACGCTGATTGATCGAGGGGATTATCGATTTATTTGCTCGTACTGTCACTGATCTGTGGATACTGGGAATAAAGGACATTGAGACGATGCAAACCGATTCTTTGTCGTTTAGTAGAACTTTTCTTGTATGCAGGCAATTACGGCTCTTTCTCGCGAGTATTCTCAGTAGACGTTAACTTGTGTTGTTTCGTCTTTGTCCAAGCTCTCGAGCGGAAAATGAATTGATTTTCAGAATGCGCTCACTGCTCCTCACGAGCTGCGTACTGTCAGCGGCCGCAGCCTTCATTGTCGACCCGATTATTGTTAGTAATTAATTTTATTTATTTAAAATATTAATAAAAATAATTTATTTTGATTGTTTTTTTTATTGGGAATGCCGATTGAAGCTACTAACACTGTTGGTCATATTGTTCGCTTTTTAAAACATTCTGAAACATAACTGAATCATGAATCATCCGTTCTAATTTTCGTGTCGATCATCACAAGCGATTCGTAGTTTCTATTTTATCCATCTCCCGTGACATTTTATAATCAATTCCCATTAGAATTCCAGCTTACATTGGCCCTCTGAAACCTAACTTTTTCGAACAATAGAACAATTTTGCATCAAATTTTCGATTATTCTCAGCAAACCCTTCACGAGCTGATCACTGAGGCTCGTCAATCCGGTGCTTCGGAAGATGATGTCAAGCAGCACATGGATCGATACATCGGAGAGGTTGTTGTTGTTGTTTTGACTTGTTATTGTTGTTGTTTTTACTCTCGATAACAACAAGACAACAACACCTTCAGGTGCTGCCGCCATCGCGCTTTGCCGAGTTCAAGCGTGAGAACGAAAAATTCGAGAAAAATCGAGCCATCTTCGTGAGAGGAAAGAGGAGTGTCGAGGAGAGTGGTGTGTTCTAAATTCAATCTATAATTTAAAAATTACCGCCCAATGTTTTGCACCCGATTCATAGGATTTGCCATGAGCAGTCTCGATTGAACATAGTGTGGACAATTTCATGAAATGGATGCGAGCACAAGATGACATATGCTTCAAATTTTCACTAAATACTGAGCACACGTCGTGAATGAGCATATCTATTGAGTTTCTTGATCAGACGTTGTTTGGGATTAGTCACCCACTTTCGCTGCTCAAATGGTGTCACTGTTTGACCACCCAGTGGGCTTAGAAGGTGTCCACTAGATCTAGAACTGTCTGGATCTAACAGATTTGCGCAGAGTGACCCTTGATAAATTTTAAAAATAATTTCTCCGATCAATCAACTTCTAGATAAAGTTTCGATTATCAATGAACTTTGAAACCTAACCAAACTTCAGATATGTATCCGATTTTTTCCTAATAAACTATCTTTCAGGAGCCTCAAAGCCGCTGCCGCAGAGAGTCTTCGACCTCATTGACTATTATTCCACAGCGATCGGTGAATTTTTTATCGCACTCACTTTTCCTACATTCTCCTTCGAAATAGTTCAATCTTCACGTATTGAATTGGCACATGCAAACATAATCTTGAGACTACTCAGATCTGGCCTGAGTATCATTCAAAGGAAAAAAAATCTTCTGAAGCTCACTTTCTATTATTTTCAGGTGACGAATCGCCCTTCACTCGCTTCTACGAGGAATCCTCCGCGAAAGTGATGAGAAAACCGCTTGCTTGAAAAAATTTTTAGCTGCTCATTCCTAATTTATTCATTCCGAAAGATTTTTCGAAAGCAGTCAAGCAGTTTTCGAAAATCTAATTCCTAATTTATTCAGTTGTACATTATTCGAGGATCTGGTAAAGCTACTAATAATCTATTTTCTATGAATTGTTCGAACGACGTTTGATATGATCACGTTTATGCTTCTGAATTCGAGGAATCTAGTGGATTCGAGAGCTCAATCACTCATTTATTCATCTTTTCCTTCTTCTCCTTTTCATCGACAGGGACGTCATCGGAAGGATCGACGACGACCTCTTCAAGACTGTCGAGGGACTGAAAAAGTACAAAAAAAAATTATAAATATATATTTTAGAAAATATTAGAGTATCAAAACCAACGTTTCTTCTCGGGCGGGAATCCGTAGAATGAAAGGAGAGTGTCGATGTGAAACGACCGGAGAGGGCGGTTCGAATCTGGGAAAGATCAAAGATCAAACGACTTGGCAGATCAAAGATCACTCACAGTATTCTCGTCCGTGCCCAACAGCGATCGCTCCTCGGAATTGAGACGATTACGACGATTCGGTCTGGTAGAGATCAAAGATCACTCAAAAAGTACCGTAACCAACCTCTCGACCGCCTCCTCTCCCTCCTCCTCCTCCGCTTCTCCATTCTCTCCATTGTCCGCCGCCATTCTAGCTCGTTGCCTGCGCACTCGCTGTCGAATGATCGCATGCAGTATGTAGAGGTAGTCTGCAACTTGATCTTTGATCTCTAACATAACGGCAGAAACTCACGCTCATTGACATTGATCAGATTGAGCAGTGAGAAGAATAGGATGAAGATGGCAATGAGTAGTCCAAGCACGTAAATGAGACCGATGAACATGTGGTTTGAGACATCGGCCTTTTTGTCATCACTGAAAATACATCACTGAAAAGAGGAAAGACGTCTTGCTCTTCGCACAAAATTGGACGAACACCGGATAAGTTTCATCCAGGGATCAATAATGAAAAGTGATGATCATATCATCATATTTCGTATTATGTAGAAGCAATCAACATGATCAGATTTTGAACGCTTACTTCAGTTTGCAATAGAGTTTTTTAACTCACTCCGAATCGTCGAGTCTCTTCATTCGCACTTCCTTCACTACGACAAGGGACGAATTGAAGGGAACGTTGCCTATTCGAAAGGCGAGGTCGTAGATCGACCCTGGAATAGAAGATATTTTCAAAATTTAATCAATGTTATCTGTAGCGTAAAAATGGCGTCACTTTTCTGGCGACAAAATAGCCTATCTAATGTACCATTTATGAATATATCTCATAATGAATCATGAATCGCATACATGAATCTCATAATATTTTATGAGAAAGTAGGAGCAATCAAACACTAACGAAAGCTTTCCGGTTCCTTGACGTCAATGTAGTATCGATTCGTCGCTTTTTCACGACCGTAGTACTTGTGCCACCGATCCAGCACAATGTTGAAGGTTTCGTGATCCAGATCATCTATAATGCGACATGTTTTCCAAAACTTGAGACTACAAATGTTTTCATCTGAATGAAACCAAATTCAATAAAACTAGATAAAACCTGGACAGTGAATTCCTTCAACATCAGTGAAGATCAGAAATTTTCCCCTTCGGAATCGACCGAGCGAGCACAGGTCTGAATTGAAGAGTAACTAATGGTGTTGATCTTTAGTCTTTGATCTTTGGTCTTTCGCCAAGGTTGGACCTTACCCCTTGGTACTCAGTGCAACAAAAGCAACAACCAGCTCAACAATGATCTTTGATCTTTACCCTTCCTCGCGGTACGTGATTTCTTCAGAATGAGAACGAAAAGTTCGTAGACATCACGCCCAGGGCGACAGCAAAATGTGTAATGCCACGAGTGGGGTGCGCCGATCAGAAAACCTGAAAAATTGTCCCACAATCTTGCAATGAAATAGTGATAGCAATGCTTCAAAAAATACGTTGGCTGAAATAATGTTTGCACTTTTAACCCACAAATAAAAAGTCAAAAAGTGGTAGCGGGTGGGGAGTAAATACATGCGCCTATGATACCACACAATTGATTGCTCACCTAATAGGCCACATAATAACCCACCTAATTGTGGCTAATTCGTTGCCTATTAGGTGAGCAATACGTATGGTTCCACCTGTATTGCTCGGCGGCCGGAAGTGCTCCCGCAGCACGCACATCAGTCGTTGCAGTACGAGAGCCGCATCGTGGATCTGAAGAGATACCGTAATCGAGGAATCGATACTGTACCCCACCGTAACCTGGGACTATCGTAACTAGATTACCAATAATCTAATGTCAATATGGCATACCGTATTCAGAAAGCATCAATGTAGTCATTACCGTATCTACCCTACCGTACTCTGAGGAACTTAATTCTACCGTATCCCCACTCACATCTACAGTATCATCGATGATAAAGTGTAGTTCGTGATCGAATGGACGCTGCGGGACTCCACTTGTGCGATGGGGAAAGACCTGGCACGAGTTGAGCTGAAATGACATCATTTGTTTCCGGAGATCAAAGATCAAAGATAGGCAAGAGATTAAAGGTCAAAAATCGACCAACACCGGGGATGTTGTAGGAGGCTTGCGAGTGAGCGAGAAGGAAGAGAATGAAGAGGAAAAGGAGAGACATCGACCGACAAGTTAGTATGACGATTGGTGAAGTGAATGTGGGAAGGGCGGGAGAAATGAATTATCGATGTCTGATGATGAGATATTTTTGTCATTGATCACAGAGAGCTTTCATTGCAGAGAATCATGTTTATCGCATTCAACGGCAACGATTCAATGTGCAACCAAGTCCTCAGCTCATTGGGATAAAGCAGAGGAGCTGCTAGATGCCATAAAGTAGATGGAGATGGAATCGCAGTCGGTTTGGAGTTGAGTAGCATCCAGACCCTGGAAAATAAATTCCGCTGTGAGTTCAAAACAACCGGAAAAGGTAGTATTGCTTCCAGAATCGGTGTAAGTCGTCCTTATGCGACAGAAAAATGGTCCGGTGCAATTGTGAATTGCTATGTTCATTCAATAATTGCCTCGTCCAAACAATGCCCCACGGTGACTCCTACCCATAGCTGTCCTAGCCGCCGACTGGCCCTTTATTCAACACGTAGCCCTGGACAGGTACTAGCGATGACAAACCGGTTATTGATGAACTTATGGTTATGGTACGGCGGGGTGGCAGGGTCGGTATCGGTGCATTCGGCATGCATTAAAATATAATACTGTAATGATAATGCTGTAATGTTATTTACAGTAATGACAAGTCAATAAAGAGAACGAAACAATAGTATCTTAGATGCAGCTCACAAAACGCTATAGGTCGGACGGATCTATTGAGACGAATAAATGGGCTAGAAAGACGAGAAATACGAGTCGATTCATGGAACCAACCGAAACGTTGGATTAGAAAATAGCGGAATGAATGAATTATTATTTCAAGAAAATTAACGAGAGTATCCAAATCAGGAATTTTTGTTGTGAGAATTGACAAGAGATCAAAGATCAACAGATATGATCAAGTTTATGCTTTTGAATGCGATGAATTTTGAGCATTCGATAGCTCTGAGGCTCATTTCTTAGGGTCTTCATGCTTGTCTTTCTCGGTTTTCGACGTTCTGACTTCAGAAGGATCGTCGATAACGAGGCTTTCCAGGGACTGAAATTTATAATAATTTAAAAGTTAAATTTTATTTAAAAACCCACGGCTCTTCTAGGCTGCGAGTCGGCCGAGTGGAACGAAAGAGATGATAGAGACGAGAACCGACCGGTAAGCGCGGTTTGAATCTGAAAAGATCAAAGATCATTTTCAGGATTTAGCAGAGATCAAAGATCACCGACAGTATTCTCGTCCGTTCCCAACAGCGATCGCTCCTCGGAATTGAGACGATTACGACGATTTGGTCTGACAGAGATCAAATATCAATCAATTCGTATCGATAAGAACGCAAAGATCAAAGATCAACAAAGTACCGTAACCAACCTCTCAACCGCCTCCTCTCCCTCCTCCACTGCTCCTTCTCCATTCTCTCCATTGTCCGGCGCCATTCTCGCTCTTTGTCTAAATATATTATTTTTAATTCATTTTTAATACTATTTTATCTTCGCAAAACAAATAGGCCATGGTAGGGAGATGTGAGAATAAAAATAAAGAATGATAATAAATAACAAAAAAATGACGCGCCTTCGCACGCGCTGCCGAATGAGCAGATGCATGACGTAGAGGTAGTCTGCAAGGTGATATTTTTTCTTTGGTCCTTGATCATTTATTCATGGTATTTGATCTTAGATCATTGGTCTTTGATCTTTGGTCTTTCTTTTTTGCTCAGGACCATATTCCCTTGCCGAACACTAGTTGATCTTTGATCTTTCTACTTATTTTTGTAGCTAAATTTCATAAAAACTCACGCTCATTGACGTTGACCAGATTGAGCAGCGACAAGAAGAGAATGAAGATGGAGATGAGGAGACCGCACAGGTAATACAGACCGACGATCATTCGCACCGAGCTGTTTTTCTCCTGCTTTTCGCTGAAAGTAGGTAATGTTTTCCCCTAGTTGATCTTTGATCTTTCTATTCTTTTTAGTTGATCTTTGATGTATTCCCTTACTGCTGAGAGGTACAATATGTACGTCTTGAAACGTACATTTCCCGATCTTGCTTGTGACCTCGCTTCACTTTTACAATTTCCGCTTTGACGAGGGTCGAATTAAACGTTTCGTTGCCCAGTAAATAGGCTAATCCGTAGATGGTTGCTGAAAAAACATTCTCAGAAACTCTTAAAAAATTTACTACTAGTCAGCTCAGACTCCGCCCGCCCCAACTAATTTACTACTAGTCACGAGAAACCAGAGACGCTCACCAACGTCGTATCCGAATAGTAGGGGAGCTTATGAAACTGGAAGAAAATATCTGATCATTTCGCTTTAATAGCATTTAAATCATTTCATTTTATCAGTAAAGGCTACTAAGGAAACGATCAGCTAGAGTCGAGGATCCTTCGATAGGGAGTGGCAAATAGGAATAAGCGGAACGATTTAATATTTCACCTCGCCCTGTCCTCCTTCCACACTCGATATGGACGACTGCGTGGAGTGCGTTGACACGGACCGAGAAGGGGCTTGGGTGAGAGTGGGTAAATCCGCCTGGAAAACAGTGCGCATTGCGGGTCGCCGTCTTTCCATTCCCTATAGGGTTCTCTCATCACTGGACCGGTCGAGAGAATGTGTGAAATGTGTAGAGGATTCTAAGAATACTGAGTCTGTTATCTTTGGTTTCTTGCCTGCTGGGATGTAACATTTCCAGGCAAACTGCCTTCACCTACATGAGCATTGTCTGCGGCCTCACCGTTGATTCAGTTGCGTCATCATTATTCATGCGACGTCGGTGTTCTTCTCTAATTCTTCTTCGTTCTGCTCGCCGTCTCTCGCGTCTTTCCTCCCAACGCTCACGTTTTTTGAAGTCTGCAACCAATATTATTGTGGCGAAGAGCATTCTTCTCTTTTCGGTCTCTTGTAGATGCTATCTTAGCGAATCTTCTCTACTCGCATCGCAATTTGGCAGCCGTCACTCTCATTGCAAATGCCATCTAGCTGGTCAGAGAGTAAAGTAAAGTACTGAGTCGGTTACTGACGCGTAACGCGTCGTCGACTACCCCACGTCTGCACTGCAACTGGGGCCTAACCCGTGAGAACAGTGGCCTGTTGCTACAGACTAACCGGCGTGTTGTGTACACGCTAGAGGGGAATTTGGATCGTGTTTACTAGGCACTACCGGCATTTCTTAACCCCCTTGGTTGGGTGGATCTGCAGGCGCTGGGGGTCGAACTCGTGATCTTTCGATTCGCATTCTAGCACACAACCACTGCGCTACCCGGCAACCTTTTGAGAGGATAGTCAAAAAGTGCCAAAAAGCGGTCTTTCATCAACTAAATTCTGATAATCTTAGAAAGTCATTTTGTGGAGATTGAAAGCTCACGACGTGAAACATTATCTTCCATCCATAATGTAACGATGCCTATGACAGCGAGGACGATGAAGGAAACAATGGAAAGTAGAATGAAGTAGGGGGTCGTGAGGAGCCCCGTTGACTGCCTGGAAAGGGTTGATCTTTGATCTTTAGTCTTTGATCTTTGATCTCTTCAACTCACGGATCCTCTGTGTATTCATGCAGTAGCACAACATTTACTGTCTCCAGAAGGGGTGGCACTAGAGAGGAGAGATTGTGCGCAGCGGAGTGGACAAGAGCTGAATAATGTATATTGTGTGCGAAATTGCCGTATTAGATTGTTTAGACATGCCTGATATGCATGTACTGAAATGAGTAAATGATGAAAAATAAACATGTATCGTGAAAATAAACATGTATCAAGTAATGGAAAACACAAGAATATGAGCAAGAGCCGAAACAGTATTCGACAAAAAATTCTATCGTACCGATATGATCAAACACATCCGGATTGAGATTGTAGACGTTGATGAAGTCTCCTTTAATATTTGTATTTATTTCTACAAAAATTTAAATACTAAATCCATTTTGATTTTACCAGTGAGAGAAACAGCTTGATGATTGCTTGTCTGGAAGAAGGCAACTTGATAGGGAGGGTGGACGGTAACTGGAAAATCGATAATTGATCAAGATGAAGACTGAGTTTTACGAACGATTGCATTCAAACGGCTTCATGAAGAGCATAACGATCGAGAAAGGTGGGAAAAACTTATGGTAGATATTATGGCAGAGCTCGCGAATGATTTCGTCTGATGGGGATACTGTAAATTATCTATTACTATGTAGATCAACCTCTAGACTAAATTTGTCAGGATAGATACATTGAGCAGAACAAAAAAAATAGGAAAATTCTAACAGGCCTAAGCTTAAAATAAGTGTACCTCGTATATGGCTGTAGCTATTCGAGATGGATTTTTTCGGATATTTTTCATAAACTTCATACGAAAATTCAATTGTGTTTGAGAGTGAATGAATGACAGATGTGAATGGAGGAAGAGAACAGAGTATTAGAGTGAAGATGTGTGTAATATCGTGTTCCTTGAATAATTTGGTCTCGGAATACGGTAGCAGATGAATACCGTAACCGATTCGTCAGCAGCAATGTAGTAGTGACGAGTCGCGCGAGAAGGGCTGTATGTGCTCTTCGGCACCTGATCGCATTCTTGCTGCAAATTTTACGGTTATGGTACAGTAAATATTCTCGGAAATTCCGGTATGCATTGAAGTACTGTAATGTTATTCACAGTAATGACAAGTCAATAAAGAGAACGAAGCAATAGTATCTTAGATGCAGCTCACGAAACGCTGTAGGTCGGACGGATCGATTGAGACGAATAAAATTGACGATCGTATCCAAATCAGGAATTTTTGTTGTGCGAATTGACAAGAGATCAAAGATCAACAGATATGATCAAGTTTATGCTTTTGAATGCGATGAAT
>LS485060.1:6518-18329 GCA_900490705.1 Pristionchus arcanus
GCGGCAGTCACGTCCAGCGAGGCCATCGGATCCTCGTACACCTGTCATCGAAAGATCAAAGACCAAAGATCAAAGACCAACATTCAGTGATCATACAAATCACCCAGGCGTAGTTGATATAGTATTAAAAATAATGGAAACACACTTCTAACAAAGTGTCATGAGAATGATCAGTGATCTTTGATCTCTCACCTTATGAAGGATGTGCTTGACAAAGTGTCCGATGCTTGACTTGCTCGTCTTCGAATGTTCGCTGTATCCGCGCATCACACGACACAAATCGACTTGAACGTCCTCAAATTATTCAATATTTATATTTATTTCAATTTCAGAATACCAGACTTGTCTGCTAGGAATCACTCAATAGGAAGAACAGTATGGAATATGGATGTTATTCAGGTCATCTAGTGACAGATAAGATAAGTTGGAAACGTCAAGACCGTGATCACTCTCGTGATGGAAAAATCGGCGCGAGTCTCTCTCATTTGGAATACTCTCTCACCTCTCTCTCACCGATCAGACTGACGAGATAGCATGCAAATAGAGGAGAGACGCGTGCCATCACCAACTCACTCGTCCGTCCTTAGAGGGAAACTGGAAGATGCTCGGCGTCGTTCGACGGGAGAGGGACGACGCATCGAATCGAGAAGTCCCTTCGATCAATGGCTGCTTCTGACAAAGATCAAAGATCAGAAAAGGGTGGAATTGGTGGCTCGAACTCATTCAGATGATACAACGGCCCGTCATCTACCCGTCTTCCCCCTTTGTCCTCTCCTAGCTACACTAAGAATACTACAGATCCACTCAGCTCACCTTCGCCTTTTCTTCCTCCTTTCCCTGCGTGAGCTCCGTTATCTTGTCAATGAGACCCATGATGATCTGGATGGAAACGGAGATCAACCATCACAAGTTACAATGTCTATTTTCCCGCGAATCACTGGACAGATTGGCAGAAAAAACTCAAAAGGGTCAAAGATCAAAGATCAATCCCCCCTTCTCACCTCTCTCTGGTTTCCTTGGAAGCTGCTCTCTGCAAGCTGTGCGTCAACGGCCGGCTTCGGCTTGGGGCTGCAACGTGAGCGACTACTTGACAAGTTCAGAGATCAAAGATCAAAGATCAAAGAACTTACATTCTCGGTACGGCGAAGGTTGGAGCTGATGGACGAGGCGGGCTCGTTGAACTGAGCAGTAGCCTGCAAAATACCAAATATTGGAAAAAATTAAGCAACTATTACAATTTTTCTCGCATTTCAATCAACTGAGAACATATAGTGTTTTACTACGAAAATTACTTTATCTGTGTATTTTGATACTTCATTTTCAGTGGCCACGAACGCCCGCGATTGTACAGCCTGTAGCATTATCCTTTTCGAATTTGAATTTATTTTTAATTTAAAAAAATAAGCCAAATAGATCGTGGTTTGAATCGCGTATGAAATTGAAAATAGTATCAATGCTATTGGCAATAAGTTGCCATCATCACACGCTCAATCATCCGTCTATTTTTCACCGGACTTACTTGTTTTGGGGCACCCATGGAGACGGCGCCACGTGAGAGTACGGCGAGGGGGCCACCATGAAGTCACCACTCGAGTCTTCCTGCAAAGATCAAAGATCAAGTTCATAATTGAAAGCTCAAGTTCAAAGACCAGAGATCAATGATCAGCTGCTTACCTCGTCGTCGCATCTCTCGTCAGCGGCCGCTGGCTTGTCGTTCCACGTGAAGCCCTGAAGAGATGAGAGATGAGAGATCAAAGATCAAAGACCAACCTCATCGTTCATTTCATCGTCCTTTACTCCCGAAAACAACTCAGCCATTGTGGTCGGCGCGTCGTTCTGCTGAAAATGAAACAACTAGATGACTTCGAGGTCAAAGATCAATGATCAAATGCGGCCTACCTTATGCCGCGTGTATGGGTCGTCGGGCAGAGGCGACGCTGGGCCAAAGTTCAGCTGGCTCACGCTCGACATACTCCAGAGGTCCACTTTCTGCAAGGATGGAGATCAACGATCATATCCGGGCTTCATCAGAGTATGGTCAATGGCAAGCGATTAATGATCATCGAAATCTCACCAGGTCCTTGGGAGGCTGCGGCTGCTTCTGATAGTGGTCGTAGCTGCGACCGACCGGCTGCACGAATTGGTGCTGCAGCTGCTGCAGCTGCTGCTGTTGCTGCTGCAGGCGCTGAATCGGCACAGTAGACCCCGAACCGTACTGCAAAGATCAAAGATCAGAGAGTTTTCGTAAAGAGATCAAAGACCAAAGATCACCAACCGGTTCCGGCGAGGGCACGGTGAAGTAGTCCTGCGACTGGTTGTCGACTGGGGGCGGAGCTGCTCCTTCCTGCCCATCCACAATGTAGATAATCGGCTCATCGAGAGGTACCACTTGAAGGGGCGGTGCTTCGAGTGGCATGGGTTGAAGGGGCGGAGTCTCCTTGGGGATCGGATCCTGGTTGAGCAACTCTTCGTATTGCCTCTCAAGCTCCTTGAGACACTCGACCGCGGCTGTCATCGTGTCAGGAGTAGAAGAAGAGGTGGACGGAGGAGGGGCGAAGGGAGCGAAGGAGGAATCATCCATCTCAAGATCAAAGATCACAGATAATAGACCAGAGATCAAAGCCGGGAACCCCAGATCAAAGATCAAAGATCACTCACCGTTCCGTCGAATCCAAGAGTCGCGTCGCCGTTCATCGCGTATGACGCTGACGGTTCGAACTGGAAAATATTTTTTTCAACAATCGATTGCAGAGTAAATGCTCTCAGATTCGTATGTAACTCAGTGAACTACGACCTTGACCACAAAAGTTGTTTCAAACGTTTCCACTGTCACTTGCACAATTATACAGAGTTTCTCGAGCGAAAATGAAAGATCAGAGATCAGAGAGATCAAAGATCACCATTGTTTACTCACTTGTGCCATTGAAGTGTAGAATCCCTGTTGGGCCACTTGTATGAGCGAGGGGTCGAACGTCGTCTCGTGGCTCGTCGCGAACTGAAATTGATCTTTGATCTCTGGGGAAAAGACAATCCGAACCCTGTGAATACATGTGTCAGTTTTCGAGATGGTAAAACGTACCCATAAATAAACTAAGAATTAGTGGCAACCTGTGTTCCTTGATCGAAGTGTCCGGTCGATGGAATCTGCATGATGCCGGCGCTCGAGTTGAGAAAGGACTCCAACTGAAATGAACGCAATTGATCTTTGACCTTAGCATATCACGCCTGTCACGAGAGAATCGAGCTGAGGGTGGGTATGGGGCAAATTTCCAAAATTAGTCAACAGCGGCATAAATCACCTCTAGGCATGCCCTATCATCCCCCAAAGTCCCATTGTGCAGAAATCATTCTGGGGCTCCTGGCACCGGGTCGGTGTCCTGGATCCCCAACTTTCAGTCGTTGTATCTCGGCGCTGGTGCATTTTAGAGAAAAATTGATCTTAGAGTAACCCCACCTAATTTTCCCAGCTCTATCGATCTGCACCGGTTAGAAGTCGAAAAAGTGCTTCTGAACGGTGCTACACTCAAGGTGGCATAACTCAAAAGTGTAGGAAAAATACCTCCCAATTTTTGGATATGATGTAGGTCTCATCGAGTTCTTTCGAATGAGTACCTTACCGTCGCTGAGAATCCATGGGCGCTATACTTTTTCCACCTCGGAAGTTTTATGATCATTTGAAGTCGTTTCATTCCTATCAGACCGCGCGCTTTTGAGCGTGCAGAATGGAATGACTGGATAATTCCATCTCGTCTCCCTCATTCATCATATGTTTCAATTGAACCTCATCATATGTTTCAATTGAACCGTTATGAGCGTGGCTGCGTAAGAATTAATAACTCGTGTGGTATACTTGGGCACAGCGATTATATCGAAAACTTGAGAATAGAGGTACTCGATGGTGATGGTCTACTTAATTTTGCTCCTACTCGATCGGAGCAGCTGTGCTGCAACCTTGCTGCACGGCATAGTTTTTCCATATCTCACTTTACTGTCGATGACGCAAAAATCGAACATAAAATGTATCTAGTGAGTCATTGCATTTCAAAGCAATGAAAGGCATGGATGGCATCATACCGGCCAATTACATACCCGGTCAAATTTTTGTAGCGCGTCATCGACAGTAAAGTCAGATATGGAAAAACTATGCCGTGCAGCAAGGTTGCAGCACAGCTGCTTCGATCGAGTAGGAGCAAAATTAAGTAGACCATCACCATCGAGTACCTCTATTCTCAAGTTTTCGATATAATCGCTGTGCCCAAGTATACCACACGAGTTATTAATTCTTACGCAGCCACGCTCATAACGGTTCAATTGAAACATATGATGAGGTTCAATTGAAACATATGATGAATGAGGGAGACGAGATGGAATGATCAGATCATTCCATTCTGCGCGCTCAATAGCGCGCGGTCTGACCGAAATGAAACGACTTCAAATGATCAGAAAACTTCCGAGGAGGGAAAAGTATAGCGCCCATGGATTCTCAGCGACGGTAAGGTACTCATTCGAAAGAACTCGATGAGACCTACATCATATCCAAAAATTGGGAGGTATTTTTCCTACACTTTTGAGTTATGCCACCTAGAGTGTAGCACCGTTCAGAAGCACTTTTTCGACTTCTAACCGGTGCAGATCAATAGAGCTCGGAAAATTAAGCGGGGTTACTCTTAGAGCAATTTTTCTCTAAAATGCACCAGCGCCGAGATATAGCCGCTGAAAGTTGGGGATCCATGACACCGACCCGGTGCCAGGAGCCCCAGAATGATTTCTGCACAATGGGACTTTGGGGGTTGGTAGGGCGTGCCTAGAGGTGATTTATGCAGATGTTAACTCATTTCACGATTTTCGGCCTATCCCCAAAAATTGCCAATCTAGCTCGATTCTCTCGTGACAGGCGTGATATCATTCGTGAACCGATGTTCAGGTTTATTGGGAATTATATCCCAAAACTACGAATTCATTCCCACAGCAAATTGTGCTACCGCCGTTTAGTAAACGTCACCGCCAATACACCACAAACGCATCAGTACCTGCATTCCTGAATTGAAGATTCCCGTGGGCGCAACTTGCATTTTCGAGGCTCCAGGAACCGAGTCGGTGCTCGATACAAACTGAAAGAGGAACAATTTATCTTTGATCTTTGATCTTCACATGTCTATGGTTCAACACTGTCTTATCATCCGTTTAACTAGCGTACCGTAGCTTATACAATCAATTAGTCTTTACAATTAATCGTGATTTCACGGTATCAGCTCCGCCGTTTAGTAAACGTCGCCTGCTATACACCACCAATTCAACCGTACCTGTGTCGCTGGATTGGTCGCTCCCAGTCGCATGCTCTCGGCGGTCGATCCCAGTGGCATGCTCGAGTCCGAATCGGGACTTGGCACAAACTGGAAAATGGATAGATTGATATTTGATCGCTGATTTTTGATACTCAACCCCGTACTAACTAGCTCAGTTTAATCTCGAGAATAGTGTGAAATGGGAAGAACTGGATTTGGCCAAAGATCAAAGATCAAAGATCAAACTGACGTTCGGAGAGAAGGGAGATGCGCAGCTTCTGGCAGGAGATGTTCCGAACGTGCCCGCGTTCGATCGCGAGAACTGAAGAGATCAAAGATCAAAGATTAGCGTATCAGATTGATCACAGGAATCCAGAATCGATGAACAATAACAAGGCACTATATCGATCAAAAGGAAGCGTCCCCAAAATCAAGATCAAAGAGCTGGTAATACCGTATCCCAAATCACAAGTGATACAGTCCCAAATGGAAAGTTCAAAGATCAAAGTGGCTGGTAATACCGTATCCCGAACAAAAGCTAACCGATGGTGTGACTGGAGCGTAGGCCGGATTGGTCGATGGAGAATAGAAGGGAGCCAGTGGATGAGCGAAGGTAGTTGAAAACTGCAAAGATCAAAGATCAAAGATTTACTACCATGCTGCTCTACTGTATCCCCTAATCGATGGAAATACCGTATTCCCCATTTCCGAAAAATCAGGCATCGGGTCAGTTCCTACTCTATCCCGTTGTATTCCTCATTATCGTGCGTATCAACTTGCATTGATGCAACGTGAGCACTGCGGTAGCCCGCAGATTCTACCGTACTCCATCACTGATCTACCGTGCTCTTCTCAAATCCACTCAGGAACTAGTTCCTAGTTTCTTCCCAAAGTCTAGTCGGGGTGAAGAATCCGTCTCTTCATTTATCGTTATCTCTCGTCACTCTGACCGGTGATAGAGTACGCCGAATGAAGATACTGATTCTTGATACCCTGGCAGCCCTAAGCATAACGTTCCGCCGCTAGATTTGCATAATTACTGGTATTATGTAAATCTATAGCTTTTGTGATCCCGTGACTAGAAAACTTATGTAAATTAGATCATCGCAGCTGATTATGGCTTCTGACTAACTAGTATTGATGTGCAAACGATAAACGCTATATCGGAATCGACGAAAATTAAATTACCTATGTGATATTACTCCTAATTAAGTGTGCGCAATTCCGGCGCACTCTCTCAACCGGTCGAATAGCGAAAGAGTAGGTGAAATGAAGAGAACGCAACCGTGTTGCGCGCTCTAATTCTCATTATGTTTGCGCTACTATAGCTTTGATTCAAAACCCCTCTCATTTCGCATCTCAATTATTTACGATAGTTTCGAGTTAGATAGAGGAATGAGCGGGAAATATCGTTATCGTTATCATTTGACCATCCCTTCTAACAAGGACAACCTACTTTCTGAGGTTCTTTACTAGCTCACGCTGAGAAAAAGAGGGAAAGCGACGAGAAATAGGACAAAAGTAATGGCCCACCTGCTGCACAGGCATCAACGGCGACGCAGCTCCCTGCTGCAGACTCATTCCTTGCTGCAGACTTCCTTGTTGCAGCTGCGGCGGCGAGTCGAGCTGGGGCAGAGCGGCCTGAAAAGATCATCGATTAGCATGGCTACAGAATCGATTCCGAACTACAAGACTACGGTATTGCTAGAATAGGAACAATCGAATACGGTAAAATCAGGAACTACTGGAGAAAAGGTTCACAGTAAGTTTATGAACACTACAAGGTACAAGGATACTGTAGGATACGGTAGACCAAGTAACTCACGGATGGCTGGTCGACGGTGTCGTCGGGCGGTTGCTGCAGCGGCTGCAGCGGCTGCGAATCGTCGTGAAGCATCACGACAGGACAATAGAAGCAGTCAACCGCACGAGGGGAGCGGTTGAGAGAAGAATGAAAGTTGCAATTGGTGAGGAGAGAGGGGCGAGTGCGGTATGCAAAGTGAGATCGAGAGAGGCTCACCAAGGGAGAGGAGCCGATTTGCATCAATTAGAGAGAGGAGGGAAGGCTTGAGAGCGCATTTGCATGTGAACTTTCTTGATGAAGAGACGGATTTCTTGTCCAATTAGTTGCCGAACCTGACTACCATTGTCAAACTGGCTCTTCAGTGCATGATACTTTCTGATCGATCACAAGAGCGCGTGAAGAGACTAATTCTTCATTGCGAGCTCTCTTGTCCTTCTTTTCTACCGATTGGGCACACTCTCTCACGTTTTCTGGAAAAAAAACAGTTGGTGCCCGCTACTGAGGAGGAGACGGAGCTACCATCTCGCTTGAAACTAATACAAATAAATCTTAATGGGAAGCGATTTCATCAATGAGACTCTAGAAATCCCATGCATCTGAGCAAAAGTATTTATCGACCAATCAAGAATACAATGATGCGGAGCAACGAATGGAGCAGTGTGAACAATTTTTCCGGACAATCTCTTCAGAAGTGAGAACAATTAATCGAGTTCAGGAGCTATCGTTATTGTTGAGACGTTCAGGATTGAAACGAAGGTTCAGTTCGACAGTCTGAGTTGAATAAGCTAGAATTTTGATTATTTCCTCTCTGGAGAATTGATGAATTGCAATTCCATTGATTGAAATGATCTCGTCTCCCCTCTTCACTCCTTGAGCTTCAGCAGCCTCAGAAACTACCGTAATCAGATCTTCGCGGTGGGAGAATCCGAACTTCCCGTTCGTTCCTCTCGTGAGGTGAACAATTCGAGAGGCGTTATCGTTATCAGTTTCGCCGTCTTTATCATCATTCTACGCTTCATCCGAGCAGTTCTCAATTGTTTCCTGTGAATATTTATGTTTTTTTTAGGATAGATACTGCGTTCGATACTGGACGTGTCTGTTGCGAAATCCCTAGCATTTCCAGAACATTCATTAATAATTGTATCATGCTTACCTCCGGTGGAATCGTTGTAAGCTTCGCCTTCTTGCCATCTACTTCAGTACACTTTATCAGTGCAGCAATAAGCAGGATCACGATACAAACGCCGCAGAACATCCAGATCTAAGCAATTATTTGAAACCAACAGCACATTTTTTGGGCTTGCACTTATTACTAATTCGCAATGCACATACCTGGTGAGCCGTAGACGCACCAGAGAGAGGATTTATGTAAAAGCTCATCACTATTATTAAAATTATTTGGAAGATAGCGATTTTGTGAAACGAATCCGTATAAGATTTCTCCCTTTCGTTCATTTGGCCAATCATGTCCGAGTATTTCTGTAAATGATATTTATTTTTGTGTAATATTCTTACAAGAATTAACGAATTAACAATTTTAACAAGCGCATGACTTACCTTCATGATTCTTTCCCTATTCTCGTTATTCTCGACGTTCGCTTGGTTCATCTTTTCTATCTTCACTTGACGAAGCTTCTCGAGATAGATATTCTTCATCGTTTCGATCTCCGCCTCTTTTTCATTCTGAAAATCAATTACATATCTATAAACCAAGTTTTGACTCACATAAGCACTTGATTTTTCAGCGTAAAGGTTGACCAGATTCTTGAATTCATTATTCTTCCAGTTGATTTCTTCCAATTGTCTTGATTTTCCAGCTTTCAGATCCTTCAATGATGGTAATGAGAGCATTGACTAATCAATTTATCATTTTAAGCTACCATGAAAAAGTATGTGAGTGGATTCTACTTCAATTTAACTACATGGAAATAATGTGACTCCATACCTCAATCTCTTCCTTCATAATTTCCATTTCGATATTTTGAGTTCGTATTTTCTCCTGGTTCAATTTGTCGACAGAGGTGTTCAGTTGAAGCTGCAACTCCAATTCTCTGATCTTCTTCTCATTTTTAGAACGAGCTTCCACTACGCACGAATGAAGGGACTTAGATACCTGAAAATACGACTTGTCCTACTCAAAATCGTTCCTTCTGACTCGCGTTTCGGTGCAGATTTAAGAATGATGCATCGTTGTGATTTTACATTCATGACCACTCACCTCTTCCTTCCTTTCATCTTTCTCGTCAAACTTGTTCTCTGACGATTCGCTCACTCCAGATTCGTCCGAAGGAGATACGACCTCTGTCAGAACAGCCTCTTCAACGGGGAAAGAGACATCCGAAGAGAATTCACGTTCTGACACGATTCGGTTGTGAGTTGGAAAGAGTAAATTAGTCTGGGCACAGGTGGGCATCTCCAATGAAATTCGATATTCAGGTAGGGAACTAACCAATGAGTGGGTAGGATTCATCGTCGGAAGAGGAGCAGTCGATCACAGACTGAGGAGAAGAATTGATCATCCCGATTTAGTTCACTGAGTAGTCGATACTGACTTGGGAATGACTCTTGTGAAGAATGACAGAGGGTCTCACTATGTATATTGATGCCGCTTTACTCAATCGATAGTAGACGCTTGATACGGAAACGACCGTTATCAACAAAAGGCAAATCCTAACCAGAGGGGATTTTCAGAGAGGCCGTTTGTCAGAAAAGTGAATGGATTCTCGGCTATGCCAGTGGGTACTTGTTGCAAAAATTCAGAGATCACTGACGTTGTTTTATTAGGTAGATAATTTCAAACGAAATTAAGACAATTGATCGAAAAACGACAATGTAAATCGAATGAAATTGATTTTATCCAGCCAATAATTACAAAGTAGCGAAATATTTTTTGTTCGGAATGTAAAAAGTGTCCATGATTACAGAAAATGAACTCGATACAATAAATGCACAATTATGTGTGTTTATTTTATTGGGGGTCCAGAAGAGAAGGATTGAAACGAAGAGCAAGTTTAACATTGGCGCCTGCACAGGCAAGCATTTTCTCAATTTCTCCATGAGTGAATGTTTCGATACGAATATCGTTGATCGAAATAATCTCTTCTCCCTTTTTGATTCCCTTTTCTTCAGCCGAAGTTCCGTTACGAGCTTCAATAATCGAAGCTCTTTGATGAATAATTCCGAACTTTCCATCCTGTCCTCTAGTTAGTTCCACAGTGCGAGTAGAGTTTGCCAGTTTTTGTTCTTCAAGTCTCTGCTTCTTTTTAATTTCAAGTTCCTTCTTCATTTTGTAGATCTTTTCAGCGATGAGATGGTAGTACTCCTCCTGAATGATATTTTGGTTAAAGATTAATGGAGTGATTATTTTTCGAATGAACAATTTCTCACCCTGTCGTCAGCGTTTTCAAACATGTCCTTCTCGATTTTTCTTGCATATCTGATGAGATCTTGAATTCTCTTGTCAAGCATCGCTGCGGGGTCTGGAGAGGGAAAGATTCCCTTCACTAGCTTGCCAACCTAAAAATATCTTGATTAGGAGAAATACGATTAGTCCTAAATTCAGAAAACTTGAGAAGGAGTTACACTCACCAAATGATGCCTGAGATCGATGGTAACATCAGCATGCCAGGGTTTGTTGATCGAAGGCGTGTCAGGGGCAGGCCAGACTGGAAGGTTGGCTCTGTAATCATTTTTTATTTGACCATTATGCTTATAATAAACTAAAATGAATGATTACTCACTGCTGAGGGGCCATTGCAGCAACAGGATTCATGGCTCCATTGTTCATCTAGAAGGAGAATTATAATTAATTTATATTTCAAAATTTGCTAAAAATGTTTGGGAAGGGAAGCTTACCTTGGAGTGAGCAGTGGGCGTATCGAATTGAAGACTGATAGATTATGATTTGAGTGAGGTTGTGGCTTGTCACCTTTTGCCCCGCCCACTTGTCAAACCTACACGTAGGCAATGCCAGGGGGTATTTGCGCAATTTTAGAGATCATTGATGTTAAATTGTTAGCTAGTTTCAAATGCCACAAAGAAAATTTAAAGGAGGCGTAACAGGAAGGAATGTTAGAGACTCTCACCACGAAATGCCGGCCATGGAAAGAGATCGTAGTTAGCAGTTGGAACTTTGCCAAGTCCCTATTCCCATCTCCCGTCCCCCGATAGGGAGAGGGAGGAAGGCGATCGATGGGAAGAGACAAGGGGAGACTGGGGTAGATCAGTGCGCAGTCCCTTCCCAGTGAAATCAACAGTTCAAAATCCCCGCCTTTTCCTGCCATGAGGGAAGCTTTGGCACAAGGCCAACTTGCTCTCGGTTCAGAGATGAGATACAGATATGGGGACTTCAGAATTCTGATATGGCTGTCGATAGCTATAACACCACGTTGTCAACTTTGTGACTCAAACTTTCATGTTACGCCTCCTTTAAGAGGCCGGATCTGAGAAAAGTGACCACCATAGGTGTCCACGCCGCCGGCGAGCCCATGTATGGTTGCGCAGGTCCCACCAAGCTTGTTGGTGGGACCTGCGCAACCATGTATAGGGGGTCATGGTTTTCGGAAAAAATATTTTGCCAGATCGATAATTGTTACCGTACCCATTGTGACCTACAGTAACCCAACTTACCGTATTTGGCTACCGTACCCCCGAATTATCACGAACTAACTTTTTTTCAAAGTGCACCGAATGTCTTCGATCTTTGTTCGAATGTGTACTACA
>LS485060.1:21346-33728 GCA_900490705.1 Pristionchus arcanus
CTATTTCTGGCTAGATAGCCATAGACGGTCAATGGAAAATGCCCAAGAAGTCCGACCCGGACCCTGCTGGCGAACATTCAACAGAGTTTTTCGTTCAGATCGACCCAGAATCCGATAGTGGCGATAGGTGGGCATGGTGCCCAAGGCAGTAAGGTACCACCCCATGAAAAAAATTAGGCTCGGAATCAATTCTCCGATACTAATTTATCGAAAAAAGTAAAACAATTCGTCCAAAACTCGCTATCAGAATCGACCATATTTCGATCCCAATAGTGGTATGGTGCACTCTGGGCATGCTTAACATACTGCAAAAGTAATTTTGATTCTAGCTCATTCGGTTGAGAAATTACGAATTTTCGATCTTTACGACGAACCCGGCGCTTTTGCGCCGCATCGCGCAATACAGGCGGTGACGTCATGATTTTTGTAAACAAGGTCGAAGGCCCCCCAGGCCCTGTGGATATGGAGATCCAAATCGAAAATCCTGGCGCAATGTCCGGGGAGGGGGCAAAATGGTGAATTTTCTCAGATCCGGCCTCTTAACGACAAGCCACGATGAAAATTGAATGAAATTGATTTTATCCAGACAATAAATAAGATACAAAGTAATGAAGTGAATTTCGTTTGGAAAGTAAGAATTATCAACGATTTCAGAAAATGAGATCGATACATTAAATGAACAATTATGTGAGTTTATATTACTGGTGGTTCAGAAGAGAAGGATTGAAACGAACAACAAGTTTAACGCTCGCACCCGCACATCCAAGCATTTTCTCAATTTCACCATGAGAAAAGGGTTCAACACTAATATCGTTAATCGAAATTATCTCATCCCCCTTCTTAACGCCCTTTTCTTCCGCCGAAGTTCCGTTACGAGCTTCAATTACCGAAGCTCTTTGGTGAATAATTCCGAGCTTTCCATCCGGGCCTCTAGATAGTTCCACAGTGCGAGTAGAGTTTGCCAGTTTTTGTTCTTCCAGATTCTTCTTCTTTATAACTTCAAGTTCTTTCTGAATCTTGTAGATCTTCTCTGCAAGAAGATGGTAGTATTCCTCCTGAATGACTTTTTGGTTCATGATAAATATTAATAAAAATAAATAATATACAATTTTTCTCACTCTATCGTCGGCGTTTTCGAACATGTCTTTCTCTACTTTCCTTGCATAGTTGATAAGGCCATTGACTCTTTCGTCATGCATCGCTGCAGGATTAGGAGAAGGAAAAATGGCCTTTACTAGCTTACCAACCTGCAAATAAATTCATTAGAGAAATAATGGAATGTTCTTCTTTACAACCTAAAATCAGATCAATTCTTTGGAAAAATATAAAGAAAAAGAAACTCACCAAATGATGTCTGAGATCATTGGTGACATCAGAATGCCAGGGTTTGTTGACCGAAGACGCCTCAGGGGCTGGCCAATTGAGAATGTTTGGATTCATGGCAACAGGATTCATGGCTCCATTGTTCATCTAGAAGGAGAATTATAATTTAATGATATTTCAAAAATCGCTCAAAAAATGAGAAGGGAAGCTTACCGTGGAGAGCGCAGTGGGCGTATCGAATCGAAGACTGATAGATTATGGTTTGTGTAAAGTTGCGGCTTGTCACCTAAGGCCGCGCCCACTTTTCAAACTTGGCGCCATCAAGCGTTAACCGGCTATGCCAGTGGGTATTTATAAAAAAATATTCATATATGATCAATTAATTACTCGAGGAATTATATCTTTTAATGTGTTTAGATGAAACCAAATCGAACACTGTTATAGACAAGTTATCGAAGAGACATGGTTATGTAATTTTTTTTAAAAAGATGCTTTATCGAGGTAGTTAATTAGGACGAGCCTGTGGTTCGGCGAATACAAAAAAAAAAGAAATTTAATTACAATTCATTTTAAGTTATGATAATCTATATTTAATGAGAAGATTAGGATTGTAACGTATCGAAAGTTTCACGGTTGCTCCAGCACTAACAAACATTTCCTCAATTTCACCATGAGTAGACTTTTCAATGGGAATATCATTGATAGAAATTATTTCATCTCCCCTCTTTACTCCCATTATTTCAGCCGAAGTTCCACAACGAACTGCAGTAATTGCAGCACCTCGATGAATGATTCCGAATTTACCATCTGGCCCTCTAATTAGTTCCACAGTGTCTACCGGTACATTGTCCAGCCATTTCATCTTTTTCTCTTGTAATTCCTTCTTGATCTTGTAGATCTTCGCAGCCAGAAGGTGGTAATACTCCTCCTAAATTCAAATAAATGATTCCCGGTTTTTTCTGGAATGAATTCCTTGAAACTTGATAGTTATCGGTGAAAATGGTGGACGAGTATCAATTAAATACATCCACATTTCTCACCCTATCGTCAGCATTTTCGAACATGTCCTTCTCCACTTTTCTTGCATATTGAATGAGGTCTTAGATCCTCGGGTCTTGCAACGCCGCGGGGTCGGGATTAAGGAAGATTGAATTCACCAGCTTACCAACCTGTACGTACCGTGATCAAACAAATAAAGGACTCTTCTACTTTGAAGTAGACAAACCGTATAATATTACAAATTTTGAAATGCATATCACTCACTAAGTAATGCCTGTGTTCATGGGTGATATCAGAGTGCCAGGTTTTGTTGATCGAAGGCTGGAGAGGGGGAGCCCAGGTAAAATTATTAGGTCTATAATCAACTTATTAAAAGCGCGAAACAAAAATAAATGAATACTCACTGCTGAGGGGCAGGATTCATTACTTCGTTGTGAAGGAAAACGTGGTAGTTTCGGATAGGCTACTGAGTTTTCTTTGATGTGAAAGGTTTGTCGCCTGTGGGCCCGCCCTCTTTTCTCACTTGATCGTTAGGTCTCAATAAACTCTGCTCGACCAGTGGGGTTTTTTTAAACTGATGATTCGTATGAGCTAAATAAGGTCGAAGGATTGGATATATTATGGTATGTATTCAGATTCAGCGTACCACGTGGAAAGAATATGAAACAAAAAGTCGAGTAATAAGTTTATTCGTGTGTTAAATAACATAAGAACTGAGAAAAAACAAATTCAGACATTGAGAAGAATTGAAAAATTAATAATTTCGGAAGAGAGTGAACATGGAAAGCGATTCAGTTATTTTAAGCGTTTAGAAGAGATGGATTGAAACGAATAACAAGTTTAACGCTCGCGCCCGCACATCCAAGCATTTTCTCAATTTCGCCATGAGAAAACGATTCAACACTAATATCGTTAATCGAAATAATCTCATCCCCCTTTTTGATTCCCTCTTCTGCCGCCGAAGTTCCATTACGAGCTTCAATAATCGAAACTCTCTGATGAATTATTCCAAACTTTCCATCCTGTCCTCTAGTTAGTTCCACCGTTCTCAATTTTATTTCATTCAGTCGCATTTTCTTTTTCTCTTGAAGTTCTTTCTGGATCATGTAGACTTTCTCTGCGAGTAGATGGAAATACTCCTCCTGAAGGAAAAATCAGTAAATGAATCGGATTTCTGTTTACACTGAAGGATTCGTCTTCTTATTTTGTCTATTACTCTTATTTTATCTTTTCTCATTATCAAATGGATTTCTCACCCTATCGTCAGCATTTTCGAACATGTCTTTCTCAACTTTCCTTGCATATTGAATAAGATCTTTGACTCTCTGATCATTCATAGCTGCAGGGTCAGGAGAGGGGAAGATCGCCTTCACAAGCTTGCCAATCTGGAAATATCCCATTTAATTAGAGAACTAATGAATTATTATATAATTAAGGACTCTTATTGAAATTATTTCAAGAACACAAAAAATGGAATTTCCTCCCGATCGATAAAATTGAGGAGACTATTGGATTTGGCGAGCTCAAATTCCCTAGAATTTAAAAATACTCACTAAATGATGTCTGAGATCGTTAGTGACATCGACATGCCAATTCTTGTTGATTGAGGCAGGCCAAGCAAATTGTTGTTCCACAGGAATTATCGCATCGTTCCTGCAAGAAACTATTATTTCGAGAGACCCCAATGCACTGTTTTGATATAATAATTGACGATGCAGTCTATTGTGTGATTCTTCTACAATCAAGGGAAAATAACTCACCTATACTCAGCGAGCAGTTGCTGGCGAACGAAGGCAACGGGGTTCAAGGGAGGATTGTTCATCTGGAGTGATTATTATGAATGGTTGAAAGGGGGTTGAAGGGATCATCGGAATTCTTCGTGGTCAAAGATAAAGCGAAAATGTGCTAAATAGGAGGAGAAGGGACGTAGTTATGAGGGGAGAGCGCACCTTGAGAAGACTCGAAGACTGACTGGTTGAGTGGGAAGGAGGCGTACGACGCCATAACATTTCCCGCCTGTAAAAAGAGACGCAATCAATAAAAGAAGCGGTTGTCAATAAAGAATATCAATGGATTACACTTCTTCGAGTGCAAACTCTCATGGAAGATACGCATGGAAGGCTGTAAGATTTAATGCAATCACCTGTGCTCAAGTATTCCATATGGAACACTTGTACTCAATTCCCGGCATGTGAATGCGAAAAACAAAAATCTTGATTTTTTTTATTTCTTTGTGCAATCTTTAAACAATGAAATTCGAACTTTGAATGGAACTTTATCCTAAATAAATAATGTTACATAGAAACGGAAGAATAATGCTGGTTAAATAATAATGGTGCAAGTAACATGAACGATAACGGAAAGTGAGTTTAAAATTGAGTTAGGATATACTGCATATAGAACTTTAATTAGCTTTACATGCGAAATTGAGTTCATTATTATCCGTTCAGTCCTGCAGATTGAGCCATTCTCTGCTGCTCTTTGTCTCGAACTTCCTTCTGTAGCTTGTAGATCTTCTCAGCAAGAAGGTGGTAGTATTCCTCCTGAGAGAACGACCGATTTAGCCAGGAATTGTGATTTCATTTAGAACTTGAAAATCCTACAAAAAAACATCGATATTTCATTCACCCTGTCATCCGCCTCTTCGAACATTTCTTTCTCTACGCTTCTGCAGTATTGGATGAGATCATTGATCCTCTGATCGTTGACGGCATTCTGGACGGGTGAAGGAACGATCGCTTTGATTAGCTTACTCACCTGTTATTGTATCGATTAGAGTTTTTGGCTCTGTCGGAATAGGGGGGGGTCCCATGCCAATAGGGGGGTCCCAAAAAAATCTGTCGGAATTGGGGGATCCCATGACAATAGGGGGGTCCCAAAATAATAGGGGGGTCCCATATAAAATATTTCAAATTAGCTCATTTTTTGTTCGTATATTTGTTCCGATTCCTGCCCCTGTTGCCCAGACCATTCATATTACAACTATGCCTCCTACTACAACTAAACCAAAACGAGGCCGGATCACGACCTACTACCCCTAAACCTACTACAATTAAGCCTACTACCCCTAAACCTACTACTCCTATGCATACAGCCCCTAAGCCTACTAGAGTACAATCAGTGCATTCGAAAACCACCAATTCCCTCCAATTCCCACTACTCCTAGGCTAAAACGCGAAAATACTACTGTCCCTTCTATTCCCACGACCCAGAGACACGACCCAGAGACGTGGAAGAACTACTATTCCGCCAAGTACAAATTCCCCGAAACCCACGCGTGCGAGACCGACTCGTTCATACCTCCCCGAAACCATCCAATGTAAATACTACCCAAGAGCAAGTCGTAGATCGACCCCGAAACCTCGTTCGTAAAGAAACAGTGACAGCCATTAAAGTCCATGCTCATCCATTTACCTTTATTGCACCACAAATATATATCCTTGTATCGCCTGTAGTAGCTATTTCTGGTCTCAAATCATCAAACAATTGAATATACAATGTTATTTCAAAATGTATGGATATTGGACATCAAAAGGACAAGGAAAAGGAAAATAATAATAATAAATTAAATTATCTGATATGGGACCCCCCTATTGTCATGGGACCCCCCTATTGTCATGGGACCCCCCTATTGTCATGGGACCCCCCTATTGTCATGGGACCCCCCTATTCCGACAGAGCCGAGTTTTTTCATAGGAGAATGCATTTACAAGGAATACTAGATACTAACCAAATGATGTCTGAGATCGTTGGCTACTTCACTGTGCCAATTCTTGTTGATTGAAGGTGCGTCAGGGGGAGGAAAGTTGAGATTATTCATTCTGTAATAATCAATTGAATAGCCGTTACTTTTTGATAAAAACGCGTCGAAAATGCTTGCAAATCAGGAATCGGGAACACGAAATTTATTCTGCCGCATTATATTCTACTAAATACACACAACGATAAAAATACGCAGAGGTAATTCAACAGAACGAATTGAGAAACAAAGGGGGAGAGGATGGCTTGTATTTGCGCGAAGAGAGGCGCTCACTAACTAACTAAAGACAAATTACTAATGCTTACTAACGTCAAGAAGGAGAAAGTGTGAGAAACTCCCAGAGAAACAGCTTGATCAATTAAACGATTTTAGGGTTCGATTAGGGGAGTACGTGAGAAAAGGAGAGACGGAACCGATGAGTAACGAATAGATAAGGGGTGAAATAATAGCACCTGTTAACTTGCAAGCCGAACATGCTAAGAGTTGTGAGAGGCGAGCTAATCTTGTTGAGCGAACGCTCGACAACTGACTGTTTGTATGGGGGAAGGAGCTTGTCATCTCAAGTCCCGCCCCGTTTCATCACTTGTCTAAAGGGACTCAATCAATATGGGACGCGGTTGTCACAATGGAGCAGTGATCACCTACGAATAAACCCCCCTAGGTGGTATAAAGGGGAGGAGCGTCAGGTGAGATGGAGTCCTGCGTTCAAATCATAGACTCTTAATTAGTCCATTCGAAAGTTTTTCTCGAGTAGCTGCGATGACGTCCCTTCTTTCTGATGATCACTCTTCGTCTGACGAGGAGTCCTTCGAGCTTATTGGTAAGTTGTCGTTACTAAAGAAGGATGGCACTAGTTTTGGTCACATAGACTGGAAACGTCGTGGAGTAGGCAGTGGCTACCCGATAAGAGAGCATACTCGATTATATTCGACCGATAGCCATCTTTCTTTCAGATGACTTCTCTCCTGCCGGCAATAAGATGATACCAGGCAACGAGGAACTAGTAACGATTACGAAGGCAGCGGCGGTGAATGAGGTAGCTGTTCGAGAAATATTTTGGTGTATCTTAGATTCATGGTAAAGAATGATCAATAAAAAATAATCTTTGCAGCTTCAGAAGGAGTGGAATGAGATAATCGAAGACGTAAATAGAATTTATATAGAGGAAAAGGCGGAACTGGAGGACAGAATTGCTGCGCTGGGAAAGGAATTGGATGAGGAAAAGAAGAAATTCCGGAAGTGGCTAGAACAGACTAAGGTGAGAATTCGGTATCTGATCCATGTAGAATAAAGTGCTCGAATACTGGTCGACTTTGTGTTTGAAGACTTCATCTAATAAAACAATAAAATTCAGCACACGAACATGGAGAAGTGCAGGGCTTTCGCCGATTTGAATGGCGAACTGACGAAGATGAAGAAGACGATCGAAGAACTCACTGCAGAGAATGATGAGAAGACAATGGAGATATTGAGACTGAAGACAATGATTAAAGCGACGAAAGAGAATGCCAAGGGAAAAGAATACAACCAGAATGAAGATATCAAGAACAATCTGATTGGGTTGGATGGAAAGATGGAGGTATGCGGTGAATGAACAAAATATTGCGAAGATCACCTATCTAACGAGTTTAGCACTGAATGTGACAATCGTATTTTCCCCTATGAGTGTGCAACCTTACTGACATGACCCTGCCCTGATAAAATAGTTCCCCTCTAGACTAATCCAAAAGTTGCCGTTCAAGGAACTCTTCATCGACAAATCGAAGCTCTTCAAAAAGCCTTCACATAGCCTCATTTTGGATCTTCAGCACAATACCGATGGCATCGAGGTCGATTATAATGTGAATTTTAAGAATTTCATCATCTTGATTCAGATAGCCACCGAAGTGAAGGAGCACATTATCCCGGAGAATGTCGCTAACCCGGAAGGACCAACGCGAACGGTGAAGATCAACAGAGGAATCGATAGGAAGATTGGAATTCAAACACTCATGAATTCCATCTACAACGTCTTCGTTGATTCACCAGCTCATTTGGGTGGAGTGAGAAGAGGAGATGAAATTGTCGCTATCGATGGGGTCAAAGTTAGCACTCTTACAAGTGAGAAGAAGATCGATGAGCTCCTTGACAATGGATCAGCCAGTATCACTTTCGAACTGCAGCACAATCCAGAGCTGCTTGAGGTACGTATCATATGAATATATTTTTTAAGCAATTTCGAAAAAAACGTAGTTTTATTTTTTTACAGGAGCTTATCTCGCGTAATGAAGCGACCAACAATCTCGAAGAAAGACCAACTCGAACTGTGACCATCACCAGAGGAGACAATGGAATGTTTGGAATTGGGTGGAGCGGAAGCACTGTCTACACCGTCCACGATGGATCTCCTGCCCATAAGAATGGAGTGAAGAGAGGAGATCAGATTATCTCTATCGATGGGGTTGAAGTGGAGATGCTTACGAAAGAAGAGATTGATCTGCTATTCCAATCAGCTTCGGAAAGCATCACCTTCGTGCTTCAACACAATTCCGAGCGCATTCAGGTAAGCTATTGGTTATCTATTTCTAGTTGTTGTTGGTTTGCCTCCATAATTTTAGAGCGTTGTTGTCTGGGGGAAAACAGTGAAATTCCCAATATTTTTTATTGATTGTATTCGATGTGAAATTTCATTTTTGTTCAGAAATACACAGCTGCAAAGACGAAGATGAGCGAAATGGGACTCGAAGTGGAGCAAATTTCGAATCGCACGGTGATTCTGTGCCCTGGAGAGGACGGGCTATTCGGATTGTCCCATATCGGAACGTCCATTTCCATTGTAAATGAGAATTCACCAGCGAGCAATGAAGGAGTGAAGAGAGGAGATCAGATCGTATCGATCAATGGAGCGAACGTTGAGATGGAATCGGAGGATGAGATATCAGGAATGTTCGAGAAAGCGAGGGAAATGAGAAAGATTTCCATGGTGCTTCGTCATAATCCCGAACGTCTCATTGATCTCGAGAGAGCGTGGAATCACAGAAAATGAGCACATCATTCTCCCAACAATTATCGATATCCTCCTTCTATTGTAACAATGCTGGCCTTATTGTTAGTAAATTAATCAAGCCACTTAAATTTTAATCATTCCATGTTTAAAGAAGGAGGGGCACGAATATTTGGTCACCTAAACTGAGAACGTGGGTTGATAGGGGATGGTTACCCGATCAGAGATCAGTTTATGCGAAGTGACAAAAATGCCTCTAAAGCTCACTATGGATTTTTAAAGTTTGGGCTTGAGCTCAGGCGAAATTGGGAGTACTGTATTCAAGGTCGATATTGATTGATCGGGAATCGAAATCGAAAAAGGAGAAATCAGCAATAATTTAATGCTTCGGAGGGGAATCGAACCCACAACAGCTCGTATCATAGTTTAGCGCACTCGCCATTACACCACAAGTGCAGTTTGCTCATGAGTGGTAGGGACTGTATGCATACGGACTGAGCGCGCGCATCATTATCATGCCGAGTTTCGGTTCTGACTGCGCAAATTAACGAAAACAACCAGGACATTCGACAAGCGTCAACAAGTCGATGCATGGGACAAACATTTAAAAAAAAAATTATTACGTTCAATAGTTCAAAACACAAATATGTTACGTTTGTTAAATATTTTGTGTTTGTGATTGTTCGATTCGCAATAAATTCTCAGAATGTAGCCTAATGCTTGCTTCCAATGGTCAACTTTCCCAACAGACCATCGGAGTTACTACACCTCTCTTGCTCGAGGGCACTGTGCAAACAAGTTCCTTTGTTTGTGTATTGTGAAGCCCAAAGAAACAAATAACAACAAAATTCATTAGTTTCCAGTATTATACAAAAAAATATTTACAATATGCGATAAAAACGGGTAACAACAAACGGGTAACAACAGTAAGATCAATGATAGGTCTAAGGCCATGGTGAGGAAACACGGGGAGGCAATGGAGGGTGATAATCCCGGTGTAAACATGCACTCTAGAATCGCCTAGATATCTACACAAGGTTGCTATTTCAGAAAATCCAGTTTGTGATACAAACTAACATAACAAACTAAGCGATCACTAACTGAGCACTAAAGTTCCTCGTCACAGATAACAAAAATGGAGAAGCACGATCTTTTTCCAGCAATTCTAATAAAATGGGGTCCAGACAGCGCAGATTCGAACCGAGAACCGTAGAGTAAGAGAACGCGAACGCAAAAGGTGGCATGAGTACTTGATGTTAACATGGATACGCATATTTTGTGGAAAATGGGTAATTAGGCCTTGCCGAGAGCGGGGAAGGCATCGTCCGCCATTCGAAACTCCTTGTGGCCGGCGGATCCGGATCCAGCTCCGCCGCGTCCAGTGCGTGCTCCACGTCCTGCAAGGGCTTTATATATAATATCATGATTATTTAAAACAAAATATTGGCTATAAAAATAGACAGCTAGTCCGATCTCTAACCAAGTAGTCATTTAAAATCATTTACATGGATATGACTAGCTGGGAAAACCGTAAACAGCCAGCTTTTTACAACGCGACTAGTCGCATTTTTTAATTTTTAGATATTTTTGAGAATTGAAGACTAGCTGGCAGCTTAGCGACTAGCTGACAAGCTAGAATGAGAGGCAAAGCTGATTCGGAAAAAGTTAGATGTTTACGAATCATTCCAGCTAGTCATTTGCTAGAAAATATCTGTTTTCGGCATTCTAATTGACTATAGTGAAATGAACTCACCTCCACCTCCGCGACCGCGTCCTCCGAATTCTCCACGGTTGGGCTCGTTGAACTTGAAGTCAACGATGATTTGCTTGTTGTGAGGCTCCTTCTTCACGATCTCTACAACCTCCTCCTCGGTGGTCTTCTAAATATATAGCATAATACCAAGAAGAACGCGAGCAATGATATTACAAACAAGGAATGAGGTGAACGTGAGGTCAAAGCTGAATTTCGAACTCAAAACTGAGTATTTTAAAGACTGGGACAGTGAATTAACACGCATTCTCGAAGGAATACCTAAAGACCGGTAGTTTCTACAAATATATACGCGAATTAGGGCAATAAACAGCTAGGAACATGTAAAAACAAAGTGAGCAAGGGGCGAAAACTACGCTCGATCATACTTGGGCCATTTTACAGCGATTTTGATGTTTGACCGTGATCAAACCGTGACTAAAGGGGTTAACAGCTTGCTCTGGTACTTGGTAACATAAAATTGAATAAAAAAACACGAACAACTTGGCGTAAAGATCGATAAAAGTACAAACACGCAATAGCGTTGCAATTGCCGGAAGCCGGGAAAAAGAACAAGTTTGATTTTTTCGATTACCGTATTTTCTTTTAAGCGGTGTCTTTTCGTGGTGGGATTCACCAACTTTGATTCGTGCCTCTCCTTCTTTAATATCATTTAATAAAAAAATTTCTGGATAAACAAGGCAGGAGATTATTATTTTTGAATTGAGAATTGTATTATAAAGAAAAAAGAAAAAAATCAGATCAAAGTCCAGCAACAATAATAGATTTATTTTATCAAGTCCGAAAGGTGTGAATATAAATAGAATACTAAAGTTGGTTTACTCAGAATGAATGAATTACGAATAATAATCGTGCATTGTTGGGCTAAGTTTGCTTCATTTCAACACTCGTTTTCTGAGTAGACGAGGGTTGAAAAGAACCAAAAGTTTGACAGTGCCAATCGCTTCTTCAAGCATTTTCTTAATTTCTTCATGTTTGAAGTTCTCCAGATTGATATCGTTGAGTGTCATTATTTCATCTCCTCTCTTCACTCCATTTTCTTCAGCCGATGATCCCCTCATCACTCTACCAATCAATGCTCCATGATGGATTATACCGAACTTTCCATCGGGTCCACGAGTGAGCTGAACGGAACGGGGAGTGTCTTGAACAACTTTCCTGTGTTCGGTCTTCTTTGGTTCAATTCCGAGAGCACTGCATCGATCGCAAACAAAACCGTCGAGTTGTTTCTGAAATACGGAGAACAATTAAATAAGCTCTATTTCATTTTATTTCATGATTTTATTTCAAATAAATTTTCTTTTTTCATTGTTCTACACTTTCTCGGGAGGAAAACGACGTTTACAGTAATAAGCCCTGCTGAGATAGACAATATGAGGCTGGTTGCGTAAGAATCAGCTATGGGCTGGCACAGTGAAAATTTAAGAGATCGAGAAAAGTTGTGAAAATAGGTTCTCGAGGGTGGTGATCATTGCTGACAATTTCATTTTGCACCAAACCGATCGGTGCAGCCGTGCTGCAACCATGCTGCATGGTACCATTTTTC
>LS485060.1:36070-61153 GCA_900490705.1 Pristionchus arcanus
AGGGGGGGGGGGGAGAGAGAGGAGAGAGGACAGCTACCGTAACCCACTGGTGAGGGATGTTTTGGGAGTGGGAGAAGAGGAAGGGAACAAAGAGGATCCGAAAACGTCTCATTTGCCTTAGCTACCGATGAGTAATCGGCCGAAAGTGTCCCTTCTCTCACTTTGTCCGTCTCGTGAAAGGATGAAGGGGTAATTAGGAAGCACTGTGTGTTTTTTATCACTCAATGTGTTTTCTTTGACACAGGAAGAGTAATGGGACTGAGGGTGTGAAAGGGACGGGGAAACGGGAATGGGAGCTGGTAATATAAAAGCGAATCAAAGGGAGGGTTACGGTAGCTATCAGAGAAGAGGTCAGAGACAGGGGTTAGATGTGGAGTAGGGTTGACAAATCGGCCTCGGAACTCGGCATTCCGTCTCCCCAGACGCTCTAATTGGCCCAGGCCGGCACCGAGAGACATGCAAATTGCGCGATGCCGGCATCGGCCTCTCTTTCCCCTCTCGTGCCGGAATGGAGAGGGCGACTCATTCGAAAGACAGGGAAGGGGGTGACAAAGGGAGAGTCTTTGTCTATGGGTCGATTTACATGGGATGCCGGCATAGGAGGGAGAGAGGGGAGCGGTGCCGATTTCGCGCCGGGCTGAGAGAGGGAGAGAGAGGGGCTATGCCGGCATCTGATGCACATCGTCCGGCATTCCGTCATTGTGCCGCGTGCAGATTTGTCAACCCTAATGTGGAGCATGGCGTTCGCTCGAGTCATGCACATAGAACGCAGCGGGTCCCTCAATTCGGTGCTGACTCAGATGGAAGAAGATTCGAAAAGAGACGGAAGAGGAGGGAGTGTAACATTTCGGGCTTTTGCGAGTCAGCGGCCGATGATGAATCAACCGATATCCCTTGTTATTTCGGGAGAGAAGATGGAGAAGGAGATTGCACAGATAACGAGACCTAGTTATGCTGTATCGATACGAAAAAGTATGATAATAAATAGAATACGAAAGTTGCATGAAAGAAATAATTAAGAATAATAATCGTGCATTGTTGGGTTTCGTTTGATTCATTTGAACTGTCGTTTTCTCAGTAGACGAGGGTTAAAACGAATCAGAAGTTTGACAGTGCCAATCGCTCCTTCGAGCATTTTCTCAATTTCGTCATGATTGAAGTTCTCCAGATTGATATCGTTGATTGTCATTATTTCATCTCCCCTCTTCACTCCATTTTCTTCAGCCGATGATCCCCTCATCACTCTACCAATCAATGCTCCACGGTGGATTATGCCGAACTTTCCATCGGGTCCACGAGTGAGCTGAACGGAACGGGGAGTGTCTTCAACAACTTTCTTGGGTTCGGTCTTCTTTGGTTCAATTCCGAGAGCACTGCATCGACCGCAAACAAAACCTTCGAGTTGTTTCTGAAATACGGAGAACAATTAAATAAGCTCTATTTCATTTTATTTCGTGATTTTATTCCAAATATATTTTCTTTTTTTTTCATTGTTCTACACTTTCTCTGCAGGAAAACGACGTTTACTGTAATATGCCCTGCTGAGATATTATGATAGCCCACCTTGCTCTCCACGCAAATCTCATGGAATTGTTTGAAGCAGCCTTGACAGTCGACGAAAGGTTCCAACACGAAGACGTTGTTTTTGTGGGGTCTGAAGTGATCCTTTGACACTGTTCGATTCTTGACTGAGAGGGTGTCAGGAAGGACTATTCCGTCAGTGAGTAGGGCGCCAAAACACTGGATGCAATATGAGTATTTCTCTGACACTTCCGATCCGTTAGTTCCGAATGTAGCATCGTAGCTGAAAAAAACATTCATTGAAATTAGATAGCATCTGATTGAATTCATACCAGTAGTATTCTTCATCCTTTCCAATAGTGCACATAGGTTTTCCCTGACAGAAGATTGACAAAGGAGTGTAGCGTTTCCACATCCCACAACAGTATCCGAGTTGAACCATGAGAGGATTGAAGACGCTCGCGAATAGTTCAGACAACTAAAGGAATGATTAATCAATGTTACAGTAATCCATACTCACCGCAGTACATAACTTGAACACTCGTGAATGCTTTCTGTTATACAGCCACGCATTATCGAACATGAGATACATGTCATCACAAAACTACCATGGATCACTGTACTTAGAGACCGCAAGCTCCGCCCACTTTGAGAGGACAGGGAATCGCTCAAAACCTGCACAAAGGCGCTACTCTGCGAATTGTCAACTAAATCAATCGATCAAAATTGCTATGGATAGGTCTCAGAAGCCTTCACAAATGACCCGTGGAGCAGCTGGATCAGACAACTTTAAGATGTTAAAAATCGAAAATGAAAGGACGGTGATAGGTGAATTAAGCACTTCCCATGTATGTAATGTGCTGCTCCTCTCGGTATCCATTCTTCTGATTTTTAGAAGACGATTAGAGAAGAAAAAACAAAGATCGGAAGTGTTTTCGAATTGTAGCGCCTTTTAAAAGATCGACAGTACGCGAGTAACGCTGGCCCAACCTACGGTGTTTATCGTGACCGCGCTTCCAAATTGTGTCTCTTCCCATCTCCCTCTTGTTCTCCCTATGCAAAGCTGCGCGAAACTCCGCCCCCTCAGACCCCCTTCCCATCGCTATTCTCTAACCCGTCGTGAATAGCACGCGCGCAGCCTGGGTAAGGGTCGATTTCTCTCAAGAATTGTCTCTCACGACTCAGCGAAGCTATGACCGTTGAACTTTGAGAATGGGCTCGGAAGAGACTCCGCCCTCTTTTGACTAGTGCTGGTTTCGGGCACTTCTCTGTTGTGCCCCTTTCGCATGGTTTTTGGATCATAACTCAGCTCAGAGATGAGATATCGACAAACGGTAAAAAGTATGATATTATTCAGACCAAGAGGGATACTTTGGGTACCCAAACATGCCCACAAGATAAATTCGGTCAACCACGTTGCGGTCCCTAACTGTACTCACCAGAGACGAGTTTGTCATTGATCGTCTGAATTTTCGTTGTATTTTCGCTGCATTTAATTTCAAAAGTGTCGATATGAAATATAAAGATAAACTCACACTGAGATCCATGGGAATCTTGACGACATCGAAATAGTCAGGAATATGTAGGGCCACAGGATCCACCGGTTGCTAAAGTAGGCACTATTATTATTCCTTCTAGCTAAATCAAAGTAATCACAGGAATAATAGGCGGTTCTACTAGCCTTGAATGGGAGACTATCCGGGCACTGATCGAGTTTAACGAGGATAGGTTGGAGGACAGAAATCAACTCTTCCAGATCCATTGCTTCTGATCCCATTTGTTATGCAGCTGAAATGTACAACGATCTGTGGGGGGAAATTATGCGAATGTAAACGAAAAATATGGCTCCCTATTCGTTTCGTTGATGGCATATTTTCAAAAATAAATGAAGAACGCCATTTTCCCGCCAAATAATTTTTATTATTTCGAGCCTTTGAATATTCGTTCTTCTGGCCGTTCGGTGCAGGAATATGAATGGGCGTACACATAAGTCGCAGGGTTACAATTCACAAATTACATTCTAAGAGGCTCAGGGCGTTGACCTCTTGACAATCCACTGATCTTCTGATCAGACAGTTTAACCATCAATTTCATTGTCTCAATACCCTCTGGGCATTCAGATCCAAATGGAGTATACCGATCTCCTTCAACCCCTGGCAACTTCACAGTCGCAGACGGTGGCATCCGGGTGTGTCTGATTGGGTGGGTATATAACCGACCTCCAGCTATCAGATAGTCAGTCTCTTTAAACTCCCCTTCATCATGGACTACGCCCTTCTCTTCACTTCCAACGAAATGCTGCCTATCGTCAACTGCATGGATACTGTGGAGCCGCAGCAGAGGTTCGTTTATTTTTCTGATAGATTCATATTTTTCTTGTAATTGTAAGCCCTAGCTGCCAAGCAACCTTCTATATCATTCTTGTAAAACTGCAAAAACAACAAGAAATAAATTAAACAAACGTATCATTATGCTTGTTTTTCCAGAATTAAGCATTCTGCACAACAACCCATCGCTCGCCAGCACCCCTCAATCAACGGAGACTGGCTGTCGGAGGTTCGCCCGAGGAATAAGTACGTTTCTTTACAATATTTGAAACATTTTATATTTTGTTTCTAGTGGCATTTTGACTGATAATTTCCATTTCCAGGTGCGCCCGTCTCTTCTCTCGCGCTTGCGCCACTTGTCTCACAGAGGCGCCGCGTCGACGCGTCGTTTTCACGCGTTGCGGTCACGCGATCTGCCGCGACTGCGCGGATACGACCGCGTGGGAGGCGCGAGTGCTCCAGAGTGAGATCCGATGCCCAATCTGCGAGGAGGAGGGAGAGTTCGTGACGCTGAGAGAAGATGAGGAGAATGGAGAGAAGTGAGGCATATTATTACATTAGAGTTGGAACATCTCTGTTTTTCCCAGGCCACTGACTGACCTGATTCTCGTTTTTCATTGAATTATTTCCAGCTCATCGATCGGCTTCTCTCGTCAATGCCTTATCTGCGTCGCCGATTCCCCTTCTCATCGTGCATTCTTCGTTGAGTGCGCCATCTAATCTGCATCGATTGTGCATCGAATTTGAAGAAAACAGTGAAGAATGAGGATAGAACTCTTTCCTGCCCTTTCTGCAGAAGTGAAGGAGGAATGAAGCAGTTAGACGAGGCAGAATATGATCAGTAGATTCTTTACCTCTCAGATTCTCTTTCTTATTGACTCATACATAGTACTAATTATATTCATCATTGTGTTTGTTTGATAATGTTGAATAAACAAATAATATAATTTCTGGATTGATTACGCATCTAAATGTGAACAATGACCATTACAAAAACTAGGCACAGTGTCGTTCAAGAAAAGTGTGTCCGAGTTCAAAAATTCAATTTTTTTTAGATTTAGAGCTTGTTTAGAGTTTCAAATACTTCGGCAGGTCAACATTATCAACCTTATCAGTGTCTGTAATTATTATTCTATGAATTTTCCTGAACTGTTGATTTTGCAATAGGTCAGTCCAAACTCTCCTTTCGTTGCTGTAATATTTGTAGCCTTCCGATCTCGTCAGATAGTATATCAGTATATCAGTCAGATAGTATATAATATTATTCTTATTCGCATAAATGTTTCTTATCTGGTGGCATCCGGTAAGATCGGGTGCACCCGATTCAGAAGGATGAAAAACGACTCTCTGCATTTCACAATTACTATTCCACTTCACTCGTTGCTCGCCCTCGCATTCTACCATGGACAACAATTATGCGCCTGCTGTCGATAATTTACCCCAGCCATCAACGGAACTGGAACGATTGAGGTTTCGTTTTTTAGTGGAAAATGCTATTTCAATCCCAATTCAAACTTATGCTATCAGTGTTTTTTTGTGTTAGCATTTTTAATGATTGATTATTTCAGGACCGAAAAGCGTCGTGAGCATCTCATATTCATGGATCAAGTACGCGATTCTCAACAATGAATCGTCGATAGACGACTGCAAGAGTTGAGAATGGAGTTTCAGCAGCAGCATGAGGTCCAGCTTCAAATACTCGAGATGGCTCATGAAGAAGAGATGGAGGAATTGGAGGAGAAATATCGTAGCGGGTCCAACTTTGATCTGGAAGAGAGTGTAGAGGAGAATCCTTCACGAGAAACTGATCAAGAATCAGAATTCGAGCAGGATGAAAATGAAAATCAAGAAGAGCTAAGAAGTGAAGAGGAGAGTCCCCCTGAGTTTCTGAGAATTGTCAACGAGTTCAATAACATTTCTGCAAATATTCGCCAAGAGCAAGCTCAAGTTGATGAATCTTCTATGGACTGGGAGACGGATTCAGAATTTTCTGCTTCCGAGGAGGAAGAAGCGCAAGAGAAAGAGAATCGCGAGCTAATCGAAAGGCTAAAAGAGGAAAATGATCAGTGGTGCGTTTTTACAATATTATTTCCGACTTTCGAGACGACCTGTAATCAAAATAACTAATAAGATATTATTTCAGCGCCGACCTCGCCCTTCGCTTCACTCGCACATGCCGTATATGTCTGTCCGATTCTCCCCATCAACGTGCAGTCTTCTCCAAGTGTGGCCATATTGTCTGCCTTGCTTGTGCGATGGAAATGGAAGTGAGTGCGAGAGTGCAGAGGAGGGAAGTGGACTGTCCATTCTGTAGATGCGAAGGACCGTTTGTCAAGTTGTTCGAACAAGTGGAAGACGATTCGTAATGATTCCAAATTTGTTTCTAAGTTGTTCAGTTCTAAAATTATGAATAAAATCTATTGCATATTGTGAATTGACAGACACACACTTATTCAAATATTATGAATTTGCCGATAAATAGCCAAAACAGACGCTCAGTGGGTGATTACTACTCGGAATACACTCTAGGCGGGTCCAATTTGAGAGGGAAGTTGTTTGCGTTCAAATCGTCAGTTTCATTATGCGAATGGTGACGACGAATCCGTCAGCAGACTGCTCTTCCTCCGGCGATGATTCATTTGAATTAATTTTTTATTTTCAACGAGCTTTCTGATTTATTCCTCAACTATTTTCCCGATAATGAGCCTGTGATTACTATGTATGTACAAGCATTCAACAAATTGATAAATTATTCACTTCAGCTGACCAAAAATTGCAATAATCAACGAGATAATTAGCAATTAACTCCTTATTTAATCCTGTTCTGCGATTGAACTCTTGACCAATATATGAATTTTAATAATTTCATATTGGAAAGTACATTGCGAGAATACTGGATTACTTACTTCATTAGCCATTGCACTTCGCTAATTAAATCCCTTCTCACTCTATAAAAGGTCTTCCCGTCACTCTTTCCTCCATTCGTCTTCAACTTTTCGCCCGCGCGCTCCTCTCCTCCTTCGACTCATCTACAGTGCGCGGGTAAGCTTTCTCCTCCCCCGGATCCCAACCTACAGTACCCGACGGGACCCTACCGTCGCCTACCGTACCCTACCGTCGCCTACCGTACCCTACCGTACCCTACCGTATCCTCCCTGATTCAGGATGCGTTTGCTCGTGCTCTCATCCGTCCTTCTGGGCGTCGTCGTCATTGAAGGCTTCGTTATTGACAGGTAGGTACTCCTCCCTGATCTGTACTCCGAGGCTACCGTAACCCATCCATGTGCTGATCGTACTCTTTCAGACCCGACAAGAGAGCGGCCGAAGTGCCTTGTCGCTGGAAGCTGTGCAAACCGGAAAAGCGTGAAGCCGAGCTCGAGCCCAACTTTGCCGTTGGAAGAACCAACATGAGGTTGGATCCACAGTCCCTGATCCTGTGACTACCGTAACCCACACCATCGTTTCAGACCTGGACCTGGCAAGCGAGAGGCGATGGAGGAGGCACCCTGCCGCTGGAAGCTGTGCGGCACGGGGCGAAGAAACGGAAAAGGAACTCGTGAGGCTGATGATGAGCCCTGTTGCCCTACCACCGAATCACCCGTCGAAGCTTGATAAACTATATTTATGATATTGGCATCTGGAATTGGCATCTAGATTCGAAATACACACTGTGATTTTTCAAACTAATAAACAGAAATAGCATGTTCCAAGATCCTGTGAATTGCATCACTTCACCTCTTCTCTAAGCAATTGGCTTACGTTTTGCTATCTTTAAATCTTTTTCAACATAAAATGCAAATTCATCAATACATTTCTCACAAGATCAGATAGTCTCAGTCAGCTTTCTCTATTCATTCTCGTCATTTTTCTCCTTACTTCTCGGTCTCTCCTCCCAATGGTTGGTTCTTCACTTCTAGCTGTAAAGGCAATATTTTGCACAGGCCTCACCACACAAGCTGATATTCCACATGAAGGGCGATCTGTCTAAAGTGGAACTCGATGGTTATCAATTCGATACTCGGTCTGCACTCGGGATTACATGGTATGCACGTTTTAGATTGTTTGAGTTTGGTTCATTTCAAATGGATATTAACGAACGTATCGAGCCGTGATTCAGCCAATGATCTCCGTCTACAATGACAAAGGGGATACGGTCACCAAGGACACGGTAAGATCTATCAAATATGAGAAAATATCCATTTTCTCAATCTCTATCTAGAATATCAGCACCTATTCAAAGACATTAATTGTTATCGGCTAAAAAACGATAGATGCGAAGTTGGTTGAAATGGGGTGGGGCTGATGGAGAGGATATATTTAACAGATTTCGACAGTAATGCATATGAGGCTGTTTGCCTTAGGTTCAACAGAGGTCGGGAACAGGTAAAAAAATCGAAAGGTCTAAAAAGTTGCCCCTAGGGGTTATTTTTGATCCTCTACACGATGAGACACTCGATTTCGCAATATGTCCCCTCCCCGCTCCAGAGGGGGCACCCCCCATTTTAACCAAAAATCCGTTTTTCGAGTTTTTCTCGCCGGGGAGTGCCCAAAATGGCACGAAATCCCGCGACTCAGGACAGAATTGTGTGCTCTATCTCATGGTTATATCGTTTTATCATGATTATTTTTCGTTTTCGAGAAAAGGCCGATTTTTGACCCAGAGGATAGCGCAAGAAATCCCTTCAGGAGTTGATAGAGCTGGTTCTGCTGATCATTTTGGTATATTGGACTAAGGTTTTGAGTTTACATATTGAGGTTTCCGGGGGGTGGAGCGAAAATGGGACACAAAAAATTGTAGCTCATACCCCCGTGTTGGTGCTCATTTTGTAGAGCTCATTGAACTGAACATTTTTTGTGTTGGACTTTTTCATGGAAATGTTTCCTTAAGAAGTTACAATCGCTCAGAGAGGCCGTTGTCGCGTGATGTCCACAACGGCCTCTCTGAGCGATTGTAACTTCTTAAGGAAACATTTCCATGAAAAAGTCCAACACAAAAAATGATCAGTTCAACGAGCTCTACAAAATGAGCACCAACACGGGTGTATGCGCTACAATTTTTTGTGTCCCATTATCGCTCCACCCCCCGGGAAACATTAAAATGTAAATTAAAAACCTATGTCCAATATACCAAAATGATCAGGGGAACCTCCTCTATCAACTCTGAAAGGCTTTTCCGGGCATATCCCCTGGGTCAAAAATCGGCATTTTCTTGAAAACGAAAAATAATCATGATAAATCAATATAACCATGAGATAGAGCTCAAAATTCTGTTATGAGGCGCGAGATTTCGTGCCATTTTGGGCACTTCCCGGCGAGAAAAACTCGAAAAACGCGTTTTTGACCAAAATGGGGGGTGCCCCCTCTGGAGCGGGGGAGGGGACATATTGCGAAATCGAGTGTCTCATCGTGTAGAGGATCAAAAATAACCCCTAGGGGCAACTTTTTAGACCTTTCGATTTTTTTACCTGTTCCCGACCTCTGCGGAGGCTTGTTGAACCTTAGGCGAACGGCCTCATATACTTAAACGTTCAGGCTAGCCAGGAAATCAACGGGGATGTCTCGTCGTTTTGTGCAGATCTCGTCGCTTGGGATAGACTTGCAAACAATGTGAGACTGTTTTCGATAAACAACAAGTAACTTTTTATTTAGCTGTTTTGCAATTTCTCTCCTCCGCTCTCATCAGTAATTTCGTTATAGGGATTCATGACGGACATTCATCTCTTCCTTCATCTCACCATTCTCGAATGCACTCTCAACAATGACGTCGATTCGAGGTAGTCCGGCACTTGTATGCCTGCTCATTTTCCTACGCAATTACGGTGTTTATTGTTTTTTTTTTCATTTCTAAAAGGATTATGTAATTGAAGATTGCAATTGTGCACAGCGTGTCAGAGAGGGAAGATAATTCAATTATCGCGGCGGAGAGGTTCGCGTGTCCCATTCGTCCTCTCCTTCATTCTCTGTCCTCGCAAAGGATCAGCGCGGTTGAAATGAGAGAATGAATGGGAAAATTGAGCGAACTAAGAAATTGATTCTGTGAAACACATTCATCATTTCGTTATATTTTGTGAATTATATTTTTATCTCTGCGTATCGCTGCGGCTTCTCAGTCTGTGGTTCTTTATAAAAACCCCCACACCATTAACCTTTTTGAATTGCTCAGGAACTCTACTTCACGGTTTTTAGAGCCGATTTTTTATATTTCCCTTCATGTTCAATATAATCAAGAAACAAGATTTCAAAAATCAAAATTATCGAATATGAAGCGATTTTTAGAAAATCGGCTCTAAACACCGTGAAGTAGAGTTCCTGAGCAATTCAAAAAGGTTAATGTTGTGGGGGTTTCTATAAAGAACCACAGACTGAGAAGCCGCAGCGATACGCAGAGATTCAAATATAATTCACAAAATATAACGAAATGATGAATGTGTTTCACAGAATCAATTTCTTAGTTCGCTCAATTTTCCCATTCATTCTCTCATTTCAACCGCGCTGATCCTTTGCGAGGACAGAGAATGAAGGAGAGGACGAATGGGACACGCGAACCTCTCCGCCGCGATAATTGGATTATCTTCCCTCTCTGACACGCTGTGTTGTGCCATACTACCGATCGTATCATTCAGAATGCTCAACCATTCCACTCTTGCTCCTCTCACTGATGGTGCACACGTGAAACCACAGGTAAAACTTACGAGGGATGACCATGGCCTCCTCAAATCTGAGGATAATACGTAAAAAAATGAATGTCTAGCTTTTGAACGAAGAACTCTTTACAGTTCCTGGTCACTTATTATTCTTCATATTTCAAAACCGCCGTCTTCTAAAGGCATTATTTTTGCAGCTTTCGAGGGAAACACTCCTTTTGTATGCCCGTCCTTCGATCACAGACGTGGAGAGAGGAGGCTATCTGTTCGAGAGACAGTCTGCTCTCGGAATCGAATGGTTTGCATCGTGAACGAGCGTGTTTCAATTCAAATTTAATTCCCTGGCTTAACTCCACGGAACTATTGATATATGCACAAACTACGCACTTGAAACGCGAGAATGCTCGAAATAGTTGATGGTTCAGGCGTGTTGGACTGGTGAAGGAGGCTATTGATGGAACGGATATGATGGTGCTTACCGTATGCGGCAGTGAGAACATGAGCACTCTGTCCTCGTGGCGTGCCCATGTTGACACAACCTTCATTGCCTGCAATAAAGACGCCCTCACGAAGAATCTGGTGAGGCGTCCGATCTGTAGAATAGAAGTTCATTCTGTTCCTAGTTTTGTTGTTATTCACGAAGCGATAAAGTGACAGGAAAGTTTGAATACCGGCAAAAAGTAATGTCCACAAGTAGGGCTAATTTACTCCCATTAGCGGTGGAGATATTAACATCAGAACACAACAAAATTTGGCTAATAACATTTGATTGTTCAGTCTCGAGTGGAGGTTGTCAATGATGAGACTGCCAAGGTGAACTATCTGGATTGGAATGATCTACTCGATCCATCCTACGCAAGGGATTCCCATTTTCATGATAATCATCTTCATCACCTATCCTATCCTTTTTTTCGTTTTTTTTTTCGTCAAAGAATGCGATAGATATATAATAGCCAATGTAAGAGTTGTAACAATTGTATTCTATAGCTAGGCCCCACAAGCCCCGCCCACTTTGCTCTGACACGATTCCGTGAAAAAGCGAGAAAGCAAAAGCCCAAAGCTCATTCTGAACCAAATCGTTCGTTCGACATCGCTATGGATAGCTCTCACGATTTCCGATCGATTGAGCACTGCCCAAAATTTGCATAGCATCACTAAGTAGAACAAATTTGCATGTGAAAGAAGGGAAGAGATCGTTTTGACGGGTTGCAGTGTGAAAGTTTTGTTTGGGCAGTATTTCTTTGACTAATTCGAATATTTCAGGATTTTTAGAAAAGAAATTAGATTTTTAGCATTTCTCCCTGGCTTGGGCTTTTTGTTAGGAGAAGCGCGGGGAGAGGCGAGCGAGAGGGCGGGAGGAGGGAGAGAGACACACGCAAATTAGGCTCCGCCCCCTTCCCTCTCGTCTCGCTTTTCCCTCCTCTTCCCAGTGCATCCCGCGCGTACTTCTTGGGCTCCAGCGCGCCTCAGAGAAAAGATATCGGCAAACAGCAAAAAGTATGATGATATTGGGACCACGAGGGATAGTTTGAACACAGGCTTGACCCCATTGTGCAGAATCGGCAATCTGCGTTGTGGCCCCTATCTATAGCAATGCTAGAAAAGCAATGTTTGGTTATAGAAATTCGTGGTGGACGATCACATTTATATCCGCATCATTCTCTCTATCGAGCTCACGATCGACGAGAGCACTAACAATATGAATCCGAGGTAATCATTTCAGAATCACCGATAGGAAATGATTGTCATCCAACTTTTTGAAATATACATGCATCAATTCTAAGCATTTTTTTTCCAAATGAGACATCTTCTCTATTTTTTTCATGCAACTACTCCTCTGACAATGCCAATGTGAAGTGGGTAGGGAATGAGAATGATAGGAGGGAAGATTCCGCGAGAATGAAATGGTTTAAATAAATATGATTTAGTCGTATGATTAAGAAAGCGCAAACTCGATTACTCCACTCGCACTCCTCTCACCGATTTTCGCCTTCTCATCGAGGGACAGTCTTTCTATGTCGGACGTCAGGTATCTTTTTCTTTCAGTTATCACAGCTCCAGCTTTAGGGTTGTATATTTTCTTTGAGCAGGAATTCTTTCCAGTTCCTTGCAACGCTCTCCCCGTACTTCGATCGTTTGCTGTTTGGAGATTTCGCTGGAAAGGATGAAGTTACATTGGAAGATGTGTCCTACGAGGTTTTAATGACGACTTTTGAAGTGCCTAACCGCACTTTTTAGGACTTTCTTCTCTTCATGAATCAGCTCTATCCAATGAATCAGCCATTGGAAGATTCAACGGTGGAACGTATTCTCGAAATGGCCGCCCGATTCGAAGTCAAGGTACTATGGGATTGTGAATCACACGTCAAAGATCGCGTTTGCACTTATGAATCATCTCATTGTCAAGAAAAGGAAAATTGTGAAAATAGGACGGATATATATTAGCTGCTTTGGAATATTTCAACTTAGATTGTTCTGTCTCGAGTCGAGTCTTTCCTGATGGAATCTTCCTCGATTTCCCTCTCGAAGAAGCTCCTTCTGTCCGATCGATATGCACTCACTTCTCTCAAGGTTCATATTATCCTAATTGTATCCTGATTTCTTCCCAAAACTTGATTGATTTCATGTGGTTTCATGTGGGCTGAACTTGATTTCATGTGGCTGAACGATATCAATGATTTTTGGATCCCCGAAAAGTAATCATTTGCAGAACGATTGCATGGACAAACTGGCAGACAAAGAGGCAGTGAGGGATCTCGCTGTGAGGATTCCTTATTGTTTTCTTATCGATTCTTCCGGTTTCTACTTCAAAAGTATTTCGAACGGAACGAATTTTCAGAAAGAAGAAGAGTACAAGGAGTTGCCCCACGCGCTGAAGGTGAAGATACTTGAGAATCTCTTGTGAGATGATGAACGAGTATTCAAGAAGAGATAAGGACATAATTATTATATGCCATAAATCGATAAATCTACTGATATCAACACGCTACTTTATCGTTATCATCCCATATCGACTCTGTATCTGTCGTTTGCATTCAAAATCCGACCTGGTACATTACGTGAAACAGTTTATCACATGTTCGTAAACTACCAGTAAGAATATCTTCGCTCAGCGAGATTAAATGGCGAAGGAGGAGGTAATATCAGTGGGGAGATAGAAATTATTCATGCTCATTGAGTGAACTAACTAACATTGGAACTATTCTACTGTAGATTTCTCTTGATTTACGCTGCTATTGCTTGACTCTTCCAACGATAGGTGCAACAAACCGGGGAATATCAGAAGGCAGGATGAAGAGTCCGTCTCTTTACATTCACTCTCACTGGCCTACGAAGTTCGAAATATGGGTAATCGTCTCTTCATTTCAAACATTCTCTCGTGTCTCGGACCGGTGAGATAGTGTGAAGAATGAAGAGACGATTACTCGTATTTCGAACTTACGCGGCGAAATGAAGAGACGGATTCTTCACCATGCCAGTCCTAATCAACATTCCATTCACTGTCAGAAATCCTTCGTCGCAGCGAGAATTGCATCGAGATTTAGTAGTTGAAGCAGTAACGAGTCCAATTGCCACAGATCGAAGAATTGAATCTGACGATGCGATTCAACGAATTCGAGACCCGTCGACTGGAAAGGTGGAATACATCATTTCACTGATTCGTCAAGGGAAAGTATGATCATGCACCAAAAGATGAGCTAGTTTCTATCTACGAACGTGAATGCAAAGAGCAGTGATGCTGTGAAAATAACAATAACTCACGAAAATAGCTGACAACAGGAGTATAAGTTCTCCCAATCGTTGAGCTGCATCGAGATTGTTCTGAAATGCATTCATTGACTACTTTTTTTCGAATCTGAACGTTGCTCTGAGTTTTATCGCCTTTTCGACCAACATAATACTGACACGAATTGAGTCATTGTAGTGCTATACTTTAGCGGCACTATCAATTTCGGGTATGGGGGGAGGGTTCCGTTGCCATCTAACCATTCTTTCTAATCCTTGCCCTACTCACCTTCACGAGATGGGAGTGCAACGTCTCGGTGACAGCATTCAACTGCTTCCTCATCGCCTCCTGTCCCCGTTGAGAAACGTTCGGAATCGCTGCAACGGCAATTTCAACGATATCTGACTCCGCCCCTTTCTGTATTTTGTCGTATTCATCAAGTTATTTAGAGCAGATCTTCCCGAATAACATTCGGACGCTAGTGAAAGACATGGTCGAATTCCCGGATGATAATGTCGATTTCATTCAAAATACAGCCAATCGATTTGATGATTCGATGCTCGACTCGTCATACAAATAGGAAAGTAACCGACCTCCCTGAAAGCTGACGAGTGCCTTCAACGCGACAAATTCCTCGAAGCTCATTCCCAATTCGAGCATGGGAGGAATGATTTCGGCCATAATCTTCTTCAGCAGGGGCTCGTAGATGCTGCAATAATATTTGAATTTCGCGCCTCTTTTCCCCCAAAAAATTAGCTTCTTGTCGAAATTTCGACAGGGTTGCAAAAATGCGAAAAATGGCGGGAAGTGCAATAATTCAAACTTACTGTCTTTTGGTTTTCTCCGTGATCTCCTCCTCATCTCCCCATCCCTCTCCTCCTCCGATACACGAAATGTATCCTCCGTTCTGCATTACGAAACGATCGGGAAGACCTATCTGCAACGAATACTTTAATGTATCTTTTGATTGGCCCTATTCAATCTATCCATCACATCTTCGTGCGCTGCTACCTATGAATGGATCTACAACGAATTGTTCACAGTAAGCCCATCCCACCGCTCATTGTCAGTCCCTTGCGTATTCTATTTAGGTGAATCCAATACGGACAGATCGGTGTGTTTCTTCACTATTTCTGGTTTTCGAAGTCTCTGATTATCACCTGCAGAGTGATGTAGATCGGGTCGAGAATCGTGTGGAGAAGGACGCACGAGCGGAGGATTGACACCTGAAAGAGATCAAAGATCAATCAGAGCAAACACAACAGTGAATCGTTAGTATTGTGAAAGATCAAAGATCAAATCTAGCAAAGACTGGTTCCCTTCATTCTGTCTGCAGTGCGTTCACAATTGAGAATCGTAAGCCAGGAAGCATTGAAAGATCATTGATCAAACATAGATAATTGTCTACATCGTCGATATCTACTAGAAATTCAATCGCTTCAAGTTTGAAGCAACAATCTTTACTGAACCTTCAGAGCTTACTCTAGAGGGAATCTTGGGTAAGGATTTATTGGACGATCAAAGACCACTCACCCTATCAGCATTATCGAGTGTTGCATAGTCCGGCCACGATTGCAGCCACTCGTAGATGAAGAGGATGTGTGTGCGGATCTGACGAGTATTATTGAATTAATTTATGCTTATTTTCAGTATTAATCATCATAATTCCTTCATCATTCATGCAGAGAATGTGTTAGTGATATTGAAGTCATGTCAAATGCTAGGGTATCAGGATAAAGAAGAGTTCTCTTCACAGCATGCAGTTTCCACCGAACATGGTGAAGATAAAGAACATGGGGACAAAGTTTCCCAGCAGGGAAGCAAAAGCGGGAGTATCAGAATGAAAACAAACCTGTTTCCTGAAGGCGCGGAACGACAACGGCTTGATGTCTTCGCGTGTAAAGGGCTGAATTGAGTTATAGAGTTATTCTGCTTCTGAGTAAATACTATGTGCCACTGTCTCCTCTACGTCAAAGAACAGCATCTCTTGTTGATCTACGCAACGTATTGTTTTGTATAGTGATTTCACTCATGTTGTACGAATTTTCGGAAAATAACTTCATGTATCCATGCCTTACTATTCTTCCGTTCATTTCCGAAAAACACACACTTTAGAATTCCCGTAATGTTCGAATTTCTTTGTTCTTTACTCACGCAGTTCTTATTCACTCCGAGCATTTGTGCCACTGGTCTCTCACAAAAGACAATTCGTCTCCTTTCGCCCAACTTCATCTCCTCACGGATCAGAATGTCCAGTGCCTGCAACACATCGACGACGTTTACCAAATCGCAGAACGCCCTCTCACACTCACGTTGTGTCTCGGCACCGCGAATTTGGGTTCCTCCGGTGGTGTGGGCGAGGTGCGGGTGAACGGCGGCACGGGCGACGTTTGACACTCCTCACTCTTTACTGGTTGTGGGCTGGAGAAAGATCAGTTGTCGATAACCGAGTGGTGTGCACTTACCGTATGATCAGGGTAGGTTTCTGGTCGGGCGGGCTTGCTGCGTGCAGCGAGGGCGACGGCGAATGACTCGTCGAAGCCACCGAGTGGGGACCCTGCTTGGTGCACTCATTGGTAATCGTCGCCTGTCGAATTTTGCATTGTGTGTCAGCTCTTGGTAATCGTCGACCTACCAGCACCGTAGCTGCGATGTACGTCTCGTCGTCGTCCTCGGGCTTGGCAACGATGGCGAATCTGGAATAAAGTCAGTTGTCGATAGAAGGCTAGGGTGCTACCGTACCTCTTATTCCTCTTGAGCCCACTTTTCGTGCAGAATGCGCGCTTCTGTCCGCCGTTTCCGCGACGAGGTTGAACACCTTTGAATTATCTTTTCTTCCATTTAGTACTTTGCATTTTCGATTCATGTTGCGCTTCCTTACTGGAAGAAGTCGTTATCTATGACCAGATACAAGAAGTGGCAAGATTGAAAATATGAAGATAAATCAGAAATACAAGGGTCGGAAGGTATCTAACTCACTGCTCTTGTCCATTCCAGCCTTCATGCAGGCCGCGTAGCGACACGCTCGACAGATCTGATGCATCGCTGGAAAGAGGAAGGGTTTGATTTTTGATCTTTGATCTTTGGAACACCATCAACCGTCCAAGTTCTGGGAGGGGAAATCAATCGAGGTCATCGATCAAGTGATTCGGGAAACTCACAGTAGTGCACGGTGCACTCATTCTTCGAATTGATGCAGGCAAACTCCTTCGAGAGGACGACAGTCCGTCTGAAATATCAATGTGGTTGGTTGATGTAGAAATTGCACATAAGTTCTTTACAATGCGCCTTCATTAGAGATAGTTTCAAGATCTTGATGACAGAGAGATCAAAGATCAAACCTGAAGAATGCGGCGCACGCCGAACAGGACTGCGCTTCGAAGTGGAAACCCGTTGCTTGGGCTGAAAAGAAAGTCAGATATCGATCGGGGCGACTACCGTAATCTACTTTGTTAAGGTCTACAGTAATAACCTATTGATCACATTATCATTATCCATATCGCGAACGGTGATGACGCTTCTCTACGTTCAAATCTTCTGGTCGAAAACGAGGAAATTGTTCTTCTCACAGAGAGAAATAGATAGTCAGGACATCGTCACTATTCCCAATTGATCGATAAAATGCACAATTTTACCATGGCAGATCAAACATCTCGTCGTCACATCGGGCAGTTCCGGAGAGGGTTTCGATGATTTGGGAGAGAGTTTGATGGTGAGAGGAGAGAGCGGATCGGGTGGTGAGGATAGGGAGATTGGCATCTGAAGAATGGAGATATTCATTAGTCGATGCAGGAGAATTACATTTATTACTGAATATTGAGAAGAGGAGAAAGTTAAAATTATGAAGAAAATTGTGATATTGAAGAATGATTGATGTAGGAATGACCGTCGAAATATGAAAATTTATGAAATTCTCAGAAGATTCGTAAAGGCAAATGCAGAAGAAGCAAAGTCTTCGAAGATGAATTGACAGGTCAAAGTATGCGATGGAATCATTTGCCAATGTGCAAGGCATCAATCCATGATTCGCAAGCGTTTCATACGAGTTGTTTCCCAACCCATAAAAAATGTGCGCGGAGCTCTTTTCTTTACGTTTTTGCATGTCACGAGAAAATGAAATGTGATTATCATATGACGCCATGTTCATTAGTGCTTTCGTAATAAATTTAGCATATCGACAATTTCAGTTCACCAACAATTTCGGGTTCAAAACATTGCGAAATAGGCTGGTAGATCATCGAAAAAAACGGACGCGCAACGGAAAGACGCAAAATAAGGACGGAGCAAAGTGGAATATCGTCTCTTATCAACCTCTTTATCACTCTTTACTTCGATCTTGCTCCCACTCTCGTCCCATACCAGCCATCTTTCAGCCGCGTTTGGGCACAAGCTTCGACAGTTTTGCAACGACAAAGACCAAAGATCAAGGTTTCTAGTTTTAAACCAGGCAAAGATGAGAAGAAAAGTGATTGAAATGGTTGGGATTGAAATCTCACGCGATTGGAAAAGGAGAGTGAAACTACGAGAAGAGTACGAGTGATCGGATGATCGAATAGAATACGAAAGGGAACCATCTTAGAGATTCATCGTCTGACTCTCTTCTATTCGCATGCTCTCTCTTCTCATCTAACCGGCTGGGTTTTGGCACGGCGCCAAAAATCAATAACCGTTTTTTGGCACGCGGCCAATCGATACAACTAGGGGATACTACTGATAAGCGAATGGTTAAGGGGGTATAACTGGCAAACGAGCGATCACCCTTGCAGAAGAGATAGGGAGAGTGGGGAGAGGAGCAGAGAGGGAAGGGAGGAGAGATTGAGAGGAGTGAAGAGACGGAACCAAGGGAAGGAGGGACAAGGGGTTTACACAGATCGGAGTGACTCTGACGATAGAGAGGTAGAGGGAACTCCTGTCCGTAGGCAGTCGAATTTAATAACAATGGGATACGGTAAATCAATAACAACACTGATATTGTAGAAGGTAGATCAATCTCGCAATGACTTATGACAGGCATCGTTCACACTGTAAGACATCCATGTCATTCGTAAAGGCCGATCTCCGGATCTGAGTCTACGAAATAACGTGATACATTTTGTCTGGCGATAGATTGATCACGATAGGTCACCAACAAATCAGTTACAGTAAATTGACAGTTATCGACCGAATGAGGGAGCTACCGTAATTTTCGAAAATCCGGAAGACCAAAACCACCCGTGGTCTTCTCACACCCTCACCCGCAAGTCTAGAGCCTACTTGACTATCTCACGATCTCACAAGGGCTAGCATGGAATGTTGCGAGACGCGACTAATGAAGGGGAGAAGGAGGGGATTCTCTGTGTAGTCAAAGCTAGAGCCACGAGGACTATTACGTAGTTTGTTGCCCCGTGCGAAATTTGCAAATATCACGGAAGATACAGGATGGAAACAACAGCAAACATGGAGATCCTCTCCCCTCAATCACATCCTAATCCCTTCTAGGCACACAAACAACATAATCTTCATCTAATGAAGCCATGTGATCAAAGTTCACTCATTTCTCTTCATCTTCATTCACCTCCTCATATCTACCTTTAATAATCGAACGATCAAATATAATTATTAACGTTTGTGAATGAAACAAAATCTGATGCAAACAATGTTGAGGATCATACGAACTTGGAAGTGCGAAATAACGGGAAAGCAGGGCGAGGCCCGAACGGCATAAATTACATAGGGGGTAAGTGGTCAGTTATCGATTGGATGGGCTACCGTAATCCGTGGATCGATCAATAATCGCGACGAGGAGGGGGAGAGAATCGACGACGATCGTCACCATTGCGACCACCGAATGTCGGACGACTCATTCCGAAGCTGCAATGAGGACGGTGACGAATAGTTGATCAAAATTTGCAAATCTATCAAATTTCAAAAGCCAATAATCAATAAATAACATCTGTTTGCCAGAATTATGTCATCCCTTTTTTAAGCACCGTTTCAATGATTGTGGCATAGTTTTAATTTTATTGACCAAAAAATTCAGAACTCGCTTCACTTCGTACCAATTGGCTCACAAAATATCACAAAGTAACCTTTGTTTATTAAATCACGTAAAATAAGACAAATAGGACGGTTTTCTACATCTTTTCGACAACACTGATTTAGTAACCATGTATGAAAGCATTTAAATATTTGTTTAAGTTCGAATTAAAGCCTCACCTCCTCTGTCCTCTGTCGTCTCTCCCGAATCCGGGCAGTCCAATGGCGACATCCACGTAGTCACCAATCTCGAACTTGCACGCTGCCAGCTGAAGATAAAACATGTTTGATAAATTTGTAGTTCAACCAGCACCTATTTGACTTCTCATGAGTTGGTAATCAATTGGACTATTTAAAAGAGATACGATTATCTGCACTGACAATCAAAGTGCAATGACTATCAAGAAAAGATCAAAGTTGAGTTTCATAACGATAGTAGGGCATCTGTCCGACAAATCCCACGTTAAAAGTTAGAAAGAAACCAGTAAATGCAAAAGGAACGGACAAATAGCCTTTAAAATGTTGTATTGGTGCATTGTTCTGGGAAACTGGTAATAAATGCATATTATTACAAACGAACCGTCTTTCCATCATCGACTCCTCTCAATCCATTCTCAGTGTTTCCGATCGTTCTCATATTGTAGCGAGGAGTGACGCGGTCGGGAGAGACTGAAAGGAATAGATTGAGTTGAGAAAGGAGTCAAGTACAAATAGTATGGAAAAGTCATTAAAAACTATTAAGGCAGATCAGTACGGTGATAAAATATGACGATAGCTAAAAATACAACTTCTAAAGCGGGCTACTTGCAAATTATCAGCAATGAACGATTATCGGTTGTCCAACGAGGAATGAGCGATGCAAACCCATTTTTTTCCGAGCCCACAAGTGAGAGAATATGTGACGCTTCTTCAAACCTCACCAATTAATGAATTGAGGCAATGATGCAGACATAATTCTAACCATTAGGTATTCTCGTTCACTCATTATTTTGTTATTTTTCGTATGTGGCCATTTAAAGTTTCAACTGTAATAAAAAAACAAATCAACTGACCAACGGCGAAGTCGAAGGTGGTTCCTCGTCGTCGCGCATCCGGATTGACCTCCTTGATCAGAGCTGTTAGCTCGCGAAGAGTGCAGTCCATCCTGAATTAACGAATATAATTTAGAAAATCACGAAGGCATATGGACCATATTTGTGAAACGTATAGATTAAATATGCAATGTTAAGATTTTCAATTAGCAAAACATGCTTGCATAACTCCTCCCTTGAAAACCTCATTTGCAAAAATGAGTAGTCATGCACATTCGCGATTGTTTGTAACAGTTAGTGATGTTAACTACACCTAGCTAAAATAACCCGACATCAATCGCAGGCTACAAATATCGCCGGTCTCTTTTGCTTGGTCTAAAGATAGAAAATAATGCATGTACTCTTACTGAAACGAAGGGAAGACCAACATTTTTGAGTTCTGAGGGAAGGGGTTAAACCTCCCAACATTGAATTCCAAATATAAACGCTCCTTTTTCAATTTATAATCTATTGAATTCCAAATATAAACGCTCCTTTTTCAATTTATAATAACATTGAGTTGCACCAACCACGTGTAGACTTGGAGCTCGTTTGCGGGCGTATTGCCTCGCGAGTAATCATTCGAGGGATTGTGACGGGCATTCGCGCAGAAAATACGAAGAAGCAGCGGGCAGACCTTAACAAAATATTTGGAAAATAACATAAAACGTACAAAAACAAGACTTAAACTAAGAACCGAACTTGAAAAAATACCTTTTCCCTGTCCACAGCCTTCTCCTGCTGCATTGTCACTTGCGAGATGACGTTAGACGACATCGTGAGTGGTCTAACCCTTAAATGAGAAAGAGTTAAAAACAACAATAAAAGAAAACAAGCCGAAACAATCAATTTTCGAAACGAAAATTTTGAAAAATTGTCGTATCCACGCTCGACGACGCGTGTTTTTCCACTCAGGACCTCAAATATTTTAAATATTTTTGAATTGTTTTAAATATTTGACAAAATTCAATTTTTACCATGAAAATGCCATTAATAAATCGAAAAAAAGCTCAAGTAAAAGCTCAAGTAAAAAATAAAACATGGAATTAGAGCAACCACGGTTCGTTTCTCATTGCCCACGAATCTCCATGGAAACCAGTGTCCGAGTGGTCACTACACACTTCTTTTCCTTCTCTAACACAAGGCAATGACTGACCCCAAGCCTCTCGAAGAGCGAACTACACCGAAAAACCCAAAAGCTCGAGGTTTGTTCTTTTATCAATTATTATCGTAATCTACCGTAACCCAGAATGCATGACCTCTCTTCCACTTCAAATGTCTCTTCACTACAATGCATTGCTTGCTCCATTCCTATTCATCGTCGGCATCTCCTCTTTCATCTACAAGGTAGGCCAATCAGTCGTCGATCAAACTACCGTACTCCTATAGTATCCCTACCTCTCCCCGATCTACCAAGTCATCCTCATCGCGGTGCACATTCTCCACGTGAGCATCGAGACGGTCCGACTGGTTCTCGGATTCGTCGGCAATCTCGGTGAGAAGGTGAGGATTACTGTATTCACACCACTCCTAATTCCCGGCTCTCCAGGTTCCGGCCCTGTCCGGCTTCTGGATCACCTCGCTGCTGCTGCAGCTACCCATCTCCATCTTTCTGGTGAGAGCCGGTGTTTGTCGTTCCGGAAACAGGAATAAGTTCCTATTTTCCGGCTGCTCATTCGGACATCTATCCCCGGCCCGCTGAGATCTGGCTCTACTCTACGCACGCACTATTCGTGATAACACAGGTATCAATGCTCCGACTCTCCAAAGCGCATGCTCTCTCGCATTCTCTGACCTGCGAGAGAGCATGTTGAATGGAGAGAGTCAATCTACCGTAATCCTTCTCAGATCGTTCTCGGATGGGCTGTCATTCGTGCCATCTCTGACTATCACGTCCGACAATTCAAGGTACGGTATCGATCGATAATCGAGGGTACGGTATCTCCAATCACCAACTGATTCCAGGCGGCTCTGGCCGAGGAAGAGGAGCGAGAGGCAGTTGAACCGGCAGCTACCGCAGCTCCGAAGACTGAGAAGACAGATTGATCTTTGATCTTTCCTGTAGAATTGCATAGATACAGATAAAGGCATTTGATCGTTCTTGTTATTTCCACGTCCCTCCTCCCTCACAAAGCCGATATGCTAAATGGCTAGATTGCAAATGCAATCGCCCTCTCCCCTCTCCTCCCTCCACTCTCCACTCTTCCCTCACTGACGATTGGTCGTCTCCCGCGATGCATCGAATCGGTCGCCATTTTGGTGAGTCCAAAGATCATTTGCCGGGTTAGTTAGCAGCCTTAGATCTACCGGGATGTATACCAAGCTCCTAGATAGGTTCTTAGTATGCAATAGTTAGTCCAGGAGTGATATCGAGATCAAACGCCTGATCTTGGCGAGCTCTTTCCACTAGTCTTCCAAAGGAAGCTGCTTAGCTTGGAAGATCAAAGCTCGCTTAGAGATCAAAGATCATTTTGCAGACTACGACAGGCCACGCAGCATCCCCAAGATCAAGCAGATCACTCAGGTACGGTGGTCAATATCGATCGGGGTTACGGTAGAGAGGATACTGTAAGCTCCGCCCATCTAATCGATAACGTCTTCAGACCACGACAGAAGACCTTATTCGCGCCCTCATCGCCAAGGATGCACTGATGGAGGTACTGTAGAACACTGTAGCCCCCTCCCTTGTTATACCGTAACCAAAAAGGATACTGTGCCCCCATGTTATCACACATTTCTATTGATTGCACTATTTGGTGGTGTGGATACCGTAACCTACCGTATTCATAAGGTGGCCCGAGTGCCTACGCACATTCTGGACACGATGTTCCACGCCGAACCCGTCGATGACGTCATCAAAGAAGGCAGTGTAGACATCACGAGGGTGAGTATAAAGATCAAAGATCAATTAGAAATCAAAGATCGAATATAGAGATCAAAGACGAATCTCTATCGATGTAGGTTGCTCTGGAGTGACTACTGAGTTGACTCAAATGACCGATATTGAACAGAACAGCTTTAGTTTACATTGCGATGTGGGAAAAAGAATAGCAAAAGTGTTTGATCTCGGGCGGGCTCGAACCGCCGGCCTTCTGTGTGTTAGACAGATGTGATAACCACTACACCACGAGATCATATGAGCGACTTTCTGAATTAAGCAAAAATACCTTGGCACTAGCCAAAAAATCGAAATCCTCCAAAATTTGTGGGTGAGTAGTACCCACCGAGGGTATCACAGCGCCAACTTATTTAGTGTTCTGGTTGGCTCTCCGCCGAATGGCAACGAATTTTAAAGTGAAACGTAACCCAACCGGGTTTTCCATTTCGCAACCGATTGAAACCATTGATATCACAAATAATGCACATTACCTTTGTGATCATCCACCCCAAATTTCATCCCAATTGATTCAATACTGATTGAGAAAAATCGAAAAAACTACATTTTTCAACATACAAATGGCTCTAACTTTTTTGGTTGTTGAACTAACAACCTTTTTTATTTCATATATCCAGAGAGTAATCATTTGTCTAGCTCAAGTGAAAATATGAAAAAGAAAAATACTGAACGCCTGAGGTTATGTCCGAAAAACAGCCACTAATTTGAAAAAAATCAGTTCTCGATTGAGGATTACGGTAGCCAAATTGGCGGCCGGTAGAGGAAAAATTGGCATTTAAAATTTTTATTTTTTTATTATTTTTTGCTGGGTTTTCTATGTTTATTTGTTACCATAGGTTGCTATCAGACACACTCTGTGTAACCCCAATCAAATTTATTTTTT
>LS485060.1:61539-71591 GCA_900490705.1 Pristionchus arcanus
CCCCCCCCCCCCCTGTCACAGAGAATCTATAGCTCGCAAACCAGCACATTTGCAGAGTTTGCAGAGAATTTCAAACGCACAATACCGTTAGCACGTTGAGTCATTGAAAATGATAAGGAAGAAAGAATCAGTATCACATCAGTATTGCTTGCTCTGCAAAAAGGAAGAAGGAAAACACCACTCTTAGTAAGCGATAACGATGGGAGGATTGTGTGTAAGAGATAGGAGAGAGTAAAATAAACAGCGAGAACGTTGTTGTTGCGCGTTATTCTCATACTTGCGAGCAATATATTATTATATAAAATGTTTTAAAGGCTGGATTCTTCGAATCGGCCTTCAAATGAAGACACTCATTTCGTTCGTGCTCGTTATTGTCTTCTTGCCTCTCTCAATCACTAATCCTGGCGGAGGAAATGGCGACAAAGTGAGTGGTTACTGATTGGAATTTAAAATAAAAATTTCAGGAGCCTCCCGAGAAGCAGCTTAAGCAGTCTTGCTTTTTCGGAGTCCATAGATACAGTAAGGAAGAGAAAACTTCACGGACCACTTCTACTGCAGTGACTATCCGATGTGGAGGCACCCCAATAAGGCGAGAATATTAAAATGGGGTTACCTTATAAATTTCTAGTCGATTTTGCTCTCGCCTCCGGCAGGGTCGGATTGGCTAGTCAGCGAAATCCAAAAAAACATGCGCGACATATTTGTACTAGTTTCCTTTGTGTCTCTGTCCGAGAGAGTTTCTCTGGAAGACAAGCTAGGTGGACAAGCGACCAGACATCGGGAGACGTCGCTCCTTTTTTTCAAGGAGTAATGAGCATTGACTTTTTAACCTAGGATGGGTACACTCGTTCAAAGAAAAGGCCACGAGCTCGAACTTCATGGATCTTTTTCGAAACCGGATTTGTCCCTTAATCGAGGAGGTGCAATCTACATGGATAAATCCGAGGAAGAATATTGGAATGAACAGTTTATATGCCCTAATCATATAAAGGAGTTAATAACTGATTGGAATAGTGGGACATACAGACATGTGAATCGTGGAACGGGTGAGCAAAAATTGTAAAGTAGTAATTAATTATTTACCATTTTCAGATAGAGAGGATGTATTATGTAGTTGGCCGTTCGTGCATCATGATCTCGTTATCCGTGGGAAATTTATTCACTATGTCGAAAGAGAGCAAGCTCGTTTGTATCTTCTCGCAACAGGCCGACATGTGCATGTCGGGACTCGTTAGTTCATGGGCTCCAACTTGTTTAATCCCTAGTTTAGCGATATGCTTCGAACATCATCGAGAAATGACTACAGTAATCAGCGAATTTATCGAAAAATCTATGGATCCTAATTTCGAAGATACATTACAAATCTGCACAGTTTCAAGTCCTGAAGAATGTACTCGAGAGGAAATGCTCGCTAGAAAGTTTTTCGAGTTTGCGGAAATTGTTGGAATCACCCGCTTGATTCCTCGAAAAGACTACTCTGAATATAAGAAGGACACTCAGCGAAAGAAAGTCGACGGTGCGATACAAATTAATAAATATTCATAATTCAATGAAGAAGAAGCATGTTTTAAGAAGCAGTATTATTTATTAATCATAGTTCGCCTGTTGCAGGTGTATTGGCTGTCCAGAAATGGACTATTCATTTTGTTGCACCCGGACATGAGAAGGAACTACAAGCTGCTGTGAATGCTCGATCCTCACGCGGTTATGTAAGCGAGGCAGAAGCAAGCATTGACGGTGTCATGGAAATGATTGCGCACGAATTTCTGATTGCCCGTACTCCACGAGAGAGAGATTATGTTCTCGCTCTGGTCGCCGGAAGATATCCGTACCATGTGGTTGCTCGATATATCCCGTCACTGGCGAAGTCCAAATACTATCGAGCCGAACTCATTGCGTTGTCTGGCGATCTTCACCCGACGGAGGAATCTCGAACTATTGATCGATTTGATCATGAAGGAGCAAATTTACTAGTTGGATATCTGACAAGGTTTCTTGACAATGCAAACTAAGGGAAAAATTATCTATTTAGTCCGAATGTACTTGCTTCGAATCCAATTGGAACTCGCACAGCCCATCTTTCATCCGGAGAAGCTGTTGAGATCCCGAACACAATCCGGCTATTGGGACACTCCGAAATAATCAGACAGTTCGGACAATCGTTGAGAGACTCAGATTTGGAGGAACATTTGATGAGCGAATCTTCGATTCGTAGAATTCTACGAGCAATTCCCGCTGATCAGAGACATGCGCAAACATGTGTAGACAAAACAAAGGCCAAGGCTTTCTATGTAAGCTTATGATTAAGGCGTGACTAAACATAATATATTCAGGCATTCGAGGACTGGTTGGCAATACAGAACAGGATGTTGGAGTTATCTCATTACACCAAGGATACACATTCAATTGCACGATATGATATATTGGAAGTGCAACTCTACTTACGAACAGACTATCCGTTGCATCTGAAGAAAGAGTCATTAATTGCCGATCATTGTCTTTTATATGCGTTGTCGGATCCAGATGAACCCGACTTCCGAATGACTCTCTCACATGATCACGATAATCATCAGTGCCCCAGATGCAATCATCATTCGAAGACGATGACGTCTGTACAGTCCGATATGCGAAATAATTATTTTTAATCATTTCAGAGAGATGGAAAAACGTATGGAGGAAGCGGTTGCTAAATCAGACCCGTCTAACAATAAGGAATTAAGAGAAATGAAATTCCGAATTAAATCTCACACAGAAGATATATGGGAGCTGAAATTTCATGTGGTTAGTATATCGCATGCGTGATCTAGGAGTTCGAAATTATTTATTGTAGGTTCGCTCGGTATTCACGGATCGTGTGTTAGATGAATACAAGAGCAATGTCACTGAAGGAGTTGGACTTCTCATTTTAGACTATGCGAACAAATTTGAGCCAATGTGGTACTATGAACCACAGGAAGAGTTTTTTTCGAAGGCTGGTCACTCGTGGCACGTCACTGTTCTTATTACTAAGATTGGGAATCATTATGTCTCCCATACTTACGTTCATCTAAATTACAATGGAGATCAGGTTCGAATGTATTTTTCGAATTATTATAATATAGTCAATTCCAGAATAGTGCTTGTGTGGTGAGCATCCTGGAGCACGTTCTGAGAGAGTCAAAGAGGATGGGAGTGCACACATTCGATATACGAACCGATAATGGAGGTGAGATCATTAGAAATATTCTAGAATGAGTAGGAGCTTATTTATAAATGGGAAAAGCGATATAAAAATGGAATAAATTCAGCTTCGTATCATTCTGCAATGACTCTCGGGAGCGTTCAATATCTGGCAAGAATAACGAGGACAACAATCCGTTCGTGGTCATTTTCCGAACAACAACACGGAAAGAGCGATTGTGATAGGAAGATTGGAGGATGTAAGACTGTGATTCGGAGCTACGTCAATACTGGCAAAAATGTTCTGAATTTGCGTGATATGCTCGTGGCCCTGACATCGGGTCGTCTAATGAGAGGAACTTCAATTCATCTTGTAACAACGAAGGTCCCGTCGGTATCTCCAGATGAAGCCAAGTTGCCACAAATATCAAATTATGGCCACTTCGAGTTCACAGCAGACACAATTCGAGTTTGGAAGTACAGGCACATTGGTCCTGGTCGCATCGTATCGAACATGCCGCACATCGAAGTGGATCTCCATGTTCATGCGGAAGATGGCCATCTTGCAGATAGTTCTTTGGTGGATAGAGAGCGATATCTCGTGGAGAATCGATACGAAGCGGGCTTCTGGATGAATGATAATAAGAGGGAGGATGATGATGAATATAAGGAGGAATTCGAAGATAAGGATGATGATGCTGCAGCCGATACTCCCACTGGCCCTTCCAACCCTCGAGATGTCCTGCACCACTGCTGGTGCGGTGCTGGTTTCATCCGATACAAGTGTCTGATGAACCATCTCGAATGGGGAACTCATCGTATTATTCCCGAGAAAGTCGACATGATTGATTACTGCATTGGAGCATTCAAGAGAAAGCTCGAGAGTATATCTAACATCTCTCCCCTTCTTCCCCTCAAGGATGTGGTTGATAAAATTTTTGATTCCTCTATCCCGATTCCTCAAGAAGGATTCGCTATGAAGAAGAAACGAAGAGGAGGAGGAAGACTAGCAGCCGAACCAAGAAAGTTTGTTGTGGACTACTATGAGCGAACGATGAGAGAAGGACAACGACCTGATGCAAATGAAGCTCTTCGACTATTGACTGCTGTCGATTCTATCCCTCCAGAGATCAGACTAACGTACGAGCAGATCAAACGTCTATTCTCTCGTTTATCGAAGACTCCAGTTGTTAGCAGAGCGCGAAGATATGCAGATGATGAGGAGGACGAAGATATTGGAGAATGGGAGCAGGATTGGGATGATATTGAGGAATGCAAGGAAGATATTTCACGTATTTACTACGATATTATTCGCAAATTGCATCCTGATGAGTAAATGGAAAATAGGCGAATTCTTGAGTAAATTATCAAATCCAATGTTAAATGTGCAATACATAAATAATCGTATTTTATTGTTTTGCTAAAACAGTGCAGTTTCAATTACTTTTTGGCTTTTATAGCTCTGAATATTCGATAATCATCGACAAATTGCCTTCTTTCTGGGGAGAAACGGGAGAAAACTGTCCTCAATAATTACGGCAAACCAGTGTTGGCAAGTCGATGCTTTAGTCACGCGAGATCGTATGTCGAATGCGAGAAGCGAGAATTTTGCGAGAATGATCACTTCGGAGTCGCTATCCTCTACATCTCGTCCCTCATCCGCTTTGGTAAAGTGATTCCACTATTATTTATGCAACTCTACGATAGATACTGATGATTAGAAAGACATTTTTTAAAATTGCCCACATTTAATATCCACTATCTACTAGAAATGAAAAAAAGAATGCTCGAATTGTATACGACAGTTCGATAAAAAATAAATTTGATTGGGGTTACACAGAGTGTGTCTGATAGCAACCTATGGTAACAAATAAACATAGAAAACCCAGCAAAAAATAATAAAAAAATAAAAAATTTTAAATGCCAATTTTTCCTCTACCGGCCGCCAATTTGGCTACCGTAATCCTCAATCGAGAACTGATTTTTTTCAAATTAGTGACTGTTTTTCGGACATAACCTCAGGCGTTCAGTATTTTTCTTTTTCATATTTTCACTTGAGCTAGACAAATGATTACTCTCTGGATATATGAAATAAAAAAGGTTGTTAGTTCAACAACCAAAAAAGTTAGAGCCATTTGTATGTTGAAAAATGTAGTTTTTTCGATTTTTCTCAATCAGTATTGAATCAATTGGGATGAAATTTGGGGTGGATGATCACAAAGGTAATGTGCATTATTTGTGATATCAATGGTTTCAATCGGTTGCGAAATGGAAAACCCGGTTGGGTTACGTTTCACTTTAAAATTCGTTGCCATTCGGCGGAGAGCCAACCAGAACACTAAATAAGTTGGCGCTGTGATACCCTCGGTGGGTACTACTCACCCACAAATTTTGGAGGATTTCGATTTTTTGGCTAGTGCCAAGGTCCAAGGCAAAGATTTTCACTGACTCAGAAAGTCACTCATATGTCTTGCGCTGCGATAGAATGTACTTTGAAGGTCAACCTCACCTATCTGCGAGCGCTTATTCGAGAGCTGGAGACGCAAAAGGAAAAGGTTGGGTTTTTTAAAGCATACACATAAACTCTACCCTAATGCATGAGCAAGTGCTACCAGAACCGTGTATTACTCCAATTCATAATTCTGGAAAAATCAAAGATCAGATCGCTCATTTTAAAATTGAACCTTTTAGATCGCTCTTTCTCGCTGGCGCAGTGCCGTAATGGCTCCAATGGGCGCAGTCTCCCATCCAGAAACTCCATCGCTCGGATATTGGGGGCCTATCGATAAGGTGAGATTACGGTGGACCCTCCCGCACTGAAATTGACTGATGAAAGTTGTTGGAATCGCCTCTAATCTGCGATAAATCGAAAGATCAAAGATCATTCCAGGAAATCCCTCCTCCTCCACCTCCCCCTCCGATCACTCCGATGAAGGATTCTACTGAAGTCGTGTGAGTAGAATCGTTTTTGATCTTTGAATTCGAGTTCACCCGGAAGCAAAGATCAAAGATCAACTTTCAGGCCGATGGATATCTCTTCTCCCTCTGATGGTCCGTTTCCCAGCATGCGATCACTACTGAGGACTCCCAAGTCGTCCCGAGGGGTAGTCCAGAAAAATATTGTGAGTAGTCCAAGTGAAATCACTAGGCAATCGCAGTTATGTGACTATCTCAACTGTGTAACACACAGAAGCCCTGCTTTTTCAGCCCGCAAGACATAAAATTCTTTGGTCAATTATTTTTGATCTACGAACGATTCTTGAATTAGTTCCAACGGCGGATCTTACTGTAGCATAGACCTAATGAAATTGATCTTTGATCTTTTTAAAAATCATTTTTTTCTAAATTGCAGAAGGGACGCACGGAGGGAAGAAGAAGAGGCAAGAGAAGGCGACAGGGACAGGTAATTGCTCAATTTCATTATTATTAGTCGGCCTTACCGGTATCTCCTAGCATTGTCTTACTACTGAAAAATCACTCGAAGTGGATACACCTGTACCTTTTATCGTAGTAATGATCTTGATGCGAGGCATACGTTGAATTTCACACTGAATCATTTCAGAAAGCGGACCCCGACGCTGATGGTGTTGAGATGCCTGCTGATCCAGCTGAATCTGTTCCAGAGGCTCCACCTACAGTACCTACCGTACCACCACCACCACCTACCGTAGCCCCGGTGGTCACAGCGCCTACCGTAGTACCTACGGTACCTACCGTACCTGCTGAACATGAGCCTGCAGCAGCTGTCAGAACGGCAGCAGCAGTTGCGACCGCAGCACCTGCAGCAGCCGTTCTGACGCCCAAGCAGACGCGCAAGTTGGCTGCAGCTGCATCGATCGCTGCCGCACGCAGATCGGCTGCAGAATTGGCGTATGGCCTGGACCCGACGGTTAGTTAGTAGCCTTGCTTAAGTGCAATCCAGAAATGAGAAACGAAAATTAAAATGGAGATCAAAGATCAACATTTCAGATGTATCAGTTCACTCCGCCGCTCTCCTTCCAACCCAGTCGACCAACACCCATCGACTACCGTACTCCGGAGTACAGAGATCACTGGGCTATGGTCAGCTGTTATCCATTTCTAAGAACATTTGTTTGAATGTTTGCTGAACTGTCTCGTAAACTACTGTATGCGTACCGTAACCTGAATCTATTCCTTTCAGAGTCCCCACTACCCCACTGCTCCTTCTTTGTCTTCCACTCTTCACCATCCACAACCAATCAACTACACACGACCAAGACACGAGTGAGAAATTATCATTCATTTCTTGTTTATTTTTTAAAACCTCGTAGATTCCACTATTTTTTCTATCTAAAATGGATAAAACCATAATATTAAAATAATTGAGCAACAAATAAAGTCATTCAGTGATCACCTGATGCCACTGGACTACGGCAGAATGAGACCGGCCGACCCGATGCTTAGGTCAGTTTGCGATCCAATGGATTACTGTAGTCGTGGATTACTGTAGCTTCCGGATGCTAAGCCTACCACTTTCAGCCGCCCAAGACACCCCGACTTCTACAATGGCTCGCAGTACGTGTTTGCTTATTGTTCTTGAAACGTTCTTCAGGAGTATTTCGGAGTTCATATCTAAACATCATATCTGATGCTCAGTTCATATCAATTCATATCATATCTTCATATCTAACTTCAAATCGGTTTCAGGCGCTACGGCTACTGAGCGTTTCCGATGGCTTTCTAAGAAGATACAAGCAATTCTTTCCATTCTACAACGATAAACTCTGAACAGTTGATACCATCGTGTTGGCTCATCAATAAGTAGACAGTACATGAGAAATGTGAGTGATGAAGTGATTTATCAGATGCAATGACCCAAGTTGTTCTTAGATGGGAAGGGCAGTGCTCCAGCATTCGCTGTCACACTTGAAATTTTTCTGCCAATCGACCTTCTTGATGCAGCAAATCCACAGTTGAGCATTGGGAATTCCATCGGAGGGAATGCATCCAACGTACGTGGGCTTGGCCTTGCAATTGGCAATGCACTTGCGGAAGCAGGTTCTGTTGAACTTGAGGAAGCTGAAAGGGGAATCAATCGATAAATGATGATGGGTAGATCAGACTAACTTCTCATTGCACCAACAATAGGGAGTGAGCCCCAGGATGGTTCCCTGACAGAAATCCTCGCAAGGAGTAAGGGAGTAGACAGTGAAGGCACAGGCAAGAAGAGCCAAAAGAGTGAGCTGATTCTGAAGAGATTATCGATTGATTGGAAGATGAGAAGGATGACTTACCATGACGATTGGCGAATCGGATGGTTAACACTGGTCCTCTATCCATTTTATACCCAATAAACACAAAAGAATAACGTGGAAACTTCTGGTAAACACATCAAAACGTTTCATCTCGATTCCTCCCACGGATTTCCCGCTGTGAATTTCGATTGGATTTTTACATGGGAGATGCTGATCTCAACGAGTTTGAAATCGGAATTTGAACTCCCTATAGGACTTTCAAACGCTTGCATTTTATCGTTTAGAAATTTTGCGGAATACTGCGGAATGTGTTCCACGGAATGATTCAATAATGAGTTCATGTTCGAAGCTTCTCAAGAGTTCAAATTTGTTTTATCTGTCCAACTGATCATGGGAATTTTTAAGCTAGGGATAGATAGTGAGACTAAGATCAATCCATAAAAATGTTATCTATTGAAACATTGCATTTCGAATTCACCCACGGATTTTCCGCTTCTTTATCATCCACAATATTTTTTTTTGCGTAAGGAAGTGACCGATTGTGTTATTTTTTTCATCGATTCTGCCCGGGGCATTTCTTTGCTCTCGTCCTCTGTCCAAATACTTTCTTCATAACACAATTATCTATTTATTGATTTTCAATCATTTGCAATGTGCACAATGGAAAATTGTCTCATTTGCATTCCTTCTCTTCATTTCTTTCTCTTTTTCCCTTCTCCTTCCCTCATTCCCCTCCCTCTTCCTTCTCTCGAGTGGTAGCTCCGTCCACTCCTCCCTCTTCTCTACTCGCCCGTCCACAAGAAATGGCGGAACTCGTCGACTTCCAGAACGGAAAGGTATACCTACTGTAGGGATACGGTAGTACTGTAGACAAGGAGTCAATCGATAACTGATCTACCGTATCCTCAGGTGATCTGTGGCCGCTGGAAGGTGTCCAGCCAATTGGGCGCGGGCGGTTGTGGTGCAGTCTACAAGGTCGAGGACCTCTTCAACAAGGGATTCATGGCTGCAATGAAGGTACGGTATTCGACCAATCGAAAACTGACTCTGGCTAGATTACTGTATCCGGTGGATCGACAACTGACTCAATCTCCTCCTCAGGTGGAATCGAACGACGTTGGCAACATGGGCGTGCTCAAATTGGAAGTGCAAGTACTCGCGAAGCTAAAGGAACTTCCGGATGCATTTCGTCTCTATGATATGGGCAAACGGAAGAAATACTCGTTCATGGGTGAGGAAGGGGCGGAGTCTCACAAGGGGGCGGATCTAATCAATCCCATTGCAGTAATGTCGTTGGGCGGACAAGATCTGCTGAATCTTGCGATGAAATCACCCAAGACGCTCTCCCTTCCGACGATCGCCCGCATCGGAATTATGTGCCTTTCCGCCATCAAATCGGTAAGCTCCGCCCACTTGGAGGATACTGTAGATCCTAAGGATACGGTGGATATCGATTGATTCAGATTCACGACGTTGGATTCGTGCATCGTGACGTGAAGCCGGGTAATTTCGTGCAGGGATGCACGACGGGACGACTCTCTCGACTACTGTATCTCATCGATTTCGGTATACTGTAGGAAGTAAGGCAGTCGAAACGATAACTGACTTTCCAGGTCTCATTCGCGCCTACATGAAGGAGGGCAAGGATGGCGAGATGAAGATGCGCAAGGCTCGAAC
>LS485060.1:71615-98235 GCA_900490705.1 Pristionchus arcanus
CGACGGGTGACTCTGGTGGGCCCATCCAGTGACGCCAACCCAGGGAGATCCGACAGCGTGGTGTAGCGGTGTAGCGAAGTTGGGACTTGCCGGAACTCCCCTCTCCATGTCGGGATACCTCCACTTTATACAACCGAATATAAAGGCATATATTCGGGTGTACCGTCTGTGTAGATATTGTTTGACGATTAGGGATCAAGTCATTTATCCGATGACGATGATAGAGACTAGCCAATATGAATGAGCAATGGTTCCTTTTATAGGAACAGAACTGATTAGCCGAACCGATTACGGCTGTCAAGCGCTCACGCGCGCACGGGCAACAATTGGGATGGGTGTTGAACTCAATACATGAGCATACTTTCACTATCAACTGATATCACCTATAACAATTGATTGATTGAAAAATAGGAAGACAACTTACCATGACGATTGGTGAATCGGATGGTTTGAAATGATTTTCGTAGCCATTTTATACCGATGAAACACAATAAAGTGTCGTGCAAACTTCTCGTAAACATCCATTGAACCATCGCTCCTCGAGTCCTCCCACGGGTTTCCCGCTGTGATATTCGATTGGATTCTGACAGATTTCGAAAGATGTTTCGATCAAAGTTTCAATCTTGTGAATTTTGAGCTGTTTCAATGTTTTATACATATTGTAATAAAGTTTGCAACACTGAAATGTTCTCACACTCAAGTCACTGTGATATAGCAGGCATCATTTGTCAATAAATATCGATCGACACATGTTGAATGTAGGAAAAAAAGCAAATCCCTATCTAAAAGCATATATTTTTCAAAATCTGAACACATACCTAATACTCTTCCACTTATCGACCTTCCATCAACCGATAAATCGTTGACGTCATCACTAATTGCCGATTGGCAAAAGCGTCCATCATTCCTCGTGTTGCATCATCGATGAAGGCCCTCATTTTCAAAGATATTATAATTGTATTTGATGGGTCCAAAATGGTATTTACAAAATCCCCCTGCCTAGCCTTCCCATTTCAGCTTACAAGACTCGGCCGCATTGCGTCATCCCTAGCCAATTCATCCACAAGTTGTTGCGCAATTTCTGTCAGATTTCGCCCGTGAAACGGACCATGCAGCTGCGCCCTTTGTTGTGCGAAGTGAGCAGCGTGAAGGAGGGAGAGGCAGGGGACGAAATGGGGGAGAAGGAAGGAAGAAGGGAGGGAAGGGAGACATCTGCGGATCGACGGACAACTTGTTGCGCATGCTTCGAGCCAGCTGGATTGACCCCGAGGGCTTGTCGGTGATTACCGTGACACCTGCTTGATGATAAACGGTAATTATCCTTTGCACTGCAATCGAAGCCATGTATCACATGCTGGGTGATCACTGCTAGATTATTGAAGGTCAATTCATTCCTGAGTTTAAGCAATGCACCAATAAATAATCAACCCGACAGAATGCTTCATTCACACCTCTCATCTCCATCCCTTCCATTCATTCCATTTGACACTCTCCTTCCTCCTCAGGTCGATCTCCCATTGTTTCTCTCCTCTGGAAGTCCTTCCATTCATCAGAGGGTAGACTCTCTCTCTCTCTCACAGGCAGTTACGGATCAAGCAAGAAGAGCACCCCGACAAAGCTACAATTACCCATCTCCCTCCTCTCTCTCCCATCAGATTACTAGAAGAGATGACCTTTGTGTTGTTCCGTAACTGAATAGGGGGCTATTCGAGGGGTGAGAGCTACTGCCGACAACTACCGTAATTGAGAGTACGGTAATTTGGGTGGGAATGGGGCGAGAGATGTAAGATGATCTACACCGAATTATTGGCAGGACACGAGAGTATTTGGTGTCCTGAGAAAGCAATTTGATTGAGAACAACTGCAGAGTATTTTGTTAGAATTGTCTCGCGATAGAGCTGCCAAGATCAAGAATCAGTCTCGTAGTGCCGCTTGGCGAAAAAAGATAATGAAGAGGACGATTCTTCATGCTGACATCGCTATTCTGGAATTGGCTATCATCTCAATCGCAGTTCCGAATGGACCTGTTGCAGTCTAGTGAACAACCCCATTTCCCAACTCTCCGATTCTCATGGGCACTTCTCTTCCTTACTAGTCGCGTTTCTTTGTCTCAAGCCCACCAGTGAACAACCCCATTTCCCAACTCTCCGATTCTCATGGGCACTTCCATTCCTTACTAGTCGCGTTTCTTTGTCTCAAGCTCCCCGCTTTCATTCGTATCGCTGACAGTGGAGAGTAATGAGTTTGGAATGGGAGAGTGGGAAGTGACCATTCAAGGGAAGAAAGAAGAGGGGGAGAGGCTGTGGCCTATTCTGGAACAACTCGATAGCTTTCCCGCAGGGTTGTGACTTGCTAGATATTGGCTTCGATTTCAGACCGAATCGGTTCCTCTATTAGACGGTCGGAATACAAGGGTTCGAATTCAGTAAGGCCTTCAAACTAAGGCTTTGCTTTAGAACACTTGTATTCTGACCAATCGCTAGAATTAACGTTCCACAGGTTCGATTCCTGATTTTGTCGATCAATCGTTTCTTCCTCACTTCTTTGTCCCCTTTTCGCTGGGGATCACCCAGTTTATGGCTAGCAAAAAGCGGTGTATCTGTCGGCATGCGAAATGGTCAAAAGACGCACAGACTCTGTGAAATCCATCTAACTGAAGGGATGATACTCGAAATCGGCCCCTTTTTGTTCTTTCTTTACAACCGATAATGAGACGCTGCGTTTGAAACGGCTCGGGCGTAATGGGTCGGACTAAATTCCCAGTTAAATTTTGTTGGTGTGAAACTTCATCCCCTGTTCATGACGCCCTGAAACTCAATCGAACATCGTGGATAAAGAAGGATGGAGGTAATATTCCCGACAAAAAAAACTTCCCCACTCTCCTCCGGAAGGGTGACCCTCTCAACCGTTCCCATTGATCAGAAGTGCCGTCCCTTTCACTCCATTCACTGCTCACTAATGGAAACATGCCTCCATATTGTCTCCCCTCTCTCGGTTTGGTTACTGTCTCCGTTTGTTTGCTTATACACTTCTACACACCAAGATCATCGCCTCTCATCCCAATCTCATTTCTACTGTAAACACGCACCCTCAGGGGGGATTGGACAGGTGCCAGATGAGCCCTGTAAGTAAGTGCGAAGTGCCCAATGGCAAACAAGTTGCGTTCCCGCATGGTGCCAGACTACCTGACTTGAGCAATGTTTCCGTCTCCTCATTTTGCCTTATCTTTCGTCAGTCAGAAAATAAAGATGGAACTTCTCTGTTTCATGGCCCATCCTTCTCTCGCAGAGTATTCCTTCCCTGTCGTTCTCATTTCCTACCCCGTTCACATTCAAAGTGGTCGTAGCTCGTGCCAAAAACATAAAAGTAACAAAATGATGTGGATAAAACAGTATCGGTTCATTCGGTCCCTATCCCTTCTCTCATTTCGAAAATACTGACAACTTTTACCAATTTAGGACCACCCCTCACTTCCCCATCGAAAACTCGGTGAAAAGAAACATCAAATGGCCAGGGTAATTCCCTCACTAACAAGCATTAGTCGGGAGAACTTTTGCCATCTTTCCTCCCTCATTCCCTCTCTTTACTCGTGTTATGATGTTTTCTGTCTGTGTTCCATTCACTTGTTCTGGAGCAATTCTTCCCACGTGCGCCCCATTCGGCCACTTTGATTCATGCTTAGAATGATGGGACTTGCGATTCTACTTCGTCTATCTTTCTGGATGAGCAAGTGATCAGATTTTTGTACAAAACTGTACTGAGGAGTTATCGAACTCTATCGACATCAGAGCCTATCAGTTCTTCGTGAAACATACTTGATTTTCGGAAATATAGGCTAAATGTAAGTAAAATTAGGGCGAGTCATTCCTCGAATTGCTCTACACACTCCCCCCCCCATTCCCTCCATTCTCACGCTTCGTCCACAATGTGCCATGGAAGGAAGAGGGGCGAATTGTGAAAACAGTCGGTGAGAGAGTGTGTGATATCGAGAGAGTGGCCAGAGAAAGCAGAGAAGACGAGAGAGCGTGCGAAATGAAGAGAGCGGCTGGAATTGCCTTCGATCGGACTGAAGCCAGCTGATCGGGACTCTCTTCATTTTCCCTGATCTCTCTTCTCTCTGACCGACGAGAGATCATGGAAAATAGAGAGACGGACCGATTCGCACGACCACGAAATATTGAGCCAATTTCTCTTGGTCGTGGGAAAAGCACGCGCGCCGTTGACTACCGTAGTCTTCGAGAAGCGAAGGGAGGGGAGGAAAGGGGCGGAGCTCCCTTTCTCTCTCCATCTCATCCACTCAGAGCTTCTGCTTACACTCGCGGCTTCAGCCTACCGTAGTCGATGTGGGGAAGGAAGGGCAATAGACTCCGGAACTTCCGTTCTTATCGGCACCAAATTTATTTTTAAAAAGTAGGAACAAAGGAGCAAAACACGGATTTGCTCCCCCTGATTTCCATATTGCCCTCACAACTGAATGGTTGATCCAAGCAAGCCTAGCCCTTGACCGTCCCTCTCTCTCTCGGATGAGTAGTTCGCGACCTTGCCCGTTCACTACCTCCAAAGTATTGGTAGACCTCTCCTCCATTCCTCCAGTCTCTCGTCCCTCTCTAACGAGGATTCTTCCTCCGTTCCTCCCCCCCCCCTGTAGGCTCGTATCGACAGTAGCCTTGAGCTGTAACTCTCCTACACCTCTCATTAGCAGTGTGTGGGGTTGTCAGCATCAAGTATCGCATTCTGCTTGATTTATCTCCATTTGGATAGCTGGAGTGCCTTCAGACTGGGTTGATTTTAGAAAAAATGTGTCTTCATTTCGCACACATTCTGAGCTATCAGAGTGAAGAGATCATGCGAAATAAGGAGATTATTTCATGTTGTAACTGTCCCCAGTTCATGATATTTGCACATTGATTCGGCAGCTCTTTGGTAACTTCTGCTTGATTCAGAGCAGTATATTTTATTATTTCACCTCTGAATTCTCGTTTCTCTAACCGTCGATAGATCACTCAGCGTGAAGAGAATATTGAAAGCGAAGCGCCCATTCAAAACCAGTCCCTCCTCCTCACTTCTGACCTGCGAACTCTCGCCTCTCTCCCCGTTCACTCATTGCGCAATCACATAGAAATAGAGGGGGGAAGGGAGGGATGGGGATGATGCTACCCGAAGTGTGTTATTATATCGATACTTTCCATCGGTGAATCGGAATCGACCCGGCAATAAAAATAACCTTTGCGGTGCTCGGGAAAGCGAGCTAACACGAGGGGATCGGGTTATTTTCGGTATTTTCAAGCCAAATTATTGCTCATAACGGACCAAGAAATCAGAAAACTTCCAGGAACTCTTCAGAAAAGTGTGTGTTAGAGTTCGAAATACGGGTCGCCGTAGCTTCATTTTCTCGCGTTTCTGACCGGTGAGATAGTGTGAAGAATGAAGAGACGACTACCCGTATTTCGAACTCTGCTCTGTATTTCTTTAGCCGAAGTATTCCTCAAAACGGGCCAACAAATCAGAGAACTTCCAGGAAAACCGTGCAGGAAAGTGTGTGTTGATCACACGTCACAAACATGTTCGTGTGCTTCGACCCCTTGATCTACATCGAGTCTCCGTCTGTGTTTTGAAGCTGCCTACGTGCCAAACCCCCTGATCAATCTACAGATCTCTGATCCCTCACATCAAGCCCCTTCTTCGATCCTTCCTCTGCTCTGTTCACCCCTTGTTTTTCGCTCATTCTCTCGCAATCCTTGCGCACTTTCTGCGCCTTTTCTGATAGTATCACGTCACAGATTCGTTGTTTTCGCCAATTTTGTCAATCCTGATCACGCGAGTGAGATACTTTTGCCCATTGCCCCATCCCATCATCGCGTCTTCTAAGATAGAAACTTGCATTCTGACCCCCCATCCGATGACGTAATCTCTCTGGTGAAAACGTCCCTGACTAGTGCAACTGCAGTCGCGATTGCCGATCTCTCCTCATTTCCCATTATCTCTCTTCGTCTCTCGTTGTCTGGCACTCTCTCGATTCCCTCGATCTCTCGTCCCATGTCCATCCTGGGGTTGAGAGTAGTAAGAGGGGACGAGGAGGAGAAGGAAGGAGGAGCTCGGGGACAAAATACCCCCGCCATCCCCCCTTCTTCCAACTAGTGGGAAATGGCTGGCAGTAATCGATTAGTTTTTACTCTCGATTTTGCTCCCGAGTTTCGCGGTCCCTACCATTTATATTTTATCGTGAAATCAAGGCAATGTGCCTGCATGATGGTAACATTAGGGAGGGGCTTGGGATCTTCGTTCTCAGAGTATCGGTGTATTGGTCCCTACCGCAGCTCTAATCAGCTCTTGCTATCGCCTATTATTGCTTGCTATCGTGACTCAGAAGCCGTCTGCAGCTTTGATAGTAGTCCTGCTCCAGTATGATACCGATGATGATGACGACCTCTGAGGAAGGCAGAGAGACGGGGGAAAATATTTGGCCGGGGTTTGGCATCGCATCGGAGTGTTTGATATGATATGATAGCGATGGTGACGCGTGTTTTGAGCCCTTCTATTGAGTAAGAGAGGCAAGGGAAGGGGGTAGTGGGGGAAAATGGCTGGCCAAATGATTCATCCGCTTCAAGAGTTCACCTCTTTTGCAATGGGATTACTCTTTACCTGACCACCTAACTTTGTCCCATCGATCTCAGTGTTACTTGAGGGATTTTCGAAAAGAATTTTCGGGGGTTAGTATAAGTAGTTAGAGAAGAATATCAATCCACTGTCTACCCCTCGAATCCAACTACCGAAATGGCTATCTTCAAAGAAGATCGGCCTTCTGATACCCCATCCTGGTCAGCGCCCAGAAAGCGGCACTGATAAATATTGTATTGTATCCTTTGAATTCGTAACTTTCCCTGCCACAGCAGATCGAAGTCACTATGTTTTCTCTCTCCATCGTGACAAGGATCTTTCCGAGATTGAAATCTCCCTTTCTCGATGGTCGATTCTGCTCTCTTCCTCGTTCTTCGGTCACTGTCCATTTTTTTCGCGAATTTGCCGAAGCGCTCTCTCATTTGTGCACACGCTCTCGCCCTCTGTGACCCCCGAGAGAGTGCGTAGACAGAAGAGAGTGCGACTCTTACTCCCATCCACGCTGTTTCCCCTCCTTCCAACCATCATCAAAAAGAGTTGGGAGGAAGGGGAAGGAAGGAGGGGAGTTATCTATCTAGAGCACAGTGCCATCGACTGGCGCAATCGTGGCTCCATCCCAAAACAACCATTACTGTATTTGAAGGAGAGGGGCGAGCGAGGAGACTAGTCAAAATAAGAGCCCACGCGCGAGCGCATGAGAGCGATAAACTTGTCGCGCGACTTTCCTGATTTCCGGATACGGTAGGGTATTGTAAGTCAAATTCACTTTTTGGGTACGGTAGCTTACGGTAGGGTTACGGTAGGTGCTTGATCTTTTACAGTATCTATCTAGAAAGCAGTCAAGTAGTGGTAAAAGTAAGTGTACTCACTTCTCCCTTCTTCTTCATACTTCGCACACACCAATTTCAGTAGGCAAACTAACTCCTTTTTGGCAGTCTCTCTAGCCCTCTCTCTGATTCCCCCACTCTCTCACACCCTCTCACTCCCTCTGACTACGGTATCTCTCTCGAGAGTGCACACTCTCTCACCCTCTCTAACCGTCTGCCGCTCTCTCCACTTCACACACTCTCTCGTCTCTTCTCCATTCACGCTAAGCTTCATGCATCAATTGAATCGGGAGCCGAGCGAGAGAGGCGAAGGGAATTATCGTCATTTTTCCCCTCCTCTTCCTCTCGACTTGGCTCAATCGACCAAGCCCCGCGCTATGATGTCATCCCTTCGCGCTAGACTACTGTAGCATCTAGATTACGGTATCCTACTGTAGAAACACGGTAGCTCCATGGTCACTACCGTATCGCGCCGCCGCGCACTCCTTTTTGTGCGTTTCGAATTTCTTCTTCAGTTTTGAATGAGGCAAGAGCCTCCTCCCTCCTCCTCCTCTTTCCTTTCTGCGACCTTGCAAAGGAACCTCGCCCGTTTTGTTATAACGCGAAATGGTCATTTCGCGGGCCGCCCCGCTCTATCCTTTTGGTGCCAGCTGCTACAGTACACCCGCTAGATGGGGGACCTCCCTGGTTCGGGCTCTGTCATTTTGTTTGAACGATCGAAGGAGCTTCACATCCCTTCTGAAAGCCCTCATCATTCCTGAAGTTTAGCCCCCTGCCCACCCATTCTTGGTTTCTGGTTCGGGTTCCTGGCACCACTCCGGGACCTCTCACCCGGGCGATAGTCCGGATATGATGGGAGACTTCGCGCGGCGGCATCATTTTTGGTCTCAAAGGATGCGCTCCCTTTGTCTTGTTGTGTTGTACCTGAATGAACATGGAAGGGGCATGCCATTAGAGTCCTGGAGAGGGGGAAGGGTCCACTTCCTCCACTTCATTGTCTACAGTAGGGGGTCATCTCACTTGACGGGCTGTATGGGAACACTGCACCCATTCATTACCGATGCTTCCTGGGCCCTTTCTATCTTCAAGCCTCCACTTATGAGCGCATCTCACACCTGAAGCACGGAGCTTCATTGTCATTCATGTGTTTGAACCAGGGCTCAGGGCCCCAATGGGTACGGTAGGGTACGGGATGTCCTCCTTTGAGCCCCGTTGATTGATCGAAGGCGGCTGGCTGCTTCAAAAGGGAGGCGCAAATTCATTTCGAACGCTGCTACCTGTACAAGGTCACTCCTCCCTCCCCTCATCTGAAAACAGAGAGGGGAAAAGGAGGGAGGGGAGGAGGCTCATCCCGGGGCATGACCCAGTTACTTTGTGACCCTATCCCCACCACCATGGGCGCGCTTTTCTTCCATTCCCATTCCTCCATTCCACCTTCTTTTCACCCTCAGAGTAGGATTGAGTCCTCTTGCGCAACTCGGTGCCCATTTTGACCCCTTGGTGCCAGCCTGGACCCGGCTTGAGATAGGGGGGAGCTGGTTGGGCTCCGGGGCGGTGCCAGAGGGGATTGTAGATGAAGCCATCGTATCATTGAAGCACCCGATGTGGTTTTACGATGGAGCTTGATAACGATCACTCTCTTCATTCTGCGTTATCTCTCGTCGGTCAGAGAAACGAGAAAAGATGAGAACGGATAGAAGTTGTTCCCGAAGTACCAAGCTTATTCATGGTTCGGGCTCCACCCCCGTTCGGTTCAACCTTTGCAAACCTCCCTCTCTCTATACTCTCTGTTCTTGCTCTCTTATCGAGTTTTGGCGCGTTACCGTGAAACTATTGTGCTTGAACTTCGTCTACCTTGAAGTTAATCGTCGCACTTTTTCTGCACTTTTATGGTTCGGGTCTCTCCTGGTTCGGGTCCCCAATGGTTCCTGGATCGCCCTGTGGTAGCCCGGATGATGCATCTCTCGCACCATATCACATGTAGCTACAAACATCGGCGTACCGCCTTTGATCTCTGATCCAGATCCATAGGCACTATGGAACCAGCCATCTCTGGATTAGCCAAGGTGTCATTCCATACCGTCTAATTAGAATCTCTCTCTAGAGTCGAGGCTTTTTCATTGACCTCCACAAGAAAGTCTCGGTCGAAAAAGGGAAGGCTTTTGACCCTTTCGAGTCAAGGTAGAGCGAAAAGAAGAGATTGTAAGTAGCTGAGGCTCAAGGTTAGAAGAAGTAGCCTCCCCTCCCTCCCTCCTCCTCCTCCTTCTACCCCTCCTCCTCCCTTCCACCCCTCGATTATCGAACGCTTCTCTCCTTCCTCTCGACCATTTTCTAGTAACTCTTACTTGTATAGGAGGGAGGTGAACGAAAGTAAGTTGCCCATGCTCCCTTTCCTCGCTCTTTCCTTTGCTCGATCTCTCGCCAGGCTTTTCTATCGCTCATAAGCCGGGTCATAGCTGTATTACTGAAGCGAAGCGATGAAAGTACCGCACTGAAGTAAAATCCCCCTGCTTTGTTCCAAATACACTGTATACAGAAGGGGATGCGCCACTTCCGAGTACGGTAGGGGTACGGTAGGCTATGGTAGGATACGGTATCCAATAGATAAGAGAGACAGCCGACGCAGGCGCTAACTACGGTAGGACACCCCGCAGCGAGGCTTGGCCGGTCAGCGCTCGCATGGCTTCTTTGTATGGGGGACCACGCTGGGGATTATTAGAGACTACCAGGAACCCTCCCTTGGTCCCCTCCGATCCCTCCATGGTACCATGCCTAAACGGTGAACGGAACAATGATAGATCCATTCCGGATGAGTGAACCCTTCAGGGTTGTTGCCAAAGTTGGCTGTGGGGGGATCCAGGGGGTACTGAGGGGGGAGATATACTCGGTTCAAGGTTGTGGTGGTGCTCTGATTGAGAGGAATGATAGTGGAAGGGGAATCAGCTGTTTTCACCCATCACGAGATTCAGTTTGGAGCGCCGCGGTACTTTACCGTTATCATCCACAATCATCATCAACCAATGGCTCGTCTCTTCATTTCTCTAGCTCTCTTCATTCGGTCTAACACTGAATCTCCTTCTCCTCCCTCCTCTCAAGCGTCCCCCCTCTCCCTGCCTCCAGTATCTTATCATTCGATGAGCATTCGGCCGCTCTTTCTCACTGTGTTTTTGAGCGTCGCGCGCTGCTGAGAACAATCAGTTCGCTGTTCTTGACCTACCGCCATTATTGATTGATGACCTAATCGTTTACTGCTACGACGTTGCGGTTACCCCTGTAGTGTCTATTGATGGCCACTTACAATCTATCCCCTGCAATGAGGAAGTTCCGTATGGTTCCCGATCTACCCTATCTATCTATCCCTTCCATCCCCTTGGATGTCGCATGTCTCAGCTTACTCATCTCCGATCCTTTGTATCAATCCTTCTTCTTCTTTCACATGAGATCTCGCCTCTCTTCTTCGCCCATTCAAAGTGCGCAGTCACACACACAGCTGTAGGACGCTTTTGAATCCATCCGTATTCTCAAGACTCCCCTACCGTAATCATCGGTAATCTGATTACGGTAACCCCCAATCATCGCTAAATCGGGGCTCAAAAAGTGCCTTGACCCTCCTGAAGCCTCCTCCCCTCCTGCATTATCATGCAGATCTCTCTAGAGGGGAGCCTCCCCCTCCCCTCCCTCTAGCAAGTTGTTAGGGATGCCCTTGGACAGTATTTATGACATGACCGTTCGGGATCAAGTGAAGGAGGGGGCTATTATGCCGAGAGAAGAGTGAGCCACTAACTGATCCGAGGTATGAGATAAGCTCGAGAGTCAGTTTTGATCTACCCGATGAGAATGATTGATAACCCTTTGCCCTGTGCCTTCCTTGGAGGCTTGCAGGCTATCTTATCAGCTCTGAAGCAAGCTTGATAGGAGGCTTGATAAGGTGGGCACGGGTCAAGGTATTGATCTCAACCGAGGAGGGGGGGGGGTGCGATAGCCCCAGGGGCAGTATACTAACAGCTACTTTGGCAATCGACGGAGCTGTCAGCAGTAATAAAAACAAGGGTGAGAAATACGGGCCCCGGAGGGTGTGAATCAGTGAATATTCACACAGTCTCATGGAGGAGGCAGGGAGGGAGGGGCGGAGGGGCGGGGAGAGGGGGAGGAGGGAGTAGAGACTTTGGTGCCTTCCGTCAATGAATGGGCGAGAGGGGGCGGGGCCTAGTCTTAGTCGAGGCTTGAGACTCTGTAGCCAGCCAGTCTCGGCTCTTGGTCTAGTGTCTCGCTACTCTGTCTACCGTAACCTCAGCTTCAACATACCGTATCCCAATGACAGTGGTTCTCAATGACGTAAGTTGCTTTGCTTTCTACTTGCTTTGGCCATGTGATGGTCGGTCACTGATTTTTCTCGGGGTGAGTAACCCCGCAAAGGTTAGCAGTGAAGAATAGTCAACAACCCGTTTGAGTTGAGCTTCAGCCGTTCGGTTTGAGCCTCTCCCTCCCTTCCTTCCCTACTATCTTACTCTTGTCTCGAGTTGTCTCTCTTCTCTCCTCCTTATCACTGCATATCTAAGAGAGGAGTTGACCCCGATTCGAGAGGAGTAAAGTTAAGCTAGATCGAGAGCAGCAGCAGCTTCACCACAAGCATCTCACCATCCCCCCCCCGACCCCCAGTTCCCCCTTACTCCCAGATTGAATAGGTCGGGGTTGCGCTATCTCAAAAGGACACACGAGAGAGATGGGGAAGAGTACCCATCCCATCAAAATGATCGTCCCTTGCTCAACACCATAAGCCCTGAGGAGAGGACCACAGATGGAAAGGGCACATCCGCCTCCCCTCTGGCTCCGCCCACTCAATCGCAGTTTCGAGCCACCTAGGTTCTCATGATTCTGGTGTCGTCCAACAAGTTGGATTCAAGCATGTTTTGGGAGCCCACAAGGTGCCTACAAGCTTGTTGGCAACTTAGAGCCAAAGAGTGCTTGATTCCGTTGGTGTTCTCAAAGGAGATACCTAAAGAGTGATGGATGCTCTCTCGATAATGATCACAATCCCATGCCTAGTGGCCGCAGATCAGTCCTTACTCCTTGTCATTCCCTCTCTTTGATCTCGCGTCTTTCCCATCCTACCAGTGCTTCTTCATCATACGTAATTTGCCTAATCGCTTCTATTCGAGTGGATTATCTTCCTTCTCTTTTTCTGCCCCTCTCCTTTCCCTCACCCGACCCATCCATCGTCATTCCCTCTGGCACGCTTTCACCCTGTAAATTGCCATTACCCTCACCTTCCGAACTGTTTCATCCATAGGGCACCAAATGATCGTTTGCACCCCGTAAATCAGCAAATCGTGTCATTTTTCCACAGTGCCAGCATTTTTCGGAAATTTACAGGCGGGAACGAATAAAATTCAAATTTCTTAAGGCGTCAGCCGTCTACCGTAGCCTGCTCGCCGCGTCCGGTCTGCCCACTCAGGTGCCGACCCCGCCCAGGATGCCCTACCGACCCGAGGCCGAGCTGAAGCGACCCGATCTGAAAGGTATACGGTAGCCGGGAAATGAGTATCCTAATTACCGGTTTTGCTAATTTCAGGTGAATTCGTGTGTGCTACGTGCAAGAAGACGTTCTGCCACGCTGCCTCCCTCAATCGACATCGACTCAATTTCCATGGAGGAAATCACTACTGTACACTGTGCGAGGATGTCATTCAACGTGAGTTTCTGACCTACCGTAGTCCTACAGTAACCTGTCTGACCCACCAAACCCTCCCCAGATTACGGTAGTCGCATTGCAGCGAAGGAAACGGTGCGCCGGCACATGAGCATTCACGGATTCGAGCGGATATTCACGTGCGGATGCTGCAATTGGGCCTTCCCCGATAAGAAGGAACTCCATATCCACACCAGTTCAATGGCCAAGTAAGGAGTTTGTATTAGCGAACCGGGAGGATTACGGTAGTTTCTGGCCTACAGAACTTCGGTGTGACCTAGCTAACTAGGAGGGTTACGGTAGAATCTGCCCCAGCGAATTTTAAAGATTACGGTAATCGATTCAGGACGAATACTCCGGGAAGCGCGAAGGCCATTGCTACGACGTCATCGGCTAATGGGGAAGGACCGGCCATCGGAGTGTTCAAGGTAGGTCAATGACGTCATTTGACGAAGATTACGTCATCTGATTCAGGAGCCAAAGAAGGTGCGCGACGCTCGATTGGCATTCAAGGCGGCAGCAGCTGCAGCAGCTGCAGCAGCTGCAGCAAACGCAGCGTCCCTTCCGACCGGTGCAGCAGAGTTCCCTTCTGCAGCTGCAGCCCATCAACCGATGAGTCCGCCCCAGACGACGTTGCTGCCGTCGTGTACGATGCCTGCAGCTCTTCTGCCCACCGGAAACATCTACGCCCAATTACTCGCCCAGGTATTGATCTTTGATCTTTCCATTCGGATATTGCTGGTTCTTACGCAATGCCAGCCAATATTTCGAATGACTCACTGCCTAATCATCACTACTAGAACGCTTATTGTCGTGTTCCCGGAGCGGTTATCACTACCGTATCCCTCTTCTCTTCTCTACTCACTTCTTTCTCGCCACTAAGCACACATACACACATATAGGTATTGCGCAAAAACACGAGTGCTTAACAACATTCCAAGTTGATAAGATACGCGCGCGATGTATTGGAGCCGCGCGAAGAGCGGCGCGAGGCACCGCCCCTTTCTCTCGCCGTTCTCTACCTGTTTCTAACCCGTCTCGGCTAGAGTACACCGCGCGCTTGAGATCTCGCAAGACGATAGGGCGAGTGTCGATGAGGACACGAGTGATGCATGGTTTCGCTAACTAAACGCTGAGTTTTGGAAACAATGACGAGCATCCTTGGCTGTCTGAGACCATTTGTAACAACCGAATAGCGTTGGAATGATGCTACTGCATCAGACCTACTGGCTTGAGAGGAATCTGGAACGATAGTGAATTTAGATTGTCTTGACAACAATTTTTAAGAAGAACCCAAGTCTTCACTGAAGAGCCCAATTCTTCACTCACAAAATACAGAACAGAACAAACAATATTAATTATTAAAGAATATTTTCAGTTGATGACAGCTGCCTCGTCCTCTCCTGCCGCCCAACAGACCGCCTGGCTTCGTGCTCTCATGGCCAACAATCTCGCCAACTCCTGCACTGAACTGCCCCTGATGCAGCAACCATCGACTGCCGCCCTCTCCCCACTAGACACGAGCAGTCTCCTGCTGAATACTACCGGTGAGTACCGTATCCAGGAGTTACTGTACCTACCGTAGCGATCATCGAGTTACTGTGACTACCGTATCCGTGGAATACCGTAACGAACTATCGATCTCAGGTGCCTCTTCCTCCTCCGGTCTCCCTTCCACTTCCCGTTCTGAGGCCCAAGACACGGAATCCGATCGTGCCCTGTCCCCGCACTCTCCGCCCTCCTCCGAAGGCAATCACCATGACGCCAAACCGGTAAGGAATATTTGAATTTTATCCCTTCGCGCCGGATTTTCGAAATAATTGAAAAATCGATCATTTTTCTATATGACTGGCTCCTGGCACTGTTCCAATAAGATAATTGCAGCTCGACATCAGCTCGTTGCTGGGCGGCTCGAGCGTCGTGCAGTTTGCAGCCAAGGTAAGAGATGATTTTCGAAAAGGGGGCGGGGCCTAGAGTCTGGAAGGACGTCGCTGATTGGTCCATTTCAGACGCCGTCATCGATGTCTCCGATGACGTCAGGACTGTCGATCGATGACTGCTCGGCATCGACGAGTCCCTCGTCGTCCTCGGCCAGTCACTCGCCCAGTTATGATGATAAGGTACGGTAGGGGTACGGTAGTATTGATTTTACATTTTACAGTAGAGCTTGCTGCAGACTACGGTAGTATCGATTTTTCAGTTATACGTAGAGCATACTGTAGCCTAAGTTAACATATTGCTTCTTCAGTTCTCGCTGAACAACAACGCTGCGGCCCTCGCAGCAGCTGCAGCAGCCGCAGCCGGCCTCCAGCACAGCTTGCAGCACTCAATCGCCGCCCTCATCTCGCCCGACAAATCCGCCAAGGTACGGTAGAATTTGAACCAATTTGAATTCGCGCCAAAACTCTGAAAATTTTGAAAATATGAAATTTTTCTACAGGACTCGTGTTCGTCGTCGTCATCCGAAATCGAGCCGGCATCTTCCCCTGAAGCTGCTCGACAGACGCCCTCGCCCTCTGCTGAATCGGTACGATTATTGGTTCCCGCCATTTCGAAAATTCAAATATTTCGCGCGCTAAATTCAAATGAATTTCAGCGTAAACGTCGTCGCACGATCAACGACGTCGTTTCATTCCTACAGCAGACAAAGAAATGCAAGGAAGAGGACGGAGAGGAAGAGTGACCTACCGTACTCCCTATCGATCGATAATTAGCTCCCTGTCTACCGTAATCTCCCATTATTGATTTCCCCCCATTGCGCATTACCCAATGACGAGGTCATTACTGTATCTTCTTCTGATGATTATTGATTAGTCAGTTTGTTGTTCCAAATTCGTTCCATGAATATTCCGCCTCACACAGATCTGCCTCTGCCTTCATTCCCTCATAGCCTTACAAACTATCAATCGATATCCACACCATAGACAGAACTGGTACACACATTCATCCCATTTGTAGGCTACCGTAGTCCCACACCATAATATACCTCCGCCCTTTACCATAATAGCTCTTACACACTTTGCTTGCGTTGTGCACTTTGTCGTTCGCCCTCTTGCAATCGTCGCCCTAGCCAGGATACGGTAGAATCTCACACACCACACACCCACTTACAGTATTCCCCTCCCCTCCCATTCCCTGCCCCCCAAATGTGCATTGAATAGGATCGCAATCGACTGCCTCATGCCGCGATCTTCCCGCAATTTCTAAGCTAAGGTCCGAAATTTCTAGATAGAATACGTTTATCGAAAGTTGTAATAGAGTATTGTTTCGAATCAGGTGTTCACTCGAATAATATCCCCATTTTCATCGCAGATATTGTGCAACTTTCACTTAGTTTCCGCATTCCAAGTGCCTTTGTTTCAGTTTGTCAGATGATGAATATGAAGAAACAATAAAGATAATAACTAATTGTTCCGATTCTGTACATCTAAAGAATTACACTATTTCGCCACATAATGAAACGCGAGAGGCTGAGCGAAATAATTGAATGAAAAGGTTTATCAGATGATATCACATATTACTTAGGTGGGAAGGGCGGTGCTCCAGCATTCACTGTCACACTTTAAATTTTTCTGCCAATCGACCTTCTTGATGCAGCAAATCCACAGTTGAGCATTGGGAATTCCATCGGAGGGAATGCATCCAACGTACGTGGGCTTGGCCTTGCAATTGGCAATGCACTTGCGGAAGCAGGTTCTGTTGAACTTGAGGAAGCTGAAAGGGGAATCAATCGATAAATGATTATGGGTAGATCAGACTGACTTCTCATTACACCAACAGTAGGGAGTGAGTCCCAGGATGGTTCCCTGACAGAAATCCTCGCAAGGAGTAAGGGAGTAGACAGTGAAGGCACAGGCAAGAAGAGCCAGAAGAGTGAGCTGATTCTAAAGGGATTATTGATTTATTGGAAGATGAGAAGAAGACTTACCATGACGATTGGTGAATCGGATGGTTTCAATTGAATCTCTCAATCATTTTATACCCATGAAACACAATTGAATGCCGTGCAAACTTCTCGTAAACACATCGAAACGTTTCATCTCGAGTCCTCCCACGGACTTCCTGCTGTGAAATTCGATTGGATTCTGACAGATGCAGATTTCGAAAGATGTTTCGATCAACGTTTCAATAATGTAATTTCTTATCTAATACACACGTTTAGACAAAGATGTGGCAAGAAAATTGTTGGAGGGATTCGTTTCTTCTTGCTTGGTGAGTGATTACGATATGGAATCTTATAAAATTGTCCAGCTATTGAGTCGCGAAGGATTCCCCCGGTGGGATACCCGATACATACAATTTCGAATTGTTACCTTCACTCGACGCTGAAAACTAAACGAGAGAATTTGACAATGAGCGCCATTTCACAAGTTTGAATGTTTGATCGAAACATCTTTCGAGATCGGCATCTCTCACGATGGAATCCAATCAAATTTCACAGCAGGAAACCCGTGGGAGGACTCGAGGAGCAATGGTTTGATGGTTGTTTACGATCAATTTGCACGTCATTCAATTGTGTTATCATCATTGTCGCCAGTCATCATTGCACGTCTTCTTCCCATCTTCCCATCAATCGATATGCGACAATTCACTCCCCTCGATGATTTGTATCAGGGCGCCGTGATACTGGGTGTCATTCCCATCTGTTCTTGCAATGAGAAGTCAGTATCAAGTCATCCATAAATTCCCTTTCAGCTTCCTCAAGTTCGTTCCTTCTTATGCAATGCCAATTTCAAGGCCAATCCCACGTACAACCTTGGGTTCAAAGCCCCGCATGATGGTGTACTATGATCATTGCCGTGAGAGCGGATCTCGTGGTGTAGTGGTTATCACATCTGTCTAACACACAGAAGGCCGGCGGTTCGAGCCCGCCCGAGATCAAAAGTTTTGCAAGAAATGCACAAATATCATACAATGCAATACATACGGGCAGTTAGTTTTGCTGTTAGAGTATCCCTCTCTTTATTGCAATAAGGGGTTTCTCTTCATTTTCCCTCGATTACTATATCTTCAAAGGAATCCGCGTTGCTTGCATAGAGTTTCGTATGCGTCGATAAAACCTTTGACTTCTGATTCTTTCACTACCTGAAGAGAGATAGATTACTGTGGGAAAATATTACTGTAGAATGCAGTACCCTTCTAGCGAGACCAAGCGCTATCAGAACACGATGCATGTAGAGATATTGAATATCCATTTGAACCGATCCGTGACGTTTCGATCTCAAATCGATCACTATCTGAAAAAGAATACAGTAGGATCGATTACTGTAGATACCGTACCTCTTTTGCAGTCTTGACTTCCCCTGATTTGAGTTTTGAGAGGATTAGATCGAGTCCAACAATGGTTCCAGTTCGTCCGATTCCTGAAAAGTACGGTAGATACACTACGTTACAGTATTCTACAGTATACCTGCTGAACAATGGATTACGGTAGGTGATAGCTTCTTGAGTTTATCGAGTAGTTTGAAACATGTGAGTACATCAGCAGGAACTCCTCTGTCTGGCCAATTATTCCAGATGATGTGTTCCAATTCGTGAGTCTCCTTAGATACGGTATGAGTACGGTAGGTCATCGGATTACGGTACTCACAGCTCCGTCGGTCATTGTGAGATTAGTAACCGTCATCAACTTTTCGAATTCTCCCTTAGCTGTAGCCTTCACTGTCAATTCACCGTATTTGGTCTGGAGTATGGTAGGGTTACAATAAGGATACGATAGGGGACTACAGTACCTCTTGTCCAGCTCCCTCAGGCCAATACTGCTCGCATTTCTTCTTTCCACACTCGACGATATTGCACAGCATCACAATTGAACTGAAAAGATCAAAGATCAATAATCAAAGATCAATGATCAATCCTACTTGCACTTTTCTTGCCATATCATTCGCCAAAAGTCGTCAATGGTAGCTGTGATTGGTCCCTGAATCAATCGATCGATAATACCGTATCATCAGGCTACCGTATACCTGGGTGCAGATGTATTGTCGCTTTTCCGGTAATACGTCGACCCAATTGGCATGAATGTAATCATGAGGGCCTCCATTGAGCACGACTCTCGATCCATCGACACAAAATACGTCTAAAAGGAGTACGGTAGGTGGGTACGGTAGCCAATTATCGTACCCTTGTATCGATTCTTGTCAGGATTGGTGTCAAAAGCGACATTGGGAGTGGCTCCAATAGCTTGAGTTTGCTTCTTGATATCATCGAACTCCGCTAGAAGACCTTGAAAACCGATCTGCAATCGATAAATGACTACAGTAACCGGGGGATCTACCGTATACCTTGCAAGAATTACCGACGAACTCCTTGAAGGCTGCCTTGTACGCGTTCTCCTGTAAAGATTACTGTGATTCATGGTATAGCAGAGATACTGTAGCCAGTAAACTACCGTACATTGAGGGTAGTGTTCTGCCGCTTCTTAGTCTTCCCTCCGCCATTACTCTTGCTCTTCGTCTTTCGTTTTGCACTTGTATCCACTTGAGTTCCATCGTCATCGGCTGAAGTACGGTAGGTTACGGTATCCATCGATACTTCAGAGTACGGTAACGACGAAAACTGTGGATTGAGAGGTACGGTATCCGATCTATACGGTATTCCTACCGTACTCCTTACCATCGGCTCCCTCGTCCTTCAGTGTGATTCCCGTCTTCTTCTTGCGTGGCTGCTTGGGTGGCGCCATTGGAACTCTGCAGAGGATACGGTAGGGTCGATATTCAAGGGGTACGGTAGGGTATCCAAGGATCCTCAGGGTATCGATACCGACGAGGGTAACTCACTTGCCACGAAGAGAACCGCACGCAACAAGCGCACGGATGAAGAATGAGGGGAGGAGAGAGGAGAGGAGAGGGGAGGGAGATGAAGGGAAATGAGATTAACCTGTTTGTCACAAATGCAAATCGTTGATTGAAAATCATTCATTTTTGCAGGGAAAATTTGTGAGCAAAATTGTGTGAAATTTCCCACATGAATCAGATTTCGCTGCTTATAAACGGTTCATACGGACTGACACGGACAGTTTCCAGTTATGAAATCGACGATCTTCTTCCTTCTTTGCCTTGTGGCCTACGCTGCTTCTGGGTAGGATGGTTACACTAGTAAGACCATAACTTAGGGATGTATGAATAAAGAATCTGTCTCATAATTCCTTGTATTTCTTCGTTCACCTACCAGACTAGTGAATGAACACGTATAGAAAATGAAGAAACAACCTCTTCTTTGTAGCATTGATAAAATCGATAAATTTCAGCGCTGTAGACGATATGCTGGGAACGATCAAGATTTTAGAGGTAGGTCCTTTGTGACATCATCCATAGGTAACACTCATTTTAGGGTCAGGATCTGAAACTCGACGTCGCGTGGACTAGATCGATTCCCTTGGGCCATATCACTTCCATCATTTTCTCGGTACGGTTCCATTTCTGAAATCGAGTAACCCCATATCTGCAGAGGAACAAACTGGACCTCAATCCAGAGAATATCGAGGTCATTGCGGACGCTTCGGGTGTCACGATCAAAGTAGGTTAACCACTACTGTAATTTAATCATCGATTTTCTCAGGCAACCAACATGGGATTCGTGTTTGCAGGGAAAGCAAGAGCGGATATGCTCATCGGCAATAAGAATTTCGAGATTAAGTATGGAGATATGGAAGCATTTTATAATGCATTTTTAAATATTCTCTTACTTCTCAATCCCCTTTCAGTATCACCGGCAAAATCGACAACTTCGAGCGTAAATATGCCTACGGGGCTCCACTCGAAATCGTTGCGAAAGACTGCTCCATTCAGATCTCCAATAAGCGCGCTGATGTAGCTTCTTTATTTTTTCTTATATTACACATGACAGAGAAATCGGAAAGGATACCGGACGTTCTATGCATCGAAAAGGCCATTCGACGTCCTAGGGAATGAGATTGATCAATCAGTTGTCCCAAGATGGCACTAAAATCGCGTCTCGATTAATCCAACAATTCCAGGTGGACGCACTCTTCAATTCAGCAGTGGAGGCCCAAATCAATAACCACGTCAACGATCTCATGTGCACGCATGTTAGCTTCACTTTTATTTGTTTTCAAATACAAGAAAAACGTTAAAAATTTAAGCTCTACTTCGTGGGCAGTATCATCACTACTGCTGTGAATGAGGTAATCGATATCTTCCGTACCTACCGTATCCCTCCCGAATCCAGATGGGATTCGGCAACCTCAAGCAGAAATCAGGCAAGGGCGCCGCTGGAATCAGGGCCATGTTCGGACGATAATTATCGAGATTTTTTTCTTATCGATTCATGATAAATGTGACTTTTCTTCAATTTGGTGTCATGGTCAAAATTCAACAAGGAATACTCGCTAGAAACACTTTTCCGAACTTCAATATTGTACAGACAAAAATCAATAACGTCAAAAACCAGTTGGAACTGATTTTCCGTGAGAGTGTAAAGGTTGTAGCTGCTCATTCGTAATACTTTTGCGATGCTGTCTCCTCATGGTACTAGGACCTGCAATACGAACAATTCTTTCCCTCTGAGAATTATCTCTCCTTATTAGGGCTGTCAGAGTGAAGAATCCTTCTCTTCATTTCTCACACTCTCTCGTCACTCAGGTGAGAGAGTGCGAAGAATGAAGAGACGGATTCTTCACTCTGACACTTGTCTCCTTTCTTCTTTCTCATCTTCATGGTGCGGCAAATGCAAATCGTTAATTTTGCATAATAATTTGTGAACGAAATTTTCCCACATTAATGAATCAGATTTGGCTGTTTATAAGGAGCTGATGCTCTCTTGCACGGACAGTTTCCAGTGATGAAATCGACGATCTTCTCCCTTCTCTGCCTTGTGGCATCTGTTGCTGCCGGGTATGATGGTTACGGTAGGAATATATCGCAATCGATATTCTTAGGAAACGGTAGTAATAATTAGTACAGTAACTCCAATGTCACGGAATACAAAAAATATATAAATTGCAGGGCAGTAGACGATATGTTGGGAACGATTAGGATCGCTGAGGTAGGCCTCCTTATATCCTCATTAGGTAACAAATTCTTTTCAGGGTCTACATCTGAATATCGGTATTCCTTGGCATAGAAACGTACCCTTCGGAAAAATCACCACTATTATCTTCATGGTGCGGTTACTGTACCAGAAATCATGCAATCATATTCTTACAGAAGAACAAGCTGGACCTCAATCCAGATAATATTGAGATAACCGCGGACGCTTCGGGTCTCACGATGAAGGCAGGTCAACCGCTACCGTAACCTCATCATAGATTATATCAGGCTACCAGAATGGGATTCGTGTTCGCGGGGAAAGCGATTGGAGAAACACTCATGTTTAAACCTGAATATCCCATCACGTAAGAATTACTTTTTAATTCTAAATAATTTTCTGAATAATCTTAGTTTTCTATCACTTCAGCATCACTGGTACAATCGGGAGCTTCGAGCGTAGATATGCCTACGGAGCGCCACTTGAGATCGATGCGAAAGACTGTTCCATTCAGATCTCGGAAAAGAATGCAGAAGTAGCTTTTTGTATTCAATTGCTTTTTGAGAATTTTCGAATACTTTCAGGTGGAAGGCAAGTTCACTGGTAAAGTGGAGGAGCAAATTAAAAATCACGTGGACAACCTCATGTGCACCCATGTTGGTTTCATTTTTCGCATATTTAATGTTAAATAAAAAACACACAAACACATATTCAACCTACAGCTTTACTTCGTCGGCAGTACCATCACTGCTGCGGTCAAGGAGGTAATCGATTCCTACCCTACCTACAGTAACCCATCCCAATCCAGATGGGAGTCGATAACCTCAAGCAGAAATCAGGCAAGGGCGCAGCTGGAATCAGGGCCATGTTCGGTCGATAATTATCGATTTGTTCTTCGTGATTCACGATAAATGTGATTAATGATTTCCTTTCTCCTCCACTTTTCATTTATGCTCCAAATGTGGTGCAAAATTCTCACATGAATCACTTCATTTGCAAACTTCAATATCGTACAAACAAGTATTGTACAAGCAACAGTCAACTACGAGATCCAAATATAACTAATATTACACATACAACAAGATTGCACACGTTCAACGTGATCAAAGGTCTTGGCAGGAATATGGATACGGTAGGTCAAAAGTCCCACCCCTCTTCATCGATTTCCATGGCTGAAGGGATGGGCTTGATCGATTGCATCTCAGCGTCTTGCGGCTCGGGACCGAACTTGCCTGAAATCGATCAATACTCGGCTATCGTATACCCAATACTCAATCGATAACAGCTACAGTAATCTACCGTACTCGTATCGATCGGTCGGGCATCCTGGAGGAGTACTTGGATGGGCTTACGCGAGCACTTGGACACGAAGGGATGCTCACGCATTGCAGTTGCCGACGGTCTGAACGGACCGATATGTGATTACCGTAATCCACAATTCATTCAATTCACACTCCGCCACCCCTCAGAAGCATACAGCGTGAGCCACCGTAGGCTAATCGATGCCCTACCCGTCGGCATACCATAACTCAATCGACACCATACCCCTCCTCCACCTACCGTACCCTCCTACCGTATACCTCGTGGCGACGGGTGCTCTCAGACAGATCTCCGCTGCGTCGTGGAACGTCGTCGAGAACGTGCGACAGCTGCGGGCCGGGTCTTCTGCAGAGAAATAACAGAGTAGGTTAACTTGTTGAGCTAGTGATTCGAGAATGTGTGATAATAGTGAGGGTGAATAATGATCAATGAATTCGATCATTCTTAGGGTTGTCATAAAATGTCTATAGTGCGCTTCATCTACATTGTACAACGTGACCATACTCATGCGTAGAAGGTGATTTCGTGTATCATTGAATTACTAAATTATGGAACTTGAGCTCAAAATCAATTTGAGGTCAATTTTCAGTTGCACAAAAAGCCAATTTTATTTGTCTGTAATCTATCCCTCATCGTATCGCCGCTCCTTCTCTGTTTCTATCCTATCATACCATTCTCTACCGTAATTTACCCCCCCCCTACCGTAACCCCTCCTACCGTACTCCTCTCCCTACCGTACCTCTCGGATCGGGCATCGTCGTCGAATCGAGCAGACGAGGCGTCGTTCCTGAAGAGAATAATGATTTTAAACATCGTATCACACTTTTGTGCGTCGAATTGTCCATTAAGATCGAAAATAGGAAATAATGCAATATTAACGCTCAGTTCTTACATAATAATATAAATCACCTGGAACATCGACGTTTCCTAAAGTTCCCATATCTCGTCATGATTCGTTATTTACAATAATTGACGCAAACCATAGATAGAAGGATAATAAAGCTTCTCACACACCATATTTTCTCTCATCCCAAGATGAAAACACGGGGTATGCATGTTTCAGGCAGTCATTATGTTACCGATATTCCTGTCTTTTACAATGGACACTTACCTCGCTGTCGATCCATGCATAGTATGAAATACATCCACTAACCTCTCAACTTCTCAAATAGCATCTCCAATCTCTCCATATCGGAGAAGGGAGGGAATCCATTGGCCATCTCCGTCAGTGCGATGCCAACGGAGTAGACGTCAGAGCGACAATCGTAGCCGTTGAGATCCTGGGAAGGGAGGGATTAGGGATTGGAAGTAGGTAGACAGCAGGATCAAGATATGAGGACTGTTTAAAACAAAAGGACACGCTGCAACATCAAATACACAGGAGAAGGTAAGGGTATACTATTTTCGTACCCATTCAGATCCTGAGAGGGGAAGGGTAGGGGTAACGGAGAGTAGTATAACGGGGAAGTACTAGTAAAGATAAAAAGGATTCAGAATAAGGGCTCAATTATTTGTAATTCAATTTGGAAAGAGGAGACGATTACATATCCAATAGCCTCCTTGAACAAGAGCTCTTCTAGCAGCACAAAAGCAGCAGGGGAAAAGCGAATATGTTTCAAAAATACTGTACTCTCTCAGCCCTTAAGCGAAACCCACACAAACTACCGTATACCTGTGCGAGCACTTCGGGGGCCAGCCACAACATTCCGTCCATCATCTCCCGATCGTAATCGTGCAGCCGACGATTCCCACTCGTCGGCAGCTGACGCGCCTGTAGTGTACCATTGCATCATTGAAGAAAAGTAACGGATTTTTTAAACCGATGAATGGAGAGAATTGTTCCTATAATAGGCCCAAAGAAAAAGATGTGTCGCTGTAACGGAAACATATCGGAAACCGGCCTCACCAAGTATCTCTGATACACAGATATTGTGGTTTGATTTTTCAAAAAAAAATCAGTTAAAGCGTGCAAATTACACCCATCAGTTACGTGCTTCTACCAGTTCATTTGTATCGAACTTTTGACATAGTAGAGGTGCTCAGAAAGCAATATTCAATATACACATAATAACATAATAACACACATACTCTTGTTTGGTCGATTTTTTCCGAAACGTCGCCATGTACAAAAATGACTCACATGTCTCATTCCGGCCAATCGCACGCCGGCCGTTCGATCGATCAGAATGTTCGAGGCACGGATTCCTCTGAAATGACGGATATCTTATTCATAGAATATTCTCGTAAATTTCATTAATTCAAATATACAATATCGCATTACTAGATGGACTTTATTCACCTAGAGCAAAACAACTCGCTGCGGCACAAATGTGCCAGCGACAAATTAGGGGTCTAAAATGGTTCAAACCCAGATTTAATTGAATAAAATCAGTCGTCGATCGCACCTATGTACGATGTGTCTGTCATGGAGGTACTGTAGTGCTGCGAGTATCGAATCGGCAATCGATCCTATTGCTCGTTCCGGAAGACCCGCAGAGTAGTGAGCAGAGATGATCTGCTCTGCTGAGCCTGGAGATTAGAATTATTTCACATGATCTCAGTAATTTCGAGCCGGCACTTTCCTGCTCTTCTAGTTCTTCATAATTGACACCCTTGAGAATATCTAATTTATGAGTGACTATCTGAGTCAAGCAAAATATCGTTGGCATTAGCCGAAAAATCGAATTCCTCCAAAATTTGTGAGTAAGTAGTACTCACCTAGTGTAGCTCAGCGCCAACTTATTTAGTGATCTGAATCACTCTCCGCCGAATGGCAACGAATTTTAAAGTGAAACATATCCCAACCGAGTTTGTCATTTCGTAATCGTTCGAAAAGTTTGATATCGTGAAAAATGTATATTATTTATAGGATTACACATGCCAATTTTCATCCCGAACGATTCACTCTTGTTCGAGAAAAATCGAAAAAATACATTATTTTTGATAAAACATAGTCTGCATTTCCTTAACCCGCCTCCACGTAACCAATTTTATTTCATCAATCTAAAGAGAAACTATTCAACTATCTTCAGTGTTAAAATAAAACAAATTAAAAATGGGAGGTTGGAGAAATGAGGTAAAGACTGCGTCAAATTCCAAAAAAATCAGTTGTCGATAAGGTGACTACCGTAATCTTCAAGGGCGGCCGGGAGAGAAAACAAGTCCTTGCTCGGAATTT